>JAINUG010000006.1:7677860-8041996 GCA_029706075.1 Aldrovandia affinis
ATTTCTAAACGGTTCATCCAATATGGATGAAAATAACCTCAAATTAAAGCTGTATCCTTCAATCTCAAAGTGATAGAGTACAGAACCAAAATAACAAAAAATGTGTCACTGTCCAATGAATTATGGTGTTCACTGTATGTAGGGTGCTATCCCACTAGAAGTTAGAATTCTAATATAGTTGACGACACAATGTAAGGCTTGTTAATTCCCAACACGGTAGCAGCCAGATTTGGATATCAGTCTCATAAAATATATTTAACTATCAAATTGGATCTTCAATTAGTAATTAAATTAATAATTACAATTAAATTACAATATTAATAGTTAATTCATCTTAATCAGATCACAACATTATATATTTAGTTAATACCAAATCTATAATATTGCTGACCTAACCAAGGGGTTGAGTTCTTCCTTTGAAGAGGTTGGCTCAATTTAATACAAGTGCAACATAGACAACCTTGTAGAAAAATAATATGACATTTATTGAACATAAGGTATGAAAAAAGCAAAGCACAATTCAATACATTAATGAACAACAACTATGTCTGAATGCGTGTATGTATCTGTATGCGTGTGTGGCGCGTCTGTGTGCAAGCTTGTTGAGGCACGTGGCCATGCCTGCATGTGTGTGTTTGTTCTCTAGCGTGTGTGTGGATGCTTTAAGCACGTGGGCATTGAGATGGAGAAACAAGATGGAGGGAAGTTTGAACCTAGGTTGCAACCAGTGGTGTCATTTCAGCAAAAGCCAAGGTATGGCAAGGGACGGGGTGGGGGGGGGTGAAGGAGGGGTGCCCCCCCTTGGTGGAAATTTTTGGTCAAATCAGTTGTGCAATAGTACATTTTGGTGAGTTGTTTCTGTACAATTTACTTATATGATATTTAGGTAACATTAATAAACAAAGGAGACAACTACAGTATGTAACTAGTAAACCTATTTTTTCATTCCAGTGGATCATAATGATATAGTGTTATACAAATCTTTTTTTAGTGAAATGTAGTGATAAGCGCTACAGGACCTCATCAGCGTAAGGCACTTTAGCTATCTAGCTTGTTAGCTTCACAATCTCGGGTGACGTTAAGTCCGGTTTTTCACTAAAATAACTTATAGAACGTGTTCGTATTGACACAACATGACATGGACTTGTTCATGAATATGTTACATTTGAATCAACAGTATTATGGCGTTTATATAGTTTGTTTAACCCACCTGAATGAATGAGAATAACGGACAAGGTTTTAATGCTAATGTTAGTCTGTGGCTTGTTTATTCTGAGGAACTGTAACGTTACTAGCCAGAGCAGCAACTTCTATCTCCCGTTCAACTACATCGCCATCTATAGACTGGGTGGTGGGGTGTACTAAAAGTGAGGAGGAGCCGGGAGGATTTTGAGTTACCTTTGTGGAGCGGATAAAATCACATAAAATGACAAAACGTAGGCTATTTCAGATTGATTTAAAATAAAAAATGTGGCTAGAAGCCAAGGTAAAACGACGCCCCTGGTTGCTACTGAGGTGAAATAAAGATGGTGCTTACTGCGCAGAACAGAATAACTGTGTAGTTATTGCATATTTGGAATCGGAATGCCGGGTTAGTAGATAACACATACATGCAAGACCTGGGTGTATGTATCATGTATTTTATAACTAACACAGGCAGTCAGTGAGCAGCTATGATAGCTACAAAAACTATGGTAAAATCTATGGTACACAGTCATGAACTATGACACATTTTACAAAAGTACAGTACCAACAGTTTGCACAGTCAGTACAGAACAAACAGTTTGTTGCTAATTGTGCTGTGCCCAGATTGTTACAGTCTTATTGTGTTTGGTTTGCTCCGTTTGTCGGCGGGATTCCATGCATTTCAGGTTTGGAGGAGATGTGGGAATCTGGCCGTGACGTCTTCAGGTCCGATAGGTCTTTGCATTGTCTCTCGCAAATGTTCACGGTTGAAGTGAAGTCTCTGGTTAGTTTTCCAGGGCGCAAAGTTGATTATCGGAGATGAGTTCTGAACGAAGGGAGCTGGCCGCTTCTGTGTTCACTCAAATGTCCGATATTGTTAGCTGTATTCTTTCACAGAGTTTCAGGAATTAGCGTTCCTTGCAGCTACATTTGTGGAATTGGCGCTCTGTAGATTCCGCTGCTGTTCAGAGAACATGTCTTGCATGTCTTCACAGGCCTCTTGTTAGGCGCTGGTTAGGGAGAGCGACACAAGGTCCTGGTGATCAAAGGACAGGAACAGAGCAGGAAAAACCGAGGGACAGAGAGCAAATGGCGAATGTTCTCTGATTTTATATGTTGCGTTGAGGTATGCATTTCCGCTTGTACAGTATCGTAATTAATTGAAATTGCATTTCAATTAATATCATTTTATGTGGAATGTGCATTCCTTACATATATATGCAAATGTTTGGTATAGCATGTGAATCAATTTTTTTTATGATTCACATTTTCTTCACAGATTTTTTCCTTGTGGACTCCCAGAAATGGTTCTCATGGAACATGTCTGTTTCATTGAAATCTCCTTAAAGACCCGCTGATCGCAGCCCCCCACTCGGCCTTACCGTTATCACCCAGACACCTCTCTGAAAAACACCCCTATATCTCCCGGAAATCAATTCTGCCAGGTTGGGCTGTCTGTACAAGGTACTGAGTACTAACTTTCACTGCAGCCAGTTCAATGTCAGTGAAAACATGATGCCTGCACATCAAAGCCTCAAAAGTTCACAAATAAAATCAAAATGCTATGCACATTTTTTTCCAAAAAGCTTTTCAACTGGAAAAAATAAAGAGCTGGGGGAATCAGCACTGAGCTTATCAGAGGGAAAAATGTGTGTGTGCACTTTCCTCAGGTGGTAAATATTTACTTCTTATTTTCAGCAAGCACTACAATGTATACCTACTGTACATTATTACAGCCTGTAATATTACTCATTACAGGGTATCCTTTTCAGCCCTCACAAAATTAAGCACATCCATATATTTATGACCTTGAGCTGAGCATTAATCTTGTGACCTAGATATTTCAAATTATGACAGAGGTGGTGACGGCAGACGATTATGATCTAATCAGGTGGCAGAATGGGCTGTAGCTCTAATCCATAAGTGAAAGACAAGAAATCAACGTGACGGCATTGTGACAGGAAATCTGGACCCATGTCAGTACGGACAGTGGCGTCAGTCTGCAGCTTGGCCTCCATAGGCAGGCATTGTTCTACGGGCCTCAGGCCTGATGGATGCCTGTGTGTAATTCATCGCTTCTGACGGCATCCCCAGTCATACACCAACATCGTGTCTGAGGTGAAATGATTATTTTGGTCCCAGTCACTTCCTACACTTCATAAATAAGGCATTGGAAATTTCTACATGTTGAAAGGAAATGAAATACATGTGCAGTGAGTCAATTTATTATGTGTAAAGCATGAATTTTAGCTGAAGTCGCATTTTAGCCTTCTATATCACCACCAAGCCATCCTCTGAGGTCCATAAAAAATAGAGATTAAATGCATAAAACATAGGTGTTGAGATTAAAATTGCCATGCATACATTCCAAAACACAAATCCAGGTGACTTTCCTCCCTGGGTTAGGTCATTCCATGCCAGATCAATCAACATCAGTTCCTGACAGCTTTTGTCTATGTGCCTGGGATTTGGTGCATGTCTTATCTAAAGGGAGGGCCAAAAGTGCCATTTTAGACCACATTGCGATAACCAAGGTAATTCCCAGACTTCTGAAATGTTTTCTGCAGCAAGTTCATTCTCTTGATGGTGTTCCTGAGTGTTGCATACATGTTACATATTCTGCTTGACTACTTGGAATGTAATTCAAACTTACTGCAGACTGCCCAGTCTAGTCTGGCAACCTTCATATTGAGATTTTATACACATACTGTGCATGGCCTAATCGGGTTTGATGCAAAGAAAACTTAACTGACACTATCACCTACTCCATAGGTTAAAACATTAAGTCTATCTATGTCTTTAAGATCTGCCACCTCAAGTGTTACTATCATGCATGGTACTGACCTCTTGAAAGATCTCAGCCTTGACTACTAGTCATGCTAACCTGTTCAATACATTAATAACTATGTGAAAAAAAGTATTCCTTGTGTCAGTTTGTCACAAATTTGGGCCAAGCACCAAATTTGTGTATCTGTTCTTTTCCAGTTTTCTGTGAGATATCGAAAAGGTTATATATTCCAGACAGCTTTGCAAAAACCCACAAAACATAAAAGGTTTGAGAGGGCTCTGAGCTGTATTTTATGAGGTACCCATATGTGTACCAATATGGCACATTTGTACAAAATAAATTAAATAAATACTCCTCATGAACCGCAAACACGTGACATTTTTAAGCACATGATCCTTCAGTAGCCCTTTATCACATTTCATTAGTTTGTGAGTAAAACAAAATTACATCTACTGCCAGTGAAATCACAAATATAGTTGAGACCATAAATTGTGTTAAAGGCCACTGAATTAGGCGACTGAAAGGTCATTGAATTACATGGACATTTTCAGGCTAATAGAAGCTTATTTTAAAAAATGTAAAAGGATAACAGTCTCAAATAGAAATAAACCTTTTACATTTGTTGATTTATTTATCTTTTAGAGTGCTGTGCTTTTCCATTTTTTTAAATCAATTTTCAAGGATTCAGCACCCACATAAGTTATATATTCTTTAAGTTGAGTACATTTACCAAATTTTGAATGTAAATAGCACCCCACCCCAGACATAGACCACTGATCAGACAATTGGAGTCTGTAATAGGGAATTGAGTTTACACTTTTTCAAAAATGTGTTCAAAATCACTGGTATTTTGCAGATTATCCTCCATTGAAATACACTGACTCAGCTTTATAGTGTTGGTCAGACACTTGGTGGCTTTATAATGTGATCTGAATGTCCATTTTTCAAAAATTCATTAAACTGCCTGATCATTTGATAATTTGTGTTTAGCACGGACTACGTCTTGCAGTGTGGCAGACTCATTCAAAGAGTAGACAAAGCTTTAGAGAATTAAATTGTTATAAAGTACAGACATTTGAGGCCCACTGCCTTTGTAAAATGAGGGAAGAAGGTTGTTGGAGTGTGCCTGGAATCATTATCAGGAGAATTGTAGATCTTTTGAACCACTCAGTCTCAGTTAAAGAGTAAGAGGTCGACTCCTCATCTTTCTGTTGAGGGTTCATTGAATGACAAGGTTTCAAATGTCAAATGTTGTCCAATATGTTAATTTTTCTCAGAAACATAAAAATGCACTGTTATTTTAAAACAACTACCAGACGTCACAACTGTTGTAAATGTAAATGTAATGCTTAAAATAATTTTTTGTTTGTTTGTTTTTTGCCCAAAGTCAACACATTGCAAACATCATTTTCTAATGCACAAGGAATACCACACATCAGTAAATATGTCAGAACATGATATCTCCTACCAACAAAAATGTCACTGTACAGTAAGACATAAAAGACAGAGGAAGATCCTTTACAAACAAATGGATAAAAAGACAGTATGTCATTTTCTGTATTGATTTTTGTTTTCACGATGTACAGTAAGTGACTCTGCGCCTGGTGTGATGAGAACTGTGCTATAATCGGAACCAGTAGCCAAACTCTAGGTTCCTTCAACTTTCAATGCATTCCCACCTAATGCTATACAGTGAGCTCACAGATTACACAAAAATTATGCATTTGGCCCATAGCCCAACGAGCCCAGATGGGCTTAATCAACATATGTGCGTCAGACTATGGATGGAAATTCATGACCTCATAAGAGGGTCGGTTTCTCGGTAATGATGTTCGAGAGGGATCTAGCAACAATGTCCATAATTTCACCAATCAAGTAATTGAACTGTTTACTTCACTGACATGTTCCTCAACCACCCATGTTGCTCTACCATTGATGATTTCAATACCTTTTATTCTTGATATATTTTGTTGAGGTTGTTGTTGTCATATATATTAATTGTGTACACACGTGCATACCTCTAGCTCAGTAACAAGCTTATTCAGTGCTGAAACATTTTTTAAGCTACATTGTGCACAACTATGAACAACACACCAACACACACACTTCCATATGCACACACTATTTAACTGCTTTGCTCAGATACCATGTAAATATGGACGACTCAGGGCCCTATTTTGATTGAGTATTGTTTCATTTGAAAATTATTGTTTTTAATTAAAAATAAAAGATCACTTAGCATTTTAAATCAAGATTTTTTTTTTAATTGATCACTTCCTTCCAACGAGGACAGGCAGCTCTTTGCTCTTTGTTCACACGTCCTTTTTTCAGTAACATTATTATCTTAAATTCCAAATAAAATCACATATGGTGTAATAAGCCTGCATACACAATAGGTAATCAGCATGAGAGCAGAAACGTATTATTAAGCAAGTGGATCTAATGGCTTGGCAGGCAACCAATTTGTCCCCAGCAGTGTTTTGCCCTGTGTGACTTTTCACCCATTATCCAAATGTCAGCCTTTTCTCTGCAGATGAATAGACAGGGTGGTATCAATGTGAGGCCACTATACTATCTTTGACTGCTGGGGAAATGAGAAACACACCTACACCGCTGTGGGACAAAGTGCCAGAAAATGACGGCAGCACATAAACAGCTATGTGACGGGTGACAAATACACTACTTCTTAATTTGCGGCTGATAAAGGCTCAGGGACAATTTCACAGAAGCTTTTGGGGAGTTATTCTCCTGTGTTTATCGATGCTCTGTACCTGGTGAATGTGGGTGGTTGCAGCAGATCTGGCTTGTATTGTCATGGATATAACAGGGGTTTACACAGGCTCAAGGTTCTTTTTGCAACATCGCTGTCTTCTCACAACAAATCTCAACATTCATTATGTGGGCCTAGAAGGCTTGTTTACTCATTTGTCAGTGTGACACAAAAGCTGTAATGAATCCCAACAATGGTTATATATTCTGAAGTTGATAGTTGATAGAATTCTCATAAAATAATAAAGCAACCATGAACAGTATGTCTGCATTGTTTATTTTGCCAATTTCTTAATGCTAAATGTGTTCCAATGGCAGCCTTCGGCTGTCACTGCTGATTTTTTTTTCACCGCTGAATTTAAAACAATTATTTAAATATTTTTTGACCAACATTATTTTTACATTCACCTGATTATATCTCCATTATATTTCAGTGGAATGCAAACTGCTGCATGAGGATTGCATCAATGGGCATAGTGTAAAGCAGCACACCCCATGAATTCATCAGCCAAATAAAATGACTAATTTACCATCGGTACTCTGCCCAATGCATTGCCTTCCATTACCATTGATAGGGAATTTTTCAATTTTTTTCCAATTTTGTCATTAATATGTATTTCACCCTTATTAATATAGATTTGCTCAATTTATAATTGTAGTGTAAATATGATCATACACATATCATGAATGCATAACATCTCAATAATTCTATGTTAGAATGTGTGTGTAAAAATGGCAAACATACATCATGCGTGCAGGAAAAAAAAAAAAAAAGCACTAATTATATAGTACATATAGAAAGTCATTTAATAATCAAAAACAAATATTTAGAAAGGGAAGAATAGGCACAGACATGCAAGGTTATTGTGAACCTAAACTTGAGAGTAAAACAGACACCTGTATCCTGGAGTTTCTTCATTAACATTCAAAATTTCATGGGATAGATTACTGGAATTGTGTCTCCCTTCCCCAAGGCAGGGGGTATGTTTTAATGAATCACTTTGTAATAACATGACAGCAAATAAGCATTTGGCTTCTGGAAAGATACCAGGCAGTTTTATGCATAAACCAGATTATCCCTGCAGGCTAACATTTCTAAAAATATTATGGACTGGACTGTTTTCATGCTGTCTGACAATTTAGTTGACTTTTTGTGGTGCAAAAAACAGACGTTAAAAGATGAAACGGGCGGTTCTCCCACGTGGTCTAGTGGTTTCAGCGTTGAAACGCTGGCCACGGCGACCGGGGTTCGATTCTCCATCGCACCAGAGTCGGCTCTGACCGGGAGTGCCATCATGGCGGCAATTGGCTGTCCGCCCCAGGGAGGGAGGAGGGAAGCCGACACACACACTTCGCTGCGCACAGGAGTGGTTCTGGGGTACCGGAGTGCTGTCTCGGAGGAGGCAGTGCTTCACCCTTGTCACTGCCGGTCACAGGACTACGGCAGCGAACTATGAGGGAAGGGGATTGACCTAAGCACAGCGGGTAATTGGCTACCAAATTGGGAGAAAAACGGGGTAAAATAAAAAAATTAAAAGATGAAACGCAAATGGTAGTTTAAGTAGTGATGCACCCCATGTGGTATTAAATTAACAGCGTGCATCAAACACCTACAGCCACTGGGGGTGAGCTGGAAACCAGAGTAATTGACTGTGTGCATTTATGAGCAACTGTAGAATCAGAGACTGCTCCACATGGTTCAGAACAAAAGTGAAAGGGAAGACACCTTCTGAAGTCTGCATCACAGATATCCTATGCCAACAGTTGTAAAACAATTTTCAACCGGGAGTTCACACAGCGAAATGGCAACAAGACTCGCTGCGCAGAAAACCTGGAGTACAAAGCATTAGTGTAAAACACAGCACTGAGGACTGCTGCTTGGGAAAAAAACACAGCAGAGGCAATAATAGAGCATACACACACACACGCACACACACACACACACACACACACACACACACACACACACACACACACACATCTCTGCACCACCACCAGAGAGTCGGAAAAGACGAGGAGATTCAACAAATCGAAGCGACTGAGAGGAAATCTGGCGGTTGTCCACCCCTTTAGAGCGGGGAACACATTTCATTCCGGCCCTCAGAGGGAACATTCATCAGGACAACAACTCCACATCTGCCAGATCAACAGAGAGGACGAGCCAAGCGAGCCCAGCTTTTCAAACATGGGCTTTACAAAACGACATAGACACTATATCTGTGTCTAATTTGCATGAATCGCATCCACCAAAAAAAAAAAAAAAAAAAGGCTTTGATAAATGACCAAGTATGTGCTGAAATGTTGACCTTTTTCAGAGACCGAAACGACCATCCTAATGCATAAACGTGAAACTGAAATCTGCTATGAACGATGCGTTTGAATGACACTAATACAATTATTTAAAAATAATAAATAAAAGCACTTTGCATGATGTCATCCATGAATGTCAGAGATAACCAAATTCATTTTAATGCATATTTCACTTTACCAATACAGTTTAGTGGCTATAGATAATCTTAGTAATGACAAGTGTTTGTGTATCACACTGCCGGTACATTAGGATTTGGTAAACTGTTCATGCCCGTGTAGCGGCAGCTGCTGCTCAGGTTAAACACTCTGTGAAATGGAGCAGGGTCTGAGGCTAAGAGCATGGGTGAATGGAGACTGGGGAAAGCAGGTGGGGAAAGCTTACTTTGTGTTGAATGCTACACATACTAATTTGAGGAGATACTGTGTTTTCACTGTATTGTATGTTATGCATCAAATGCAGCACCTTTAGATTGAGGTACAGTAGTTCACGATCCACAACGTGAGGAGTTTTACAAATGTTATGTAGAAGTACGGACAGTCATAGAACATGATTTATGAATGAAAGGAAAACACAGAGCCCTCCAACACACACACACACATGCACACACTCGCGGGACACCTCTCGAAGTGTAAACTGACAGCCCATGTAACATAATACTTCAGGGCTTTGATTCTTCTTTCTGCTTCTGGACATGCCTTCTGAAACTTAAGTACTGGATTCAAAGCAAAACCCTTCACTTTTTTCCATTACATTTCCACTTGCAATACCTGGAAATGTAATATAGTCGTCCAATGCCTTCATGCTGCTGGATATAGAGAAAGAAAGGAAATGCGTTCAGATTAAACATTCATCCTGTAGTCTGTCAAACAATATTTTTTTATAATACAATAAGAAGTATATTCCTAGCCATTTTTATGTACATAATGCACACAGAAATAAAAAAATAAAAAAATAAATCTGCAGCAAAACTGGATTTACAGTGACAGAAGCTTGTATATCTAATAGATTGCTCTGAACAAATGGATAACATTCATAACAAGTGCTGCAAGTGTCTGACTACAGTGCCTATAAATCATTGTGTGTGTGTTGAAGCTTTTGATTCTGCTCACCCACATCAAAGCACAACTTGCAATAATATGAGAAGGAGCTATAGATGATCAAACAGCAACCGGTGGAGATCATTTTGATCAATTTGATCACACAAGCAACCAATCACTGGGTCCTTCTAATTGCTGAGTGGTGCAGACCGCTTTACCTTTTGGGCGTCACTCGTAACAGTCCAATAAAGTATGAATCATGGGATATTTGTGGCAGCACCTGCTCAGACTGGTGGCATTAAGCTGCAATCTCGATCGCATCTACCAGAGATGGGCAGCCAATAACAATTAAAGCGCGAGCGCTGTAATTAAAGTGAAACTCCATCTGTTGGTGTGAAATGACTTTGCTGTAGCCCAAGGAGGAGATGCTTCCCGGGAAACAAGGTGGGCATCGCTATCACCAATTAGCCGTTACTTTGGCATGCACAACAAAAACGAGAATTCCCAGGAAAGGAAAGTGCCCAAAACTCATTTTAGTGATTAATTACCTGCACAAGAGATAATGACAAGCGCATATGGCCAAAACTTCAGACAGTATCACATCCTTTGTGTCACGGTGTGTTGAGTGAAACAGATCTTGCCTGAATCTTATCATTAATAGAACTTCAATCCCACACTCGCTGAGAAATTAAATGGAGAAATTCAGAAATTCAGAGAGTCATTATGTAAATGTACATATATAGATAACCTGACGTAAACATGTGAAATATGCTGCACGCTGTTCTTAATCAAAATACGTGCTTTACTGTGGTCCCACAGGATATTTTATGGAAAATCAGAAACAAAGAATTTATATAAATACATAGTGGTGGTGTGTAAGAGCTACGATATAGCATATATTTGGAATATTTGGTTTTGTGACATTGCTAATTCATTGCTAATGTCACTACCAGCAGGGCCCAATGGCTTCATCTCGTTTGGGTAAGGTGGGCTTCAGACAGTTGCTAGATTTACCATGACATTAGCTCCTCCCAACAACATTCTAGGTGCCCACAGGCTACAGGTCTTCTACTCTGATTGGTGTTAGCTGTGTGGCTTTCAGAGTGGAAAAATCATTGAAAATATCAGAGTAGTGCATGCACTTCACTTGCAGTGCCTCCTTCATGGCTGCGGATGGCATAAAGGAGAAATAGGGAGTAGAATACAATCAGGGACACAAGGGAGGTAAAGGGCAACCCAATGGAACCCCAAAGGCTACACCGAAGATACCAACTTGGGTTAAACATCTCAACATTTCAACATTGAAACAGCATTCGAGGGACTAAATCTGACAATTTAAAAGTGGAGAGAGATTTTTTCGAAATAATCCTTCACATGTCAGTAGGATACAGTAGGATATTTCTGTGGAATATTGAAATGTCCTGGAAATGCCAGCCCAGTAACGCTAAGCACTGCGGGTGACACTCTCAGCAAGCCACTGGGAGTAACTTAAAAGAGGATATTGAGGGGACAAAGAGGCACGTTGGCTGGCTCAAAAAATCATTGAAGGACAAATCAGAAAATTGCTTCACAACACTCGTGTAAACATGGGGCGTTATACCATGAAGCTTTTAATCACTGCTTATAAATGATGAGTGAGGTTTTTTTTGGCTGGAGCCTCTTTCAGTTATATCATACATATCATGCATCAGTTTCTTTGAGAATGCACTGCTAAAGTAGGAGGTGACTGTCAGAGAGACTGCTACAGAGGCCTACTGTTTCAAACTCAAGGCTGTGGAACTGACCAATGTTCCAAATGGATGGCATTTACACAAGCTACAACACAAGGAAGTGTTTGTTCTCAAACCTGCAATTACTTTTAGAGTTTGACATTTTCCAAAATTCTGGGCCATTTGTTTTAGTTATGTCTTACAGCAGATTATTAGCTTTTAAACCAACTTTAAACCAACCTTAAAACAACCCTAATTTCACCTCACACATACATTTTAGTTAATGTGCTCCGTGTTTAGATATGATTCATGAGAACAAAGGTACATTTGTATCACTACTGATGCTCTAAAAGGTAATACAAATATACATGAATCTATGCATTTTCAGCATTAAAATGAACATACACAAGTGAAGGAAAACAAATTAAATATGACTAGATTTTTGCTTACCAACATCTTACTGAAATACTACATCTACTTTACTGCTGCAAATAGAAAGACACCATTACAGGCTAGGCTGAAATAATTCATAGGAATTGATTTGCTTAGTAGAAATAGTGAATGGATTGAAGTGCTTACACGTTGCATGTTACAGTGTATGCAATCTTGAACCCATAATTTATATTATGCAGTGTATGATTCCAGCAGAGGTTCATGGGATCGAGAGCAATACTCCACTGCTGTAAATACACAACCCTGAACAGACTGTTTGAGTCTGCTGCACTACTCTTCACTATTGCTCTTCATGCTTATTGTATTTTGAGTTCCTCTTTCCACAGTGCATCCTCATGTAAGGCATTTCTCCTTCAAACCTGTTTTCTTTTCTTCCACTTTTCTCTCATCAACTTCTATTTGGGCATGGCCTCCAATGTTGAACTATATCTGCTAACATAGACTTATTTTAAAAAGTTGAAGGCACAGCAACAAAACTTATCCTCAGCTGTCCCAGAGTTTAACTATGAAGCACAATAGCCTTAATGTATTATTTTAATTCAGGGATACAAAAAGTTGAGTGTTCCTTACATTCAGATTCCAATTGCAGTTAGATTATTTTATAAGTTCTAGAACATAATGGCAAGTTTATATTGTGACTTCCTACCCGATAATGAGAGGTTAACGTGGGTTTTAGGTCATCCTTGTGTGATGGCTTAAATTTCAGTTTTCTGAAGTGGTTGTACACTCATTGAGAACCCATTAATTGAAACTTTAATACTTGCTTCACAGCAGTTTCTGAATTCTATTCCCCTTGCAAGTGGAATTTTAATGGTGCCTTTTCTCATCTCATCAGGGAGCTTTGATTATCCTTCAAAACAAGACCAACGCTTTACTAATGGTTCTCCAGGATCAATAGCAAGTTCAAATTGAATGCTGAAACAAAAAAAAGTTTTTTATGAGACTACTGCATTAAGAAAAATAAATTGCAGGGAACTAGTAAAAAGGTCAAACCTTCTTAAATTGATCATGCTATCAATCTCATATGAAACATAAATCAATCATATATGAGAGAGTTTTTGGTGATATGCAGTTACACGTCTAAAATATATCATCTCAATGTGCTTACAAGGCATCAAACAACTAAAAAAGGATGGATGGGGTTTAAATTGGAATAAAATGATGTGGCAATTCTGGGTATATACTTTAAATTAATTGACAAATTTGTACTCTCCCACCCATCAAATGTAAATATTATGGACAAGCACCCAGTCATGTTACAGGAAAGCAGTAATACCATTAGCTATGTACAATAAGTAAACAACAGTGTTAAAAATAAAGTTGAGGTGATTTATTTCTATCAAACACATATGAGTAGACTTCACCCAGCAACACAATATTTCATGATCTCAATTTGCAGTGTCAATACACCCTGTTCGTCTTAGAGGAGCCTGTCTCATGAAAGATTAATCTCTAATAAATCACATTCAGGGAAATCTGAAGCAAAAGTTTGGGCAATCAGATGATGCCCCGCAGAGCAAAACACAGCTGAGATAAAAGTGGATCATCCCTTCTCAGTCAAAGATTGATGGCATTTGTTTTATGGAATTCATAATGAAACCACATCCTCAGCTTGAAGTGTTGTTGTTTTTTTGCTTTTGTTTTGTGTCTGTGTTTGAGGGGTAATGGTGAAAATCCCGCTCAGCTGCCTTAGATATCACTGTTTACATCTATCATGTGTGTGTAGTAGCCACCTTATTCATTTAACCTTACACAAGGTCATCTGAAACCAATTTAGCATTTACAGTGAATATCTGCAGATATACAGAAGGTGTGGGGGGAGGTAAGGGGGTATGTATAGTTCATTTTTGCGAACCATCTACTTTTGTATTGCAGACCATTTTTAAGGCTTCAACAAATAATGCACATTTAAAAAATAAGAATGAAAAATATGCATTTTTCATTCTGAGTTTATCTAGATATAATCCAAATCAATCCCAGAAGCCATTTACCAGGTTCCCCATTAGGGGTCACTGTTATTCCTTCAGACACAAAAACTACAGGAGGAGCAGGATAAAGGGCTTTCAAATGATGTAGCCAGACCCTCATTCAGAACATTCGCCACTAGCTAGCATGCAACGAGTATTCAATGAACTAGATATTACATTTGGTAATTTATTCATTTAAATGTATTTATATTTAAATTGTATGTGCCCATTACTAGATCATAGTCATGAAAGTAAATATGATAAGTAATCAGCAGAGAAAAGAAGCACAGCCCAAGATATAGCAAATGAAAAGATGTATTTAAATATATATGTACACCAATGGCGACATCTTTCACAGTGTATGACAAGTTTTTTTTCATTTGTCTTTTTTTAGAATTATAACATTTTCTGCCTTCTACAAGTATGCACATTTATTTATTCAGTATCTTATTCTGTGAGATTTATGGTGTACACTTTTTCAAAGACGCCATCCTTTCTGTTCCCAGAATCAATAATCATTTAAGGTTTTGCTTTGCTTCAATGTTCAGTTAACAAATTAGGTGATCTGACTGTTCTGACTGTTGTAATTCAATGCACTAACATGGAGTGATTCCATTCTCTTTCAAATACCGTTTAATTAGCTCTTTAAGATTACTAATGATGGAATTGGAATTTGGAATTCATTTCAATTGATTATAAATGTCCTCTCACATTAATTAAATAAGTAAAGATCTGAGTAAACATCAAATCCCACAATTATGCAATGTCTTGCACAAGGATCAAAGCTGATGCCAACTGAATCAATTCAGTACTGAGGTTTTCATTTCACATATTTATGAATGTAACCTGTGGGAGTGTTTAAGCTATCTAGCTTAACTGTTTGTCAAGGCTAACAAGTTGGTGCTAGTGGACTAGTTACTATGTTAATAATTAGCTACAGTGGTCACTCTCGCTAGCATAGGCCATTGTTAGTAAACAAGCTAACATATTCAGTGAAATAAGGGGCTAGATGGTTTACATACCTTCCAGTGAAGTGTCACTGTGTGACTACATAACCGCCCTTGTCCAGCTACACAAGAGCAGCCAGCAGTCTCCACGTCTCCCGCCTCCTTAACTACAACCCAGACAGTGTCATAGACTGTAGAGGCACTGAAGCTTTAGGTACCTTAGCTTCAGGTATACAAACTTGTTGTTTTCATATGATAGTAAGCAGCCAACTTTATAGCTATAATTTATTTAGGGAATAGAATTATAGATTAATTTGTTATAATGCGGTTTATTACATTAATTTGGGTATGATGCCACTGAATAAGAGCATCCAGTACATTACATAACAAAGCACCCAGAAGATGCAGGCTGCAGTTGGTGATTCACAATTTGTGTTTTGTATTCCCTTAGATGTGATTAATTCAAAAGACAAATATTGTTAAATAACATTAGCAATAAGCCAATTCAAATTCAATACAAATGAGTTGGCCCAATATAAAAAATATGGCTGCCAACCAATACTGTAGGACAAGATTGAGGCAAGCAATTTTATAAAACAATTGTGTAAACTGTAAGCTGATAAATGTTGAACTATTATGTTACAAAATGATTGTTATATAATTACTAGAGGGAAAAGTTGCAATGCACCAGAAGCAAAGAGAAGCTGGACTTCATGAGAGTCTCTACTGTATGAGAGAGAGGAAGTTACAATCGTCTACAAACTGTATCGATGCTTTCTGGATATGTTCAGAAACCATTTTCTCCGTAAGAAAGATTTTGAAAACAACATGCAATTAGATTTATGCGTAAACTTTGTCCATTGCCACATCTTGCATACACTAGTAAACTTCAGTTTATACCATCTTGTTAAAATTTAGCAAGTAATTAACATGCATGAAGACTCTATTACTGAACTTGATTACCTTGTGCATCAAAGTGACAGATCTACAGCAACTGTGGCAGCATTATAGCTCCGAAGCTCCAAGAGCCAATTAATACCTCATGAATCAGACCAAAAGCTACCAGACCATGACAGTCCCTGAAATTCAGTCAGCTGATTCTGAAATGGCCTGCCATGTGTTCAGGCTCCAACAAGAGTACACAACATTTAGCATGTCTTTTCAGCACCTGTGGTGGATGCAAATCTCAGTGATGTGTGTTTTTTTAACACAGTCCTGAATTAAAGTACAAAACCAACCAAAAAAAAAAACAGGAACGTCCATGTCTTTCCACCACCAGTATTAGACTGACACTTGTTTTTAGCACCTTCTGTTCAACGTTGTGTGCGTTTTCCAATGAAAACATGGGTCAATAAGACCCTCACAATAACTGAACAGATTGGATAACCTAGAATTCTCCATGGAGCATAATGGAATTAAAAAAATATTATTTTGATAAGCTTGTGGGTGTTTCTGTATGCACCATCAGTTTTGTATTGCAGTTTAATTTCCAGTGACTATCCCAGGATATGCACAGAAAAGCATACAGGTTTCAATCGAGAAGGGGAGAGCGGTATTTGGTGGGAAAGCAGCATATCTTTGCTATTCTACTCTCTAGTGTAGCAGTGATGGTCTTGCATCCATGTGAGCATTCATTTGAGATTGTGGCCAGAATACATATCAGAATACATACATACTGTATCACCACTCCATCACATTTTACATTTACATTTTAAACATTTAGCAGACACTCTTATCCAGAGAGCCTTACAAGATGTGCATTAATACATGGTAGGAACAATCATAGATCGCGCAAGAGATCAGTGCAGTAATACAGCAATAGACATCAATGCAGGCAGCTGCGTACCATACCTGTAACACTGGGAAGGAAAAGGTTAGTACAATATATATATTTTTTTTTTAAATGAGGAGTGAACAGCGATACATACATGTTGAGCAAGTAGGCAGTGGTGATGACAATTAGGTAGATGTGCAGAATTCAGTGGTAGTGGAGTCTGAAAAGGTGGGTTTTGAGTCTCTTGCGGAAGACTCAACTCACCGTTTTCAGATTCAAACTAACAGCATGTAACACAATATACTGTATTGGAATGCGCAGGGTTAGGAGTGTATGCTTTTGTTAAAAGCCCTGAAGCACTTCAGGAGGCAAAAACAAGTTCACTTTGTTGCACTGGGGATCTGTATTTCCCATGGGATATTTGAATGCCCTCCTATTCTGCTATTAAACATGAAAAAGCTATTCTTCGTGATATTTTAATATAGAACATTGTAATATCATGCCTGTCATGATCTTAGATCGCCTGGGTTTCAGACAGCTTTAGTGCTGACATTCGTCTTTACAAAAACAGTAATTTGTACATTCACAATGTACATGATACCATTATCTTGCTTGGACTGATGGTTTGAAAATGTAGGCATTGCACATTTTCTGCCCACCAAATCTCTCATATGTTTAGTCAAAGGACAGCTCTCGAAAACTCAAAAAATAAATGAGGTGACTTTGCCTGTTTACTAGGACCAGTAAGAAAGAGTCATGTGTTCTACTCTGTCGAATACAGCTTCACAATGTATAACAGTAATGACTGATAATGGCCTTTATTTTTCAAAGCTGACATTAATTGACAGCTGAAAAAAGTAATCTTGCCAGGGTAATATAATCTAATCAGCATATTGTATAACCATCATAACCATTTTTTTTAATTAGAGGCAATATCTGTATTCAGTACCAATTAAAGAGTATAGTTAATATATTGGATATCGGATTGCTTTACCATAGCTAGCATATTCGCCATCAGCTATGCACTTAACCCTCTGAGGTCGACTGGATCGCCGACGATCCAAGCAGCAATAAAAGTATATTACTATTTCTAACTTCGCGATATTTTATCATACACACGCGACAAAAACATTGACAGAAACCTTAGAATCGCGACTTTCCGATTTGAGCACTGGCAAATCAAATGGGATTTTTTAAATTAGGTTAATTAGACCAAAAGTAAACCTTGCCTTTTACTCTCTTTTTTACCTGGTAGTAACGTCCCCCTTCTATTGACATGGTAACTAGGTGCTAATTTCGGAGAGGTGTGTGGGGAGGGGCGTGGGGCCATGTGTGAAAACGCCGGCGTAAACAACACAAACTGTGACAATTTGAAGCAAGATTTTATACAGACATACAATTTTATTCAAGATGGAAAGATTGTCTGCGCTGCAGTGTTTGAGAGCATCGATGGAAAGCGGCAAGACAATAACTGACCAAGAGTAAGTAACTATATTTGATTTGCCATGTTATCAAATACTCGTATATTCAATATATGAATTCTGCGTCTTGTGACTACATATGCCGCGTGTTGCAACGTAACAAATTGCAATATGCACACAAGATCTATGGAAGAATACTTTTCAAACAGCCTAAAATGTTATTTATTTCGCTTGTTTTCAAATACTCGTGAAAATATATGAATTCCGCGTCTTGTGACGCCAAACATATTCCGCGTGTTGCAACGTAACAAATTGCAATATGCACACAAGATCTATGGAAGAATACTTTTCAAACAGCCTAAAATGTTATTTATTTCGCTTGTTTTCAAATACTCGTGAAAATATATGAATTCCGCGTCTTGTGACGCCAAACATATTCCGCGTGTTGCAACGTAACAAATTGCAATATGCACACAAGATCTATGGAAGAATACTTTTCAAACAGCCTAAAATGTTATTTATTTCGCTTGTTTTAAAATACTCGTGAAAATATATGAATTCAGCGTCTTGTGACGCCAAACATATTCCGCGTGTTGCAACGTAACAAATTGCAATAGGCACACAATGAGGGAAAGAGATGGCCCATCTGACAGATCTTAGAGGTGTGGACAATGAATAATGAATATTCAGGTATTTAGCATTTAGCCCTCCCACAGCCTGAAATAAATGTGACCAGTTCTGATAAAAACAGGTTTTTAGCTATTTAGATCTCAGATGTGCTAAACTGTTTTCACACCCTTACATAACCAAGACCTTGATGAACAAACGCACATTGGCAAAACAATTCGTCACTATAGTTTAGTGTGTGCTTTCACAACTTTTGTGACAGCAGAAACATTTACTATTTTTAACTTCTGTGTTTGTAGATCTATTTACAAGCTGCATATGATACTGACCAAACTATTGATGGCATACAAATGTAGCTGTGATTGTCCTTCAAATAAAAATATCAAACACTTTGGAGTAAGTGTGTGTTAAATTGATGAAATTGAGATAAATATCAGACCATGCCAAAATCAAAAACCATCTAAAAGCTTAGCACGGACCTCAGAGGGTTAATAAATAAGCAATCCACTACTTTTTTAAATCTCCAGATGCAAAACGCTCCTAGCGTAGCAGAAAGTGCACATCTGTTCACTACACCTGGAACATTATTTTGCTGTTCTCTGATAGGAAATAGCAATCTGTTGGTACCACCAGAGTCTATTTTATTACTTTCTCCATAGCATTATCCAACAGCTCGCTGTAGCACATGCCGTCTTTCTGTATTGACACAAAATGAACAAATAGAAAGACCAAGATCCCTTGGGCACGTCCACAAATAGCCTCAATTTCACAATGCCCAATGCATAGAGTGCATTACATCAGTTAGAGGATCAATTACAAAAATGACCTGCCAACCAACTGAGTAATGTTTATAATTTATGAGTTACATAACTGCTAATATAATAAGGGCTACCTTAGCACCATATTTGGTATAGCTATCATTTCATTTGAAGTGTAATAAAACTATAAACATAGAGTATGCACAAATATATCTGGCAAAAGCATTAATGACACCTTCCACAGTCTCTGCTGCAAACATTTGGTCACTGGCACGGTCCACAGAACTGAAGAGTGCAGCCTCAGAAGGGTGTTGCAAGAAGTTCAGAAATGCTGCATCTTTTAAATGAATGTGCTATTTATGTTGACTTTCTATCAGGTTTTACACAACCACATGGTTATCTACCTATTTCATACTAAAGTTAAAAATTTAACTAGTATCAGATTTTATTTTTTCCTTAAATGGGAATGGCCAAATGTGTATGGCAGGCCTCATCACAAAACAGACTCGGGAGAGCACAGATAAGCACAGAGTTTAAGCTGAGAAATTCAATCTCTCCCTCCCTGGGTGACACTACAACCAACTATTATAGGCCTACTTGATTCAAGTCTCATCATATTTCTAATTCCTAATTGAGGTTTTTGTTGCATTAGGTCAGGACATGTGTTTTTAATCATATTTTTATTTTGCCACGGTATGTTTGAACAGGTCTAACCCAATACCAGTGGTGTTACTGACAATTAAGACACACTAATGTTGCAAACAGGCCTACTGATTTTTAAAATATATTAACTGCTGTTGGAGGGTTCCAAACCATATTCAGCATGCATACTATCATTGAATAAATCCTAGGCACACATCTGTTATAAAATCAAAAGGTCTACAGTAAAATCTGATTGATAATGTGAAATTAGACATCTATTAAATATGTATCAACGATGTATTGTTGTTCATAAAGATCACCTTCAGCCACTGGAAGAAAGAGACATACCTGCAGCCAGCCCCCCATGAGTGTGCGGCATGAAATTATGTTATGTCTTGCTAGACTGAAATCAATAGCCCAAACCAAAAAAAAAAGAAAAAGAAAAATACATTGCCATTTTTCATTTCAAGAGTACCTGCCTCATTGAATAAGCTTTTTTTTATGGCCTGGCCTTAATAAAAAAAAAATTCTAGCCATGCATCATTCCTTATCTGTACAAGGAATTATAACTTGTCCTCAATTTATAAGAGAATCCATGAAGTTAAATGACTTGACATGGTTACAGATCACATGCAGCCCAATCCTATTGAAATGGAAAAAACAATTTATTAGCTTCCATTGCTGATAAGGGAAAAGTGGTGGGCTGCTTGCCTACTGCTTTTCCATTTTAATAATCACCTGATGTACTGAAGGCAGCAAAACCCACATAGCACCAGGATTTAGACACTTTGATAGATGAATGTCAATTGGACATACTAAAATAATGCATTTTAAACCATTTATTATACATTTTAGTCTCCCGGTTTGCAGTACTGCATTAATTCCAGCTAGAGGAACTGTTTTACTGCAAGTGTAAAGTTTAAAACCAACATTTAAAATGAGTATGCACATATAATGAATACTCTGTAGTGGTTCATTAATTGACCGCAGTGCCCTCGGGTTTTAATGTTTGGTTGATGTGTAGTACTTTGAAGGCTGTCTGGAGAGTTTGAGCTTTGCCCTTCAGATAAAACGTGTTAAAACATAGATATGATGCAATGGTATGTGAGCAGACCACAAAATAGACAGGTTTTCTTAAAGAGCTAAAATGCTGAAAACACATGAAAGCAGTACTATGGCCATCAAAGACACTAACAGTTGTCTCAAATGCAATGCAATCCAACCATGGTTGCATCTGATAATAAACATATCATGAAAGTTGCTGTGCATCAACATCCAGCTCTGACTCCAATCAGCTGTTTGGTGTGTTTGGTCTTACTAGACAGATTTGTTTCTTTCTCAATTACAGCTTCCTTACTGTGTTAAACTGGTAACGGTGATGGATGCCAAGTGATAGGCAGGCGCAGCTTGCTTTGAATACAAATGCTGTATATCAGTGAACTACAAATGTCAGTGGAGTCAGGACATGTTGCTGATACTGTATGTGAAAGAGACTGATATGAATGATGGGTGAGATTGCATAAGGGCCTTTAAAAGCACAACAAAGTAGGAAGGAAAGGACATTTTGACCAGTGGCAAATGATTGGCAAATGTGGCAAAAACATGATTAGATGCAAGCCTGAGCATCAAGGTGAAGAACAAAAAAGCACTGCATCTTTGAGCAAAAACAGAGGCCTCAGGAGATCCCGAGCTAGGATGTGCCACTCAAGCCACGTAGAAAAAATCTCAGAGTTTAAAGAAAGTACGCCAGTCCATGAAAGACGGTCCTAAAATATCTGAAAGAGCCACACAATCTTTAAAATTATTCATGTTGTAGGTCGTCAATAATTTTGCAGATTTGGTGAATCCTGAATATTAATATAACTTGGCTATAGTAGCTCAGTACAGCTTGCACCAGTGAAAGGGGAAAATACAGCATTTGTACAGTGTGGTTGTAGATTTTTGTATAATGCAGTGAATTGTCTTACGGGCAGGCACCCTGCATTCTGTCCATTCTATCGCTCCAGCAGAACAGTCAAGTGAAACACTTCCACTCATGACACAATAGAAAAGGAGTCATGGGCAATGAGGATCTCTCATGCAGTGTGACTTTTACATTATTGCTGTTTTGACAAATATCAGCAAGAGTTCCTGTTGTGATGAATATAAATTATATACGGTACATGCGTTCAAAGTTCATACAAATTTAATTCCACTACATACTATATATATAAATTGTTCTTCAAACTGTCTGTTCTGATTTTATATTGTGTTTTTATGTATACGTTAATATTGTTTGCTGGAAAATATGTACATTTTCAGTTCGCCAACAACAGAAACTGCAACTACTGTAAATATAAAGCCCCAAACAAGTGCAAGCCTCGTGGATTGTTTTGAATTGTCAGCTCCCTGAAAGATTCTGAAATCCCTTCAGTAATGTCTGAGGTGTTTTCCAAGTGAACCAAAATAGTGTGAATCAAATCATCAAATTCTATTCCAACCTTGAATGACATAATCTCAAAATGTTTTGAACAGGAGTTTAACAAGACGTGGGCTATGAGTTGTGTGTTTTGCAGTATCAGGGAAATAATGAAATGCACTGGTTGTGTTACTTGTGTGTGTAGCAAATATTTCCATGATCAAAGGAATGATGTTGTTGAGTTTTTTTTCAGCCATGAGACTGGCATGTCTGTGACCATGGCAACCATAAGACTAGCTACTCTGTAGTATGAATGTTAAATTAAATGTTTGGGGTACATGTATTCAGGCTTTCTATCAACATATGAATCAAAACTTTAACATACAGCATAGTTATGTGTATATTCCTGAACAGAAAATTAAGGTATATAAATAAGGTAATGTTTTTTAACTTAGGGTAATGTTTAGCTGCTTTTCTCATTTCTTAAAAACATATTTTGTTATAAATCTGAAAGGAAAGTCATAGAATTTGTATATATAAATAATAGCCCCTGATTAAATGTCACTGAAGCCTGACATATCATTTTTAATTAACATTCATTTTGATCTTCTGAAAAGGCCATCCTGTATGTGTGACTGTCAGATGCACAGTCTGCCCAGTCCCAAAATATGTTTGATTGATTAAGTAATCAATCATTTTCTGCAGGCAACTTCTGTAGTTTCAAGAAAATTGAAAAATATGAACTGTTATGGATACATGGATGCCTCAATTGTTCAGGTTTAAATAACTCTATTCTGCAGTCTAGTGTTAGCATGTTGGCAGTTTCTCCTTAGTCGCAAGCAGAGAAGGCAGATCTGTTGATTCTTCTGGACCACTATCAGGATGAAGGCGGCAGTGTAGTGTAATGGTTAGGGAACTGGACTTGTAACTGAGAGGTTGGGGGCACTGCTGTTGTACCCTTGAGCAAAGGTACTTGACCTGAATTACTTCAGTAAAAATATCCAGCTGTAGAAATGGATTGTATGTAAAGAAATATAAACTGTGTAAGTCGCTCTGGATAAGAGCATCTGCTAAAATGCCCAAAATGTAAAATGTAATAAAGGGGACCATGGCAAGGCCCTCAGGAAAGCCCCTTCACATTGTGTAATGCAATACTAATGGGAAAAACATGGCCATAATACAGACAAAGGAATGCAACCCTCTGTGTATACAGCTCAGTCTAAATAAGCTAGATATGACACAATTACGTTCTACAGTATGTAAAAATCTAACAAAATGGATTGAATACCTGTTTGCTATTTGTCTTCATTATACTGATTCTGCTATTTCACCTCTTTCCTGGAGATATGTGTACAGTAGCATACCACACAAATAAAAAATGTAGAAAATTATACAAAATATACGTTTTAGATATTTATTTATTTACTTTAGGGGAAATATAAGTTAAACAATTGGCATGCAAATCTGGCAATCTACAATTTACAGGGATGCCTTCCCACCAACCAAATGTGATTTATTATCAACACCGCTTGGTCTATATTAAACAGAATGCAATCTGTGTCACCTAACAATGCGCGCAGATGCACCCTGGGAAGATACAGAGTCTAATCGCAGGTGTGCTTCCAGCATAATGAGATGAGGATATTGGACAAACCTGCAGAATAATTTTCATGCTGAGTCCACCGCCAACCCCCCTTCCCTTCAAAAAAGGATGTCGCCTCACAAATCGGAATGTCCTTCATAAAGAAATGTGCATACATAGCTTTGTGGAACATAACTTTTTCAGTGAGGTATCAAAACACACTCTGTCGCCATGGTTCATGTAGTCTGTAGATAACAGATCTAAGTCAGTTTTATCAGTATTCAATGCCATGAATTGTTGTCAAATTAACATAATATACCATAGTAACTGGTTTGCAAGATGATATCACTATGGCCTGGATTCAATCAGCATTGGTCCTTAACCTTGACTCTCAATGAAATCCTATTGTTCAAGTAGCCTAAATCTTTTTCATCGCCTGGGTTTCAAGACAACAACACCTGTGTAAACGCCACAATCGAGCATACTGGGAATACAAATACAAACTTGTATTCCCAAGGTTTTCCTTTTCTCCCTATTTGAGATGCTCAGTTGCAATTGTAAGCCTGTCACATTGCTAAAACATTCTCCATCAGTTTGGGAGAGTGTACACCAGAGTGCTCCAAAGCAGCCCACCAACGCTTCATTACACTGTACAGTCCTCCAACTGAGCTGAACAGTCCTGTGCTCTTTGTTGTTATTATTATTAAATTCACAAACATAATAATATAATAACAATAACAACTATAACAAAATCACAATTCCTGATCTTGGGTGAATTGCTGTTCTGAGGGCTAGTGCTTCAGCTGGACACCCCACCCAAATGTCCCTCTTTCATTGTATAAATCTACCTGAACCCATCAATCCTGTGAGCGGTATTGCTTGCTATTCATTCGTTGATATTGCCACTTGATGAAACTGATGGTGATGCTGCCCCTGTCTTTTTCCTGGTGCCTGTAGTGCTGTAAAAAAACACCTTGGGCACCTTTGTGTAAAACGGGCAAATGTTTATTTTCAGCAGGATCTAATTATCACTAAGATGCAGGGATGTTTCTCCTGGGGCCAGAGGACTAATCAGCACAGTGAGGCTTACAGGGGAAACCACACAGTGTTGGCTTGAAGATCAAGATTCCCTCAGAGGCAAGTCTAGAACACGGCAAGTCTATTATGCTGACTGGGACAAAAATAGGCCCTGCCATTTGTCATCACATTCCCTGCCCTGAGTCTGTTCTGATTTTTTGTTGGCCGTTAGATCAAAAAAACAACAAATTTTTATATATTTTTAATTAAAATAATAATTATACACAGGCATATATTTTACAGGCATATATTTTACAGTATTAAGGCTCCAAATATTACCTCTATAATAAAAAATAAAAAAATAGTATACTTTTTATATATATATATATACTGTATATGTATATATAACAGTATACAATTGCAATATTGTATGTGTAGGGACTGTCTTAATGTTGCACTTGCACTTGTACTACCACACTGATGTAGGGACTGTATTAATGTTGCACTTGCACTACTACACTCTTCCTGACAGGAACATTGATGTCTTCCAGTGCCTAACACTGGAAGTTGGAAGTACTATCTCACGGCTACCTGCGCAGTTTATTAGCTCTTGTTTGTTTTAGTTTTTTTAAGTTTCACTTTTAGCATCATGCTTTCTTATTTAAGTCTTAATTTCCCTTTTTATATATTACTAGCTGTTATACCAACTACTAACTATCTATATCACTATAGACTATATCAAGCGCATTCTTTACCTGTAAACGCGGCCCGTGCCACCGTGGCTTCCTTGCAATCTGCATGGCTGCCATTGAGCTCTCAGAAATCAGATCTGAGCTGCTGTCAATTGAGAAACTGATAGAGGCGCTTCTACATCGACAGGCCCAGCTAACCTCCCGGCTACGGCTAGCCGGTCTGGAGCCTGTTGACAACCGGATTCGCTTTGCTATGAATATTGGAACTGGCTCCACTGATCCTCCAAACACCTCTCTCACCTGGGCGTCAGTGGTAAGAGAAGGGTTTCCATCCCACTTTTCCCTGATCCTCTGGAGGATGAAGATACTCTGCCCCTGTCAGACTTCTTTGATCTGCTGGCAAAGTCGGAGGTAGGCGCTCCTCCCCCAGCTTTGTCTCCCCTCAGCTCGCCAACTTCAGTGACCGAGATACATCATCAACTCCCCCAGACAGTGCAAGGCATGCTAGCGCTACTAGCGCTGTGTTAGCTTACCAGTTAGCTCAACCCAAACTTGCTGTATACAACAAGCGCTGTACTGATGTTCAGCCTGAAATCCTATTAATAGGAGACTCTATCATCGGGTTTGCAGAACTCCTTGGTTGTACCACGTACTGTTTCTCCGGTTTTAAGGCTGCTGATATTATCGAACAGGCCCCTGTGATTATCAAATTGTATGTCCACACTGTGATTGTCCACATGGGTACAAATGACATCATGTTAAGGCAATCATAGAAACTTCATGATGAATTTGAGTCACTACCATGACCGTAGAAAGCCTTGGAAAAAATTGCTTTCTATATGGCCCAATCCCGAACCTGAAGAAGGGTTGTGAACTTTTCAGCCGCCTCTACAGCCTGCACCTCTGGCTGCAGAATTTCTGCAGTGCCACAGGATATGGATTTATTAACCATTTTGATTCCTTCTGGGATAGGGTGGATTTATACAGAAGGGACGGTATTCACCCTAATGGTGACAGAGTAAAGCATCTTACTTCTAAGATTAGGCCATTTTTATTAACTTATTCTTATTGACTTCCACCCCAGCATGGCCTCATCCAAGATAGCCTAGTATATACTGTAGCTACTACTTGCAGAAAGGGTCATGCACTTGATTTTAAAATTAAATCTATTGTTACAACTCGTATTCATCCACCCTTCAGATCTGGGAACTGTAACCCACAGAACCTTATTTACGTAAAGCTCAGTATACCCTCCAACTTACCTTTACAGAATGTTATGATTAAAATGGCACTTTTTAATGCTGGATCTCTCTCTAACAAGTCTTTTATCATTAATGATTGTATTATGTCTTTTAACTTAGATTTATTTTTTCTTACTGAGACTTGGTCTAAAAATGACGATTTGACTCATTTTATTGAAGCCTGTCCGCCTGATTATAATTTTATTAGCGTACCTAGAGAATCTGGCCGTGTTGGAGGCATTGCTGTTATCTATAAAAATCATTTTAATTGTTAGCCTATATCAGCTGATCAATTTTCCACCTTCGAGGTGCTTATGCATGATCTATGGCTACAATGCTCCAGTTCTCTGGACGGTCAGTGGTTTTTATCAGCCTCCTAGACATTTGATGTCAATCTCTCAGTTATTCATACAAAAACTTTTTTTCGCTGGTTTCTTTTCAGAATTCTCTTTTCTACAATTTTTATATTCCTAGTGCTGAACCAAGTTATTTTAGCTTTTAGGTGATTTTGGCACAACTTCCATGTTGACATCCCATCATTTGATTTCAATAGTTTGCCAGTAAATTCTTGAATCTTACGTTGAGTCCTTCAATTTTGTGCAGCATGCATCTGGACCTAAATAGCTAAAAACCATGGTCACACCCTGGATCTTGTTTTTACTCTTGAGCCTAAATAACCTATTGACAAAGGTTCCTGTTCAGTGTTTTTATGATCATAATTATTATTCTTTATCCAGTAATTTTCCCTGTTCTGTCACGTTCTGCTCCCTGTCTGTCCTTGTTCCGTTTATTTGATGTCAATCTTCTCTTAGTTATTCATACCGTTAGGGAAAAGTTACTAACACGCGGAATTTTTCGCTCTCGCATCATTAACCAGCAGACATTTTAGGCTGTTTGAAAAGTATTCAAAGTTTTCCATATTGCTTTGTTACTTTTATCAGCCCTAGAATATATATACGGAATAACATGGCAAATCAAATATAGTTACTTACATTCCTTTTCATCAATACAGCTGAGCTTTTATCTTGAATAAATTCAATAAAATTGTTTGCCTGACTAAACTCCTTTTAAAGAAGGGGGCTAAAACAAGGTTTACTTTTGGTCTAAAAAATTTCCCCTTGGATAAATGATCATATTTCTGTCAATGTTTTTGCAGCTTAAAAGAGACTGTAGGAAGATTAAACGGAAATGGAAGAATACAAAGTTACAAGTACGTTACCTGCTAATGCAGGATTCTTTAACCTCCTATAATCAAGCGAATAAAGATGCAAGAGCGAAATAATTCTCTGATTTGATTGCTGCCCATAAACATAATTCTGGGTTCCTTTTTAACACAATTGATCGCCTTGTGAATCCTGTACCTGTCGCTGTTTCTGTTTCAACCCATGCTGAGTGTGAAAAGTTTTTATCCTTTTTTGTTGAGAAGGTTGATAATATTAACCCCCTGAGGTCAGAGAAGCTTTGTGATTTTGGTTTCATCTGATATTTATCTCAATTTCATCAACTTAACACACACTTACTCCAAAGTGTTTGATATTTTTATTTGAAGGACAATCACAGCTACATTTATATGCCATCAATAGTTTAGACAGTATCATATGCAGTTTGTAAATAGATCTACAAACACACAAGTTATAAAGAGTACATTTTTCTGCCGTCACAAAAGTTGTGAAAGCACACACTAAACTATAGTGACAAATTGTTTTGCCAATATGATTTTGTTCATCAAGGTCTTGGTTATGTAAGGATGTCAAAATAGTTTAGCACATCTGAGATCTAAACAGCTAAAAATCTTATTTTATCAGAACTGGTCAAATTTATTTCAGGCTGTGGGAGGGCTATATGCTAATTTCTGGAATATTCATGATCCACACCTGAGGGTTGTCCACACCTCTAAGATCTGTCAGATGGGCCATCTCTCTCTCAAAGGTCATCAGACAAAGACAAAAGCCACCAGAGTAAGCAATAGTCAGTGAGCCATGCAGAAGACAGAAAAAAAGGTGTTTTCATTTTAGAAGATTTATTGAAAACATCACACAAACTATATACAAAAAAATCTAAATTAAAACACGGTGAGACAATCTGTTCTTTCACAGTCTTCTCAAAACAAGTGGTCAACTCGTTTCTGGTCAACTGTAGACACAAGGGAACATCACAAACCTTGCACTCCCATGGAGTGCACTATTGTTTCCCCGACATCTTGCAGAGTACGCATTTCTTGAGACCAACAGAAGACAGTTTGCAAACATCCAGAGTCTGTTTGGCAGTGGGCACAGGCACATGATCAAAAGCCCGTTTTCTGGGTACATTACAGTGAATAGGCCATTTTGAACAGGTGAGTTTTGAGGTGTGATTTAAATTTTGTTATGGTGTCAGACTGTCGGATGTGCAGGGGGAGGGTGTGTAATTTGTGTAATTTACGTTTGAAGTCACAAGATGCGGAAGAAATATAAATAAATATTAGCATACACAGTCTGTTGCTGGCAGATCGCAAGCGTAAACACAGACAAGATGCTATATAGCCTTTTTTATAACATTTTAGGCTGTTTGAAAAGTATTTTTACATAGATCTTGAGTGCCTATTGCAATTTGTAACGTTCCAACAAATGGAATATGTATAGTGTCACAAGACGCAGAATTCATATATTTTCACGAGTATTTGAAATCATGGGAAAGAAAATAAATATCAGCATACACAGTCCGTTGCTGGCAGATCTCAACCATAAACACAGACAAGATGCTATATAATGTCGGGACATTTTATGTGTTGTTTACACCGGCAATTTCACACATGGCCCAACGCCCCTCCCTGAAACTAGCACCTAGTTACCATGTCAATAGAAGGGGGACGGTACTTCCAGGTAAAACAGAGAGTAAAAGGCAAGGTTTACTTTTGGTCTAATTAACCTAATTAAAAATATATAACATTATTTGCCAGTGCTCAAATGGGAAAGTCGCGATTCTAAGGTTTCTGTCAATGTTTTTGCCGCGTGTGTATGATAAAATCTTGCGACGTTAGAAATAGTAATATACTTTTATTGCTGCTCGGATCGGCAGCGATCCAGTCGACCTCAGGGGGTTAATCACCTCATCAGGCCCATCTCGCTGCTGGATCTTATTGATATTGTGTCTCACATGAAACCCTCCTCTAGTCCCTTAGACATTATTCCACCCAGTCTTTTTAAAGAGGTTATTGTGATTATTGGCCCCGACCTACTCTCCATTTTGAATAGCTCTCTCTCCTCTGGCTGTCTTCCGGGTAGCTTTAAGACTGCGAGTGTCCAGCCTATTCTTAAAAAACCTAACCTCAATGTTTCGGTCATGAATAATTATAGACCGATTTCTAAACTACCATTTATCTCCAAAATCCTGGAGAAAGGAGGCCTCCTTGAGGTAGAAGAAAATAACAATATATTAGAAAAATGTCAGTCTGGTTTTAGGTGCTGCTGGATCTGACTGCAGCATTTGATACGATTGATCATTCTATTTTAATTGATAGAATGAGAAATTTTGTTGGTATCTCGGGGACTGCTTGAGTGGTTTTCATCCTACCTATCAAACAGGAAGTTCTCAGTGTCCATTGGGGATTATGTTTCCTCCATTGCAGTTGCCTCCTGTGGTGTACCACAGGGCTCAATTCTCGGGCCGATATTGTTCTCTCTGTATATATTACTCTTAGGCCAGATCATTCACTGGCATGGAATTTCCTTTCATTGCTAAACTGATGATACTCAGCTGTATCTGTCAATTACACCTAACGAATTTTTTTTCTTTTTTCTTTTTTTTTCTGATTTTTATCCCCCCTAGTAATGTGAGTTCACTGCCGTAGTCCTGCGACCGGTAGTGACGACCGCCTCTTCCGAGACGTCATTTTACCATAACCCCGGTACTACACGGCCACTCTTATAGGCAGCGAACGTACGTTTCCCTCCCCCTCCCTGGGGCGGACAGCCAATCGCCGCCCCCTGGTGGCTCCCGGCCAGAGCCGACACTTGGCGAGACGGGGAATTGAACCCCGGTCTCCGTGGCCAGCGTCGGACGTTGTAACACCTGACGATTTTAATAAGCTGGCTATTCTACATGGCTGTATTGCTGACATTAATAACTGGACATCCAGTAACTTTCTACAATTGAACCCGGACAAAACTGAGGTTCTTGCCATTGGCCCAGTGTCCATCGCCAGACAAATTCAGTCAAGCCTGGACTCATTAACAGCTAATATCAAGTCTGTAGTAAAGAATTTAGGTGTGGTTTTTGACCCAAATTTTGAACAGCACACCAAAAAAATTACGTAGTCATGTTTTTACCATCTTAGAAATATCTCAAAAATAAGATCGGTTCTAGGGCCTCCCACGTGGTCTAGTGGTTTCAACGTCCGACGCTGGCCACGGTTCAATTTCCCGTCACACCAGAGTTGGCTCTGGTCGGGAGTGCCATCGGGGCGGCAATTGGCTGTCCGCCCCAGGGAGGGGGGAGGGAAGCCGATGCACACAGTTCGCTGTGCAAAGGAGTGGTTGGAATTACAATCAACGACACGACGAGTGTTGTCTCGGAGGAGGCAGCGCTTCGTATTGTATTGACTGTTTATTTTATTAATTTTTTAATTATTTATAATTTGTTTGAACTTGTTTTACTTTTTATATTTGCATACTTAGTATCCATGGTCATGTTTTTCTTTTATTGTCTTTTATTGTCTTTTATCAAGCACCTTGTGCTCGTAGCTGGAAAGGTGCTCTATAAATAAACGTATTATTATTATTATGATTATTATTATGATTATTATTATTGTATTGAATTGAGCCAACCTCTTCTAATAAATAACTCCTTGATGCCTTCAACCCCTTAGTTAGGTCATTAATATTATAGATTTGGTATTAACTAAATATATAATGTTGTGATCTGATTAAGATAAATTTACTATTAATATTGTAATTTACTTTAATTATTAATTTAATTACTAATTGAACTTCAAATTTGATAGTTAAGTATATTTTTATGAGACTGATGTACAAAACCTAATATTATAAGAATACTTGTATTTATTTGTCTACAAAGCTCTTAATGGTAAGGCCCCCTCCTACCTAGCAGACCTCCTCACCCCCTATACCAACGTCAGGGCCCTCAGATCTGCTGATAAGGGTCTCCTAACCACCCGTAAGTCCAACCTCAAGTTTAGGGGGGGGGGCGTGCTTTTGCTGTCACGGCCCCTGACCTCTGGAACAGCATCCCCATGTCCATCAGATTTGCCCCCTCCATCGAGTCCTTTAAATCTAAGCTCAAAACTCACTTGTATTCCTTAGCGTTCCCCGACTCACACTGACTCCTGCCTTGTTTGTTTTGACGTGTTGTTCTGTTCCTTTGGATGTCTGTTGGTTGTTTATTTTCTGTTTATTTATACTTTAGGCTACCTGTATTGTAAAGCACTTTGGTTGACGAGCGTCATGTTTAAATGTGCTATATAAATCAATTTGATTGATTGATTGATTGATTTTGGGCTGTTACCGTGTTGGGAATTAACAAGCCTTACATTGTGCCGTCAACTATATTATAATTCTAACTTCTAGTGGGATAGCTCCCTACCGCACTAGAACAGTGGAATAGTAACAAACTTTCAGATTGACATGCAATATTCCGTTAATACGAAAGGGAAAATAAATGGTCAGTCTTCATTATATACTGCGATTAATTGTGTATGTCAAATGCACATGCCATACGTGTTGCGGGAGCAAATATATACAACTTAGCGAGGTTGTTACCAATTAAGACGGCTCAAAATGAAAGTCAGTTCTTCAGTCATGTAAGCTCCCTCCACTCTTGTATCTGCTTTCAGTGGGATTCAAGAACAAGGGCTGAAAAAAGCTAATACCACAATGATAGTTTGCTTAACCCAGCATTAATGAATGTTTGTGGCTGCTTTACATTGCTTGCAAAGGTATTTGGCAGCTGGCACACACTAGTTCAAGTCGGCGGGAAAACACATCTTTGTTTGCCACAGGGAAGAACCTGTATAATATATGAATGAACTTAAATGTCTCCTACTCACTTTTATTTATTTTTTATTAGCAACTTTTGTATAGCCTACACAACTCTCCAGAGCAGGACACTTCTAGCCTGTGTTTTGAAGCTTTGGTTGCTATGGGTAACTCCACTTTCCTGGCTTTCTCATTTCTATGGCAACCCACTGTTCCCAGTGTTGGGTGATCCTTTGCTGAGTTTAATGCATACATTATCCTATTTCAGTCACAAACCCCAGAGCCCTCAGAAAAGCATAGCATTTTGGAACTAAAAAATGCATCGACAGAGTAGAATATTCACCTGCCATTACAATCATAATACACGGGTCCAACTTGAGATATGGTGAAAGTGAACATAATGTGTGTTGGCAAATAATAGTGTCAACACATGGCTGACAGACATTGAGAATATTGTACCATACACAACCACATAACATTGCTTCAGAAAGTGCAACACAATGGAAAGATTAACACCAGAACTGTTGAGGCAAGCAATATCATTCACTGGAAGGACAGGTACAGATAGATTTCAAATCAAATGTAAAAAACTGAATTGCTAAGATGTTACAGTAGACACAGTGATCGAGACAGGAAATATTCAAATATGGTAAAAATCCTTTACAATGCCTATTACTATACATCCACACTGTCATTTATTCAGCTAACAGAACAACAAGACATATCTTACCTTTCGTTTACAGATTGGGTAGTTTAACCTTTTTATGATTTCCTCAGGACTTGGGGGTGGTAGTTAGGGGACATTGATTAAATCATTTTAATTTTAAGTAAGGGGACAATCATTTTCGCTCTCTTTACTAAAAGTAAACCATAAGCATCTCAATTACAGAGAGAAGACATTTATGAAAAAACAATCTTTTACATATTTTCCTGCCAAGAATGTTAATTGGAACACATTAAAAAGACTAAAAATAAAAATAAAAAAGTGGGTAAACTCTGGACGCTGGGGAAGATGGAGTGGCACATCATATTGGCACAACATCAAATACATTTCTTGCATTAATGCCACTTACTGTTTTGTGAAGCAGTGACAGGACAATACTGTTCAGAGTGCCTCTGTCTGACTGGTGAGACACTAGCCTGCAAGGTTAGGTACATATGTCAGAGGCTCCTCTCTGCCTGACCAGCCAAGAACTCACTGACTTACATGCACATAACATGTTTATTTTTTTCTAATGCAGAATGAGTTAAGCGCCTTTTCCCTGCATGTGTGTATTCTGACTTGATGCTACAATAGAGATTTGCACTTGGGGCATGGTTTTATTGAAAAAGGGGCATAATGTCTATTTTCCAGTGTTGCGTGCATTTTGACCTGGTCTGATTTCCAGTTGACCAGGCTACACACCCTGAAGGGTGGAATAAGAAGTGCATAAATATGCCCCTAATTGTTATTAATTGTAATAATCCTAGGAGAAGTCCAAATTATATGGACTATAAATTAGTATAATAATAATTGTATTAATTATATATTAAATTATATCAATATAAAACAATTTGGAAATTAAAATAATAATGTTCTTAGTTGTTGCTGTCCTCGTTGAACTTTATATTAAGAAAAATTCAAGAATGTTCTCATTTATCATTCATTGGATAGTATTAAGACAGCTTGACACGTATCCATCCAGTCCTTATCATTTGTTAACACGTGTGCTCCAAGCAACTGATTACAAAATGGAGCCATTGCATCATTGAGTAATTGTCTTACCAGCAAGGATAAACTAACTAATAATTAGTCTTAAATTTATTATTAGTCACCCATGCCTTGTAGCACTAAATAATGGGTTTTATAAAGGTAAAATGAAATGGGAACTCGGTATCTGTGGGTGTGTTGAGAGGAGCTAAATTTAATTATATTCAGTGCAACCCAGGATGGACTACCCATTTCAGACTTAAGCGGATGCGTACCTCAAGTCAGATATTCCATTTTTGCACTGGAAGCCCATTCAGGTTCACAAATATCAATGAGGATGTTATGTAAATATATATATACAGTACCATCTAAAATGATCCCCACCCACCATGGAATAATGAACATGAGCAAGTACCAAGATATTTGGGCCAAAACCCTGGTTACCTCTGCCAGGAAGCTGAAACGTAGCCACAAATGGATCTTTCAGCAAGACAATGATCCCAAGTGTAACAGGTATGACCTGTGACGGTACTTGGCCACACCCCTACCTGGAGATAGGTCGGCCCTTTAAATTCGCACTTCCCTTTTGAATCAAGGAGCCAAATTCAATGTTTGGTGTTCTATTGCTGCGTTTCTTTGTCCTCGCTGGAAGAGTTGTGCTGGTTATCCCTCGCTGGAAAAGCTCATTCCGGTTGCAATCGTCTCTCTCGTAGCAGTTGCCTGGGTTGGAATACGCAGCGCTCAGCATGCACACATATTGCCTTACAAAACGGTATGCTGCATTTTCTCGATGTGATGTAATTCCAGTATGGCCTATCTCAGTCTTTTGCAGCAATTCTTGTCCAATATAGTGATATACATGCCCTGACGAAAACTGTGCATTGTAGTTTACAATCGTCGGTCCGGTAGCAGTCTCCCGTGACTGGCATTTGTCATTGCGGGCACAGTCATTGCCTTACAAAGCGGTATGTTGCATTTTGATGATGTAATGTTTTAACTTAAATACTAGTCTTGGTTTGGAAGTGGACGCTAAAGGGTACAACATATCCTATCATTATAGCAGCTGCATTGTGGGAAGGGGAGATCAGCCTGCAACTCCATTTATAACACGCTTGTTAGGTATGTATCTCTCTGCTACTATACCCTTTATGCTTCACATAACCCTAATTAGCCAATGGCAGTGATAAGTTGTATACCAATAGTTGTTGTTTTACCTAAACCAGCTCCCCCCCCTTGCCTACCCCTTGTTCCAGATAAGAACCCATTCTCTGCGCCCCTATAGGACACTAGGGTCCCAGCCTCTGGCTTTTTCCTCCACTTCTGGTTTCGGTTGCCCATTATAGGGGTGTACTTTCCTTTGCGGTGCACAAAGATAATCACAACCCGTAATGAGTGCCCATAGCGGGGTGTATTCTATTTTGCTGTGTACCAAGATAATCACAACCTCTAAAGAGTGCCCATAGCGGGGTGTAACCCACGTTGCTGTGCATAAACATAATAACAATCCCTATAGATTGACATCCTAGCGCCATCCCTTGTACTGCCCCCTTAGTGCTTTGGTGGCTCAGACCGTGTAGACTCCTGCGGGTGAGCGTTCTCCTGGGCCTTGCTCCGTCTCCCCCTGTTCTTCCCTGTTCTAGTAAGGGAAGTAGTACCTCCCCTTTTCAATTGGTTTCTTTTCAGTTAATTTGTTTTGTGCCTGCCAACCTATGGTGTCTTTGTATCCCAACACTCGGTTCTCCAGTGAGCCTCCAAAAAAATGACAACCAAGCCAAGAGACAAATAAAGATATTTTGTATTTTTGTATTACAGCCTCTGTCTAAGTTAATTTAATTGAGCCTCCTTGTGCGGGGAAGTACTTGCCAGGTCAGGATCTCTCACCTATGAAATGAGAGTGGCGTAGTCACTATCTTCATTGGTTAACTGCCAGGCTCAGCGACCCGGCGGGTTACACAAGCATACCTCAAAATCAACCAAAGCTAACTGATTAAATGGTTAACTGACCAAAACTGTTTTGCAATGGCCTCCTCTGTCTCCAGACTTGAAACCAATCGAAAATTTGTGGTTTGAGGAGGGAAGTCCATAAGCGCAGAACGCAGGATCTTGAAAGATTCTGTATGGAGGAATGGCAAAAGATCTCCCAATGTGTACACCGATCTATTATAGAAGATGATCAGTGTTATTCTCGTGAGGGGAGGGTGCGCAGTACTGAAAACTTGGGTGTGAATAATTATGACATTTTTGGGGGAAGAAATATTACTTTGTTTTTTCTCTGTAAGCAATTGTATTAGTATAAAATAATAACTGCCAAAACTGCCAGGAACTTGAGCAGTCTTCATCACTCAACCTCCTGCCAAACATACCCCAACAATCAGTACAAACAATCAATCAATAATGGGCAGCTAGGCCTTTACAGAATTTGTATACATGACCCTAAGCATGGTGGGATGTTAATTGCTTAATTAACTCAGGAAACACCTGCTTTCAATATACTTTGTACCCCTCATTTACTCAAGTGGCTCCTTTATTTTTGCAGTTACCTGTAGCTCATTGCCTGTATTGTTTATTTTATACAGTTTATTTATTATTGTTTTTCCACATTAAAAATTTTTTGGGAAATGTGTTAGTGCACGTGTACACACAAAGGCAACACTTTCCCTGCTTAAATCGAGTAAGGTTAAGACGCACAGCTATGACAGTAAATCTCCTTCCACAGAACAAAACCACAAAACATAATTTGCTACACAACCATGAGATATGCAACATATGAGATGAAGTAAGACAGATATTCAGTTATTTCACATGCAGAGAACTGAAGGCATTGAAAGATCAAAGTAAAATTATATGAAAACATTAGTGCTTTCACATACTGTGATAGCCTTAAATGGAATCCAAGTTGTTACAATAAATGTATGTACTGAGAAAGTGTATGTATTGAGAAATACAGTACTCAATACATATACATTACAATAAGGACAAATAAATAAATAATTCCAGCATATTCTTTTAGTTGTGTGGTAGCCAATCAGATAGTGGAATGTATGCCATGTATATGCTTATTTCTATGGTCCCGACGTTGAATATGAATTTGTATAAGTAATTGTACAGTATATTTTCACGTCTCGTGTTCATGATCCCTGCAAATAGATTATTTGGTTCAGTTAATGTTTTCCTGGTTGTCCGGTCCGTGTTTTCACTATCGCTTACCTGTTTCCAGTCTCGTCATTGTATTATCGTTTTCACCTGTTCCTCATGTGTTTTGATTGCAGCCAGCTGCATTCATGTTAATTCCTGATTGTTTCTCGTTATGTCTGATGTATATAAGCTGTGCGTTTTCCCATTTGTTCCTTGTTTCAGATTGTCTTGTGCTTTGTTCTTTATGTTCCTCCTGTTCACTCCTGTTCGTTTACTCATGTTCGTTTACTCCTGTTCGTTTACTCCTGTTCGTTTACTCCTGTTCGTTTACTCCTGTTCGTTTACTCCTGTTCGTTTCAGTCTCAGTCTCATTCCCGATCCACCTGTTCGTGCTCCTCGTGGTTCCAGCCCTGCTCCTCCGTGTTCCCCGGACTGATTTCCTGATACCGACCTCCGCCTGCCCATTGACCACGTCTTGCCTGCCTGTGATACAGCTGGAGCCTGAAACAAACTTTGCCTGTCCCCCACTACTCTCTGGATTCCTGTATTGCCCTGATTGCTCCCGTTTGACCATTGCCTATTGTTTTTGCAATAAAGAACATTATTGCATTCCTGGGTCCACGCCTGGTTTTCTGACACCGTTCCTGACATATATACTGTACAATCCCTAATATGGCAACCTTGATTGTATGTGATTTCATAACTATACCTGATGGTTTTAGGTTTTTGTTTTGAATACATTTAGTTGTATTCTTGTCTGTAGCTGAGTGTGAGAAACCACATTTATGTGAGAACTGTAATTATCACTCATATGACTGGTCAAGACACCAGAAAATAGTGCATGTGCAGTTTATGTACAACCCTTAGTTGTTAGTGTTTCCTTCAGGTTTAGACTCGTTCATTGTTGAGAGTGAACAAGAATTCATAAATATATAAATTATCGAAAGGTTAACTTTGACACCCTCAAATAAAGAGCAACAACCAGGCCTCCATCATTTAAAATGAAAATATGGCATATATGGCCTCAAACAAAGTTTGATTCGTTGGCAGTTAATTTTTCAAAATTGTGTTATGGGAATAAAACCTGGCATCAATTAATGCCCAGTCATTGTTCAGCAAAGTCAAAAGATATTGCTCTGCAACATGGTCCTTTGTCTGAATGAGATATTAACCTTGAGTCTTGTCAGTGCTTCACTCAGGAACAGCTAGAAGTGTTTTTTCTTTTCAGCTTTCTGAATATGTTCATTCTTTTTCATTTGCAATGATAATTAGATATCTAATTTGTAATGAGATACTTTCAACCAGGGCTTAGAAACTGGAACTTCTCTCAATTAGTTTGTTCCAAGCAGATCCAGTATTTTAACAATTAAATTTCAAACAGGTAAGGTTAAAAGCATATCTTTTAAATTAGCTTGTGACAGCTCAGAAATGGCTAGCTAACTTGCATTTCAAAACTTCAAACAACACCGCTATTCCGATGGCCATGCTGGAATGTACTTGGTGGATATTATGTTTGGCTATATTTCGGTAATTATGAATAACCAGAGACGGGATAATGTCAATGTCACTTTGATTTGGTAGTAGATAGGAGTCCACGGTGTTTGATATGTGTGGGATATGTTTATGACAGCTTGCGGTGGAACATCTTTAAAAAAGGTTTTAATGTACTTTCAGAATTTCTGAAAGTACACTTATCGCTTTGGATAAAAGCGTCTGCTAAATGGCATATATTATTATTATTATTATTAGAATTGTTTGGTGAACTACTTATTGGCAGGCTGTGAGTGACATGTTGGAGACCCCTACTTAGTTTCTAAGTAAAAGGAAAATCCATAAATTAATATCAAACTCCCATGAGGGTGCTAAAGTTACATTTCATTGCGACTGGTGGGACCTGAAGTTGATTCCTTAATAAAAAGGGTTTGCTTATCATCAAAAATATTTTAAAAACATATATTTTTATCTTTTAATAGTTATTTTCTTCAACAGAAATGTCCCGAATGTTAATAAGGTAGTGCCAGCTTAACTTTCACAGTGTATAGGCTTGGTGAGATGTGGTGTAGATCCACAGACACATTTTGGCAGTAAAACAAATGATGGAATGAAGAAAAAAATGTATTTTAACATTTCATACTGATGTTTATGTTCCAGAACAGTAAAAGGTGATTCCATTTCTGTTTTCGTTCACAGTAAAAATTTTTTTGTTTCGGTTCCATTCTTTGAACCTTTTCTAAGTCATGCTTTCAACCCAAAATATCTTCCCAGAGTGTTTCATATTGAGCCAAAACTGTAGTCTGCCTGGCCAGACACATCAAAATCAGGAAACTTCAAGTAAGAGTGCCACAACATATGTTTCTGACCTGTGCTCACCACTCAGTAGGTCGGTGGGGTGAATAACTGAAGATTCAAACATCAAACATTCTCGCTGTGGAATGATAGGCCTTTGATACTGGCTATCATCACTAGTAAAACTTATAAACATAAAAAAAAACATAAAAATCATACCTTTTAAAGGGAAGTTTATTTCATGTGGTTATTTTATTAGGTATTTCATCTTCATTGATTGCTCCATGAAGTACTGTATGCAAAACCAAAACCCTTTCTGGAATGAATTAAGAGTGAAACAGAGGAGCACCGTCAAATCCCACACCTGACCCCCGAAGGTAGCATTGCCTTGCCATTATGTTCGGGCTCAGCACACATCGAGTGAAATATGATGCGTTGGGCTGAAGCAAGCCTCTCGCGCAATCTCACTGCAGAGCCACAATTGCTTTAATTTACTCATGTCCTCTCATGGGGTATGTGGTGCAGTGTATTTACAGTGGAGGGGTTTATCTAACACCTTCCCTGGGTGCCTGACCTCAGTTTTCGTCGTTTGCCATCAGCTCTGGATGAGCCAGGTGCCCGTGACTCATATAGACCCACTACACTCCTTATACCTTTTCAAAACTCTTGGCTTTTAAAATGATTCTCTACCATAACAAAATGTGTATCATTAGAATCAGCACTGCTATTTGTTTTTATGTGGCCGGTTGTATCTAGGAAATAACTTTGATACACAATGTCAATGTTGATACACAAATTAGGTTAATCAGAGATTCAGACATCTAGCTACAAAGTTTTAAAAAAAAAGCGGAAGCAGATTTTATTCTACAGACAAAGTCTTCCAGTCATGTAAATTAAAGTAGAACATATGCATTCATCAGTGAAAGACTGATGCTAAATTTAACTTCCACAAATCTGTCCATAGTTTGTTAAAACAATTGAACATGAATTCCCCAGGTAAAGCATTTCATCACAAATCCCTAGAATCTAAACACTTTTAGTTTCTCTACAGAATGCAAAGAATTATGAAAAAAGAAAGTGAATTATAATAACTTTTTTTTGGGACCGAATGAATAATTTATTTCACCCTTTTATCATTCCCTCAGAGAGCAGTGCCATTCAGAACAACGAGATGATAGACATTTTTCATTTAAAGATGAAGCTCATATCAGTAAAATAGACAGTACTGGATTCTATTATTGTTCACTATAGAAGATGTAAAAACCTTTCAAAGAGAGAGAAGAAATTCATGCTTAAAATCCAGAAAAACACATTGATGGAGTGTCATGTAATCAGATTATTCATGCATTGTTTGTGTCTCTATTTGCATTTCAACAACGGTCTGCTTTAGAGTATAATGAAATGCATACTATATAAAGTTTTTATGATGCCGTCAGAGAAAATCTGGATGATTTTTCCATCAGTTACTTTAAATTGTGTTATCATGACAAGGAAATAAAGGCCTTTGTGAGTGTAATCATGTAAGCATGGGATTGCATTTGCATTTTGTTCTTTTTTAGTAAAAGATTGACTAATTTCTTATCAATTCACACAATACTGGAGCACTTATGGTATGATACATTACTTTTAAAATGCATTATCAAATCAAAGGAAATTAAATATAAAAATGGCCCTTTTTAAAGAACAATATGTTCAATATGTGGGTCCTCTAATTTCCGGAAGCAATGCTCACACCTGCCAAGGCATCAGAAGTACAAAAGTGATTATTTCTGGGCAAACATATCTCCCTCAGAAAGAAGTGGTGCACACAGCTCATCGAGAGTATGCGACCGTGGTTCCTGACCCCACAGACGCCAACCTAGAGCTTCCCAGATGTTCTTTATTGGTTTCACGTCGGGTGAAAAGGGTGGCCATCAAATGCGCAATGTACCGTGCCAGACAGATCTGACAAATGTTTGCAACATGAAGCCATGTGCTGCCATGAATAAATGTGACGGCATTATTTGTGAGGGACAGGAACATTGTCTCCATAGTGTTTCACAGACAAGGAGCTGTCAACGAATGGTAACTGTGATCTGAATCCACGTTGTATTGCAGCCCATACCATAACGCATTCACCTAGAATACCCGTCTGCTTGCACGACGCAGCAAGGACAGTGCTTCTCCCTGTGTGTGCACAACAAACTGAACCATGACTCATCTCTAAACACAACTTTGTGCAAATGTGTGTTTGGCCAGTTTGTGTTCGAATGCCCTTGTGCCCTGGCAGGATGTGTTGCCGTATGTCAGCACAAAGCTGACATGTGACCTTGAGCTGTTGTCTAACTGTACGGGAGCTGAAACAACCGTGGATTTTGGACAATTGTAGCACTGTAAACATATAATTTTCGAGCTTAAACTGTGGACTTTGATAACATCTCCTAATTTTAAACACGTGTCTTAATGCGGTCATATTATCTGTACATCATATTATGACTAACAGTGAAGTAAGTCACTAAAGAGATTGTAGCCCCCCTCTCTCTCTCTCTATCTCATGCTTTCTCTCTCACTCTCTATCTCTCAGGCAGGATTTCCATGCCCATGTTCTTTCATTTGCCCTCTTCGATCTCTTCTTGGTTCCTCTAGTGATTCCCTCTCATCACATATTGTGACTGAAATGATGACATTTGCCAGCATCAGTCAAGCATTGCAAGCAGCAGGGCCAATGTGGGTTGAACAGAGGGGTTCTAGGATAGCTCTTTATTGACCTTTCCTAGTGGCAGCAGTCTCCTTAGAGGATGGCTCCCAGGAAATTTGCTCTGCTTCCATTGATCTACAAGTTGTTTTTTGTCTTAATGCATGCAATTTTAAATCCAAGCTACCTTACAATATTTACCATGCTATGTGAAACTATATTTAGAATAGTATCACTACATTATATTATAATCTTGAATTATTGTACACTAAAATACATACTGTATACAGGGATAGGTTTCCTGTCATCAAAGCAGTTCCTCTTAGGTAAATGGCTGCCACATCATGACATAATTTACAACTGCTGTTGTACTACTGTCATATTGATGCATTTATGTAGCGTGCTGATGGTCTAGAACTTTGATATACAGTGCTTAACACTGACCTCATTTTGTGAGTAAGCCTACTGCAGCTTGATTCGATTTTATCCTATTATGATTGCATCAGGTCCTTCAGCTTGGATCCATGAATCTATGGAAATATGTCAGGTACATTAAAACTGAAATTCTGCATCATGGACAAGATGCCGAAGTATAGAAAATGAAAATTATAAAAACTGATGAGAGATGCCCAGGCCTTTCCAGCCCTGAGACTTTAATAACTGCATATTAAAGCAACTTGTGACCTGAAGCGATGTACAGAATACATAGATGACTTTTCCCATTATGACTGCAGTACCTTTCTTACATTTCAGTCATAGCTCGCTGAAGGCTTCAATTAAAGAGTGAAACATAATGTTCTGCGGAAACAGCCCAAACTGCAAAGTGTGTCAAAATAAGAAAGATTGAGTGCCCGTAACAATAACCTGAATAAAATGGGGTCGGATGGACTGAGTGTGTCCACTGATGTACTTTAGTGGGCAAAGAAAATGTCAACAAAAAAAAACAAAAAAAAGCTGAAATGTTAAATTCAGAAATGCATTACCATACATTACCACCGTTTGTACATAATGTCTACACAAAACATCAAATATCAGTGAAAACATGTAAAATGAGTGAACCTTTGCTGGTATTATGAGATGAAGTTGTAACTGTACTGTACTGTGCTGTCACGTATGATGGTACAGTGTTGCGATTTGCCAAATCACAGTACTGGGACTCTGAAGATACAGGACAGCAGATTATTTAGCTACACTGTAGTTGGCTGTAATGGTTAAAGCTACTCAATGTGAACTAGCTAACGGAGCATGTTGTTTGCTAGCCATCACATTTTTCACTTGTAAAGTCAAGAAGATATTTGGCACTAAACATGCATTAAAAGTGGCTGTAGAGTTCTGAAGTTCTTGCCTTCCGGCCTGTGCCATCAAACCACTGCAACTAGTCCAGAATGCTGCCGCTCGTCTGGTGTTCAACCAGCCGAAGTTCACCCACGTCACCCCTCTACTCTCCTCTCTGCACTGGCTCCCCATTTCAGCATGCATCAGATTCAAATCACTGGTGCTTGCTTTTCAAGCAGCCAGAGTTACTGCTCCCCCATACCTCCAGTCACTCATCGCATAATGTATATTGCTGTATTACTGCACTGATCTTGTGCACTACCTATGATTGTTCCTACCATGTATTAATGCACATCTTGTAAGTCGCTCTGGATAAGAGTGTCTGCTAAATGCTTAAAATGTAATGTAAATGTAATGCACCACACTCCAAATTATCACCATCTATAGATGATCCTGCTGCTCACAAATTAGTCTGAGAAACTGCAGTTTAAATTCATTAAGAGAGTCATAAGACTCAAATTAATTAAGCATATTAACAATTCAATATTATATTATCAAAACAATAACTGAACAATCTGTAGCACTCACACAGAAAATATGACTCCTTTGTTTGTGCTTGTCTTTGTAAAACAAGTCATTTTGCTAACAATATCATCATTCCTTATCCCCCAAATGCTAGTTAAGGTAGTCTAAAAAAATTCCAATATACGGGGACCCCTAATCACCTTCAATATATATTTTTATTATTCAACACTGCTGCTGGTTTAGACTTGTTCTATTTCCCCTTGTACTGTCTACCAGAGTTGAAGAGTATGCTTTCTCCTTATCTTCTCCAGCAACAATCACCTTCAATATATTTTTGTAATTATTCAGCACTACTGCTGGTTTAGACTTGTTCTATTTCTCCTTGTATTGTCTACCAGAGTTGTAGAGTTTGCTTTCTCCTTGTCTTCCCCAGCAACAATACTGATCTTATACTGTCCATATTGGGCCACATCAACTGGCAACCACCATAATGTCAAACTACCATCCACCCCACACATTGACCTCCCTTAAAGAATGTAAACACACAGTACTCGACTGAAATGGATTTGTTGATCGCTGTCAAAGTACTATCACAAAGGGTGTTTGCGAGCACTACTCTACTCCCTTGAGAGTTAATCTATGACAGGGGCACACCGAATATCCATCCGGGAGCACCACTCAGATCTATCTCTACCTCATTATGTTGTTGCTTACTTGAATCCCAATGTCACCGTTTATGGGCCATGCTGAGAGGACTCATTCTAATTCTCATTCTAATCACACATCTACGTCACTGCATAAAACAAACAGAGCATGGGGCACTGAAAATCTGATTACAGGTCAATAGCATGTCGACAAGGACACAGACATCAATGTCATGAAACCTCATGAATGTTATGAAGTAACATTGCACAAATTAGTTAAAATCTAATACTTAATACTCAAACCTAATACCTAATACTTATTGTAACTCTTAAAATAAAACTTGTACCTGGAAAATACAGGTGGACCCCATTCAGTTTTTTCCAACTGTGAAATTAAACATTTGGTAATGTAATAAGTACTTTCAACTGCATTACTGTTTTTTAAAAAAGGTCATTCAAATTGTGTTTTATATTCAAAGAGTGTTTCAAAGACAGATGTACACTGTCCTATATGTATGCTCAAAAACGCAAGGTCAGAAATGCACTATTAAACTATGCACTATGTTATTTGTAAAACAGTTCCTGGATAAGGGGAAAAAGACAGATCTGTGACTTTTTTTCCAGCATTTTAAGAGGTAAATAATTCATTCATAACGTTTTTAGCAGGCATTTTAGGTCTAAATGGACAGATTCATGTTTGTAAAACAGTTCAAGGATAAGCCTTCTTTGTTATTTCATTCAAATAAGGACAGATCTGTTTGGGTTCAAGGTGCCTTCTTTGTATTTCCAAATAATCTGTGTGTGTGTGTGTGTGTGTGTGTGTGTGTGTGTGTGTGTGTGTGTGTGTTAGTCTGTGTGTCTGTGTGTGACAGTGTCTCTTTCATTCATCACAGTGTATAACAGATCTCTGACTGAAGTCAGAGCTGTCATACATCCATCATGGGTAACTGTTCAATAAAGATCTGATAACCACCCTCCCCAGCCACTGTTTGTGTTCCTGCTTGGTGGTGGTATACAGTGACAAGCCTCTTGTCATGTCACAGAACATATTTACAAACTGAAGACGATGCACACCTGTGGCAACTGTGAATATATTTGACATTATAGACATTAAATCACTCCATCATGAAATAGTTACTATGATGCATGCAAATGGCACAGCTCCCAAGGAAGCGTTTTGGTTCAAGGCGTGAAAATGAGAGAGCAGAAGAAAAAAAGTGAATTGTAGAGAAGAGGTTAGGAAAGAAGAGAGGGATCAATAAGGTATTGTTTTTGTCGTTGTCACATCCCTTGGGACCCAATGAAACAGCCTCCCTGAGCAATCAGCTCACAGTTACCTAAACCCACAGAAATTGATGAGGGTCTCCACCACTGTTCACACTTTTATTGAGCACAAGGAGAGCCATTTAAGAAAAGGTGAATATAAAATCTCTACCTCATTATATATGCTGTCCAATAATATATTTTAAAGCCACATGATTACTACAGTCAGCATCTTCATAGCCCAAGCCAGTAATCTGCTCTGTTGAAAAAAACATTGTTTTAAAAAAAGAAAACACTTGCCTGTACCTAAAATCAAGAAAATGTCACGATGACAGAACCTTGATTAATGTTCCTTTTTGTTATTGTAAATTCTGTCATATTGTAAGATGGGGGGAGGATGAGCACCCCAACTGGACGGACACACAGGCAACAACCCAAGCTAACTGAATATCGACAACGAGTGCAGAATGCGTATGTGGCAAGGTCTGCAAAAACCTGCATGGCCTGAAGATCCACCAGGCCAAAATGAAATGCTTGATGAGGGAGCAGGTGGTACAGCGCACAGGAACAGCTCCTGGTGAGACACAGGATGAGCCAGGCCTGGAGTCACCCCACAGTGCCCGGAACCTCCATGTGCCAGCAGCTCCACTCCCATGCAGAGTAGGAGGAAATCGATGGGTTAAGTGGCCTTCTGCCAACAAGGAGAAAGAATGGCTCCTGTTTGATGATGATATGGACGAAATCCTTGAAGCAACGGTGAAGGGGGACGCTGACAGGAAGCTCTAGATGATAACAACCATCATCATTAGCCTTGCTGCCGAGAGGTTTGGTACGGTGAAGGAACGGGGTACCCTATAGGGAAGACTCCCTATGTGAAGAACCGTAGGGCAGAGAAGATGAGCCAGCTAAGGCAGGAGCTACGAAAGCTGAAGTGGCAGTTCAAGGAAGCAGGTGAGGAAGACAGGAATGCGCTGGCAGAACTCTGGAAGAAGCTCATCACTCTTCGCAGAGCAGAATGGCACAGAAGGCGGGCGAAAGAGAGGGCCAAGAAATGGTCTGCCTTCATTGCAAACCCCTTCGGGTTCACCAAGCAGCTGCTAGGCCAGAAATGCAGTGGCCACCTCACTTGCTCCAATAAGGAAATAGACCACCATCTCCGCAACACCTACAGTGATGCAGTGAGGGAGGAGGACCTAGGGGAATGCACAGCCTTGATAAGACCACCCGCACCCACCACTGACTTCAACAGCAAGGAGCCCAGTTGGAAGGAGATCTAGGAGGTTATCAAGGCTGCCAAAGCCAGTTCAGCCCCTGACCCAGTGGAGTGCCCTACAAAATGTACAAGAGGTGTCCCAGGCTCCTGCACCGATTGTGGAAGATCCTGAGGGTTATCTGGAGGAGGGGGAATGTAGCCCAACAATGGAGATTTGCAGAAGGTGTCTGGATTCCTAAGGAGGAGAACTCAAGGAACATCGAGCAGTTCAGGACCATCTCGCTGCTCAGCATTGAGGGGAAGATATTCTTTAGTATCGTTGCCCGACGTCTGACCGAGTACCTCCTGAAGAATGAGTACATTGACACCTCTGTGCAGAAGGGTGGAATCCCAAAGGTGCCAGGATGCCTTGAACACACAGGAGTGGTCACACAGCTCATCAGAGAGGCACAAGAAGGGAAAGGTGACCTGGCAGTGCTGTGGCTGGACCTCACCAATGAGTTTCAATCTGAGAGTCACCTCTGGGGCAGGCACATCAGAGTGGCACCGGCTGGAAAAAGGGATCATCACTGGATGCACCATCTCAGTGATCCTCTTTGCCTTGGCCATGAACATGCTGGTCAAGTAAGCCGAGGTAGAGTGCAGAGGCCCTCTAACTAAGTCCGGAGTCCGGCAGCCCCCCATCAGAGCCTTCATGGACGACCTGACAGTAACAACAACGTCAGTGCCGGGGTGCAGATGGATCATCCAGGGCTTGGAGAGGCTCATCACTTGGGCCCGAATGTGCTTCAAGCCAGCAAAATCCAGGTCCCTGGTACTGAAGAGAGGGAAGGTGACTGACCGGTTCCGCTTCTCTTTGTAAGGTACCCAGATCCCATCAGTCACCGAGAAACCCATCAAGAGTCTCGGCAAGACCTTTGACTGCACTCTGAAGGACGCTGCATCCATCAAGGCCACAAACCAGGAGCTGGAGGCATGGCTGGCAATGGTGGACAGGTCACGGCATCCTCCCCAGGATTGAGGGCCACTGTTGAGGGCTTTGAGAGGAGGATTAGCCATCACCTCCGCAGGTGGCTGGGCCTGCCACAAAGCCTGAGTAGCATCGCTCTGTACGGGAAGAAGAAGAAACTGAAACTCCCCATGAGCAACCTGAGTGAGGAGTTTAAGGTTACCCGTGCAAGGGAGGTGCTGCAGTACAGGGAGTCCAGTGACCCAAAAGTCTCCCAGGCCGGCATCGAGGTGAGGACTGGGAGGAAGTGGAGGGCGCAAGATGCAGTGGACGAGGCTGAGTCACGGCTACGCCACAGCGTTCTGGTGGGGCCATTGGCGTCTGGCCGAGCAGGGCTTGGTAGCATTCCAACAACCCGCTATGACAAAACCCACGGCAAAGACAGACGCCAACTGGTCCAAGAGGAGGTAAGAGCTGGGGTCGAGGAGCTGCGCACAAGTCAGATGGTGGGGATGTGGCAGCAGGGCGCATGGACAAGATGGGAACAGGCAACAGACCGCAAGATCACCTGGTCCGAGCTGTGGCAGGCTGAGCCTTTCCGCATAAAGTTCCTGATACAGTCTGTCTATGACGTCCTGCCCAGTCCATCCAACCTCTTCTGCTGGGGCAAGGTTGACTCACCAGCATGTCCCTTATGCCTCAGAAGAGGAACACTTGAGCACATCCTCAGCTGTTGCCCAAAAGCACTGGGTGAAGGTCGCTACCGCTGGCGCCATGACCAGGTGCTGAAGGTGATTGCTGAGTCCATCTGCAGCGCCATAGATCAGACCAAGCGCCTCCGACCGGCAAGGCAGGCGATCGCCTTTGTCAGAGCAGGGGAGAAGCCCAAGCCTCATTCAAAGGCAGCAGTAGGGCTCTTCGGAACAGCACCTGACTGGCAGATGAAGGCGGATCTAGGGAGGCAGCTCCGATTCCCAGAAAACATCGCAGAGACCACCCTGACACCAGACATTGTGCTGTTCTCTGAAACATCAAAGCAGGTGGTCCTTCACAGTTCCCTGGGAAGAGCGGATGGAGGAAGCCAATGAGCGGAAGAGAGCCAAGTACGCAGACTTGGTGGAAGAGTCCGGCAGAAGGGGGTGGCGTGCTCGGTGTGTGCCCATAGAGGTGGGCTGTAGAGGTTTCGCAGCTCAGTCGCTGTGCAAGGCCTACAGTCTCCTGGGCATCACAGGTGCACGTAAAAGGAAGGCCATCAGAACCACCACAGAGGCAGCAGAAAAGGCCTCTAGATGGCTGTGGATCAGAAGGGGCGATCCGTGGTCGCATGCTACTTGGACACAAGCCGGGAATTGATCACTCCCGGCTGGGTGGCCTGAGTGAGGGTGTCTGGTTGTTGAAAGACCCAAAACACCCGATGACCACAGGTAACATCACTGAAGATGTGTCCAAGTGCATCGCAAGATGTATAAATTAACTAAGAACCTGCTTTTCTGATAATTTAACCTGAGCAAGGTAAGCACGATACTGTAATTAACATTAACTGGTGAAGCAATAATCCTGCCATATTCATGGAAAATACGTAAAATATATCCTATGTGTGTTATCGTGGATAAGAACATCTGCTAAGAAAATGTATTATCATTGTTAATTAATAATAATAATAATTATTATTATTATTATTCACATTTTTTGTATGGATTGTTTTTGTACAAAGTAATCATCTACACTATACCTTTTACAAAATGGACGGGGAACATTCTGTTATGCTTTCCATTAGGTGGTGTGACGGTATACCGGTATGACGGTATACCGCGATATTAAAATATGAAATAATACTATCATAAACTTAACGCAATACGGTGATAGTAAATCACATGGCATGGTGGGCAGTGGATAGCACTGTCGCCGCACAGCAAGAGGGTCGCGGGTTCGAATTCCGGCCAGGGCCTTTCTGTGTGGAGTTTGCATGTTCTTCCCGTGTCCGTGTGGGTTTCCTCCGGGTACTCTGGTTTCCTCCCACAGTCCAAAGACATGCACGTTAGGCTAATTGGAGAGTCTAAATTGCCCATAGGTATGAATGTGCGAGTGAATGGTGTATGTGCCCTGCAATGGATTGGCGACCTCTCCCTGCCTCTAGCCCAATGCATACTGGCATAGGCTCCAGCCCCCCTGACCCTGATCAGGAATAAGCGGTTCAGATAATTAATGAATTAACCCGTATTAAATAAAATAATACTGGACTTAGGGTGTCTGCTAATGTAATTTAATCGCACCACTTATTTGGCTGTTCTTGCATTTCGTTTTTTTTACAACCCGATTGCGCACATGCAGACAGCTCCCTCGCATTTCCCAACCCTGGTTAGCTAGCTAGCTACACGGCATAAATCTCAGTTTGCAGTCCCTTGATTCCGCTGCCGAGGCAGTCTGTAATGACGAATATATATCTCCCCAAAAAGCCAACTCGTTCATCTGTGTGGACTCACTTTGGATTCAGAAAAAAGATGGTGTTATTGTTGAGAACGGATTCCCTATTTGTAGAGAATGTGGGAAACATGTAATGGCCAGAGGAGGGAAGACGTCAAACCTTGCAATACACCTGAGCATCATCCTTCACGTTATGCCACAATGGAAAAAGTGAGTAGATAAATATAGTACTAGATCTGATAAGCTGATAACACGATAAATCAAAATGTTGCTTAATTTGCCAAGTGAATGATTTAAATTGATTTAAACATACAATTACAAATGGGCTGAACTATATTCAGTTGCATTTTTGATTTGATTTTTCAATTAAAATGGTGTATAAATCTGCAAAGAGCCATACAATAAACAGGTCGAGTTGACACACCCAGAGAAAAGCTGTAGTGACTAACAGTGTCCAAGTGTCCAGCCATTTGCATTGCAGTTTACCTAACTGGTGTTTGATTTATCTTAATTACTTTTTCACTTTTCCCACAGAGCCTGCACTGTGAGGTTTCTTGGCACTGTAGTCAAGTACCCACTGAATCCTCTTAGAACTGTATTTAGACTAGATTGTTTGGGAATTGACACGAAGAAAACATCGTACTTCTTATTAGCAAACCCGAGGTTGCTTTGTTTGAAACCAAGGTGTCCTTAAAGCGTTTAGCGAACACTGTGGATGAAAACAGCGAAACCAGTAATTACCCAGCAGTTCTCTTCCTATGCTAGTGCTCCTCATCTGCACCAATTACTCCAGAAAATGATTGTGCGCATGCTGTTTTTGTCAAATGGGACTCCATGCAAAGGCAGCAAAGCGCAGCTGAAAAGCTTCTAATGAAACGAAATGAGATGTTATTAATGTTTGATGACGGTAATCAGTAACATCAGCTTGCTGTTTCTTCCTCCACGGTGCTATCCGCATCTCTCATCTTATCTATTAAAGTATGTCTTAGAGCATAGACAACATTTGAGCTCCACTAATGGACTGGTTGCTCTTGATTTGTTCTCCGATTTCCTGAATGCATAAATAGTCCAGATCACAGGAGTAATCATTGAAAAATTAATAGATGTAATTGGGTGTATAAGAAAAGAGTGTACACTTATGAAATAATATTAAACTCTATTGTTCTTCATAATAAGTGCCTTTACATCCAGATGCATGTTTGTGTCATATTTTGCAGTTTTGTAAGAAATTGCTTTATTCTGCAAAGGGCAATTTGTACGGGTCCCGCACATGCTTTGTCTCAGTGTGAGACACTTTGAGGGCGTGCTTTGGCTCCAGATTACCAGGTTTGATTTGAGAAATGAGGGCTGGCTAGCTATTTAAAAGTTAAGGAACAACACATTTTCACACAGTTTCTCTTTATTGCAAAACAGTGTATGATCAGGCTGTCCTGTCGGGCCCCATGTTTTTGACAGTATTTGTAGCATTGTGGATAGCCTAATGCCCCTGAAGGTATTGGACAAATGTATGATTGGAGTTAACATTACTCATCACCTGGTCATCTGTTTGCCATAGACATTGTATATTATATTTATATTGATTAAAATACTGAGGAACAGCAACTACTGCGCAATGACATTTACCAATTAGGGACAGTTTGTACCAGTTATGGTGGGGTAGTCAAACAGAATATAATTTGTTTTTAATAACAAGTAAAAAAAAGTACATACCAGATTTTAGGGGTGTTGTTTCAAGTCAAGGGTGAATCTGGCCTCCTTTTAGAATAACAGTTTGTCAAATTTGATCCCTTTGATGCTATGCTTAAAACCCTTTCCAATAACCAAAAGCATACTGCTTGGAAAATTATCAGATTTTTTGTGTATAAAATGGTATTCCAACCAATAGATGGATTTTCTTATTACTATGCTATAGCATGCTTATAGAATAGGTAATTATGTCTTCATTGAGGAGGGAAAAGAGATTGAATGGCATGACACCATCAGCAGTAGCAAAGGATACTAGTGTAATGGTATCATTGTTAAGGGTTTTGCAAATATTATATATGAATATATATTATTATAGGCACAGCTACTGCAATGCGCACATGGACAGTGTCCAATGGGAGATGGGAGAGACTGTAGGCTGCCTCCCAAAAATGTCCTCTTGGTTTCTATGCACATATTTCTGTCCCAAGTCTTTCACTGTGATATGCTAGTTAGTGCCAAGACCAAAATAAATTAGTTTTGCAATGATAAATGCATTCTAAGTTCCTTTGAGAAAACATAACAGTATTCTAATCCACCACTCTGTAGTCCCTTGAACATTCTCATAAGGAAACATTGCAATCTCATACAAGAGGGATGCCAAAGATAAACATTTAGAGGCTAAAATATAAACTAAAAATAGCAGACTTTGGGGAATGTTTATGCTGCTAATGACCACAGTTAAACTAATGTTGTATGACCCATATTCAATTATCACAGGAAGATATTGCCAGGCTTTGGCCACAGGAAGCAGCTACTGTGCAATGTACCATGCTACATAATTTATTTCATCAATAGCACACAGCCATTAAATCACTTGGAAATAGTTTGCCCAAGATCATATACCAGGAACATTTGCTCTGATGTTCATCACATGTGGGGGTGGAGAGTGAGGGTAAATCTTACTTAATCTCCTGCATGCGTAATAATTGCTCTTTCAAAATGCTAGTGAATATTCATGTAAATATAGCTTGGAGCAACACTGATATTGCAAATCGGCTACAGTGCTGCTGTATGAAGGTAGTTCACTTGAGTTTCTTCTGAAAAGATACATTTGTTTAAATATACAGTATGTACAGTTTTAGATATTTATTCATTTGGAAATGTACTTCTTCAGCTCCAAAGTGGATTTAAGCCACCAAATCACAAAAAGAACATGTTGTTTACTAGTTCAACAAAAGTACAAAACACACAAGGATGAAAGCCAAGCATAAAAATACTTGTAGCAAAGTATAACATATGTGATTGACATCCCCAATGTGGACATTGTCACATGAAAGATTTTATTCTGCCAATTCACAGGTGTTACCATTTGTCAATTCATTTGAGCCATGAGATGCAGCAAGACAATCACACAATAACTTTATATTATAGCTAGATTAGATATTGTGTAGAATACTGTGCCTTCAATTAGCACCTTTATTCTAATAATCTTGACAATCTTGAGGTAATTTATCTAAAAATTCCAATTTGTGCTACAGTAAGGTGTTGTTTTAGAGCCGAATTATCAACAGAAACATGTAGATAAGTGAATCATTCCATGTTTTCCCTCTTGACAACCCAAAGCTTTTGAAGATGTGGCTGGCAGACATCCAGAAGAGTCATTCTAACTATAAAATAACTCTCCAATGTCAACAAAGTACCGCAGCAAGAGTTGCAGAAGCTTTGCCTGGTTGATTGACAGATTAATTTCCAATCAAAGTAAAAATATTTGAGGCTGTCTGAGTAGATGCTTACATTATATATTTTCAGTACACTCTTAATGATATACAAATGTATTGGTCTTGACTGGTTTTCCAAGGTTGTGCGGCTCTGACTCTGTCCTTCAGGGTCCCATGGCAATCTCTGGATGACACTTTCTGCACATGGCATTCAAGTAAGTTATGTTTGTGTGTTGTCACAATTGTTTGGTAATATGTTAAATCGATAAAACATTTCCCAGATTCATATTTGCACTATTAAATTAATTCACAGTATTTCTACTACTGACCAATGACATGGTTATCTGTTAGTTAGTGATAGTTGTTAATTTTCGATTGCAGATCCCAGTAGTTGTCAGTAATTGTTATATTAACAATAATCAGAATCAATGATTTGAGGTAAAGTAGGGAAGCATTGGACAGACAATCATAAGTCAGTATTTTCAGAACCACTAGCTCTGTACTCGGCATTGTCATGCAAAATCTCAACTGATTATTCACTCATCAAAATACATTCAAAATCCATGTAAAATTCTTCATTTTGTTCAATGAATTTAAATAAATTTCTGTTAACAATTGCTCCAGCCATAATATATATAAAGTGTATTTTTTGACTTTTCTTATTTTTCATAGGGTCACTTAACTGGCAGACATATTGCATTTCATGCATGCTGCACAGCTGCCTACTTGCATGAGTGTTCCCATAAACACTCCACAACTGCCTCATTGGCCACTGTGCCACAATTAAAACATACAGAGAGCTGGGGAAGTTGAAACGGATGGTGTGAAAATATACACTTTTTGTGCACTGATGTGAGAAAGCCATTTGTTGCTGTTGTTGTTTTGTTGCTTTGTTTGTTTGTGGTGTGGGAATACAGTCTAATTTTTGTTTGCTGTCAACTGCTTTTCAAGAAACAGCACAGGTCATTGCTTTGAACTCCCAAGTTTTGTCTTGGGTACCCTTTCTGTGACAGCAGACATCCGTGAACTTTCACAAGCCTGTCCATTACACAGGAGAGGGGCATAAATCTAGGAATGTGATGACGAGGGGACAAAGCACCCTGAAAAGGTCACAGGCAGAGAAATGACGGGTGTTTTTTCTCCCTCTCTCTCTATCTCTCTCATTCCAAAAATATGGCTTCATGAGGTTTGTGAACATGGTACAATAAAACAATCACTGAATGTACTCTGCGCACTCCACCAAATTACAATACTTTCATGCTGTCTGTTTCCACGTTTTGCACGGGCATAATGGTATATGGATGTAAATAGGCTAAAGTGTTGCATGCTACACCCACAGTTCAGTTGTTTCAATCATCACGGTTTTAAAGAACTAGAGTAGGCTTACCTGTTTTAGTTCTCTTGTGGGAAGTTAGTTAGAAGCCTGTGTTTGACACCATTTACAATGCCAGGATCACCTATTGTTACATACGATTTTTGGAAGCATCTACATTTTCTTTACAAATTTGCAATAGCACACTGACCCCTGCATTGCTTGACTCTTCCTCACTAATATCTCAATTGCAGACCATTGTGACAAAAGGCCAAATTCCCCCAGCTGTACATTTCAGCATTGCCACACATGGCTGCCATTCATGCCAGTTCCCAGTTTCCACTTACCTTGTGCACCCTCCTCTCGTAAAGGATGACACTACTGAGTCCTCTTCTATTATGTTTTATTAGATTGATGAACATATTAGGGGGGACTTTGACCATTCCTCCACACAGAATCGTTCATGTTTTTGGCCAAAATGTACTTGCTGCAGTTCATGATTCCATTGATTTTAAAAAGAGCCTTTGGACCAGTAGATGCAAAATAACCCCACAACATCCACCAACACATGTCATTGTAAGGAATATAGGTATAAGTTTCAACATAAGCGTCCTTCTTCCGACACCAAACCCACCGCTGTGTGCATGGCCATAAAGATACATTATTTTTATCAGACACATTTCTGTTGGTTGTCCTCAATGAAACCTTCTTTTTCTGGCAACCCTGAGGTGGCATCTGATGCTAGATATGGAGACTCTTTGTCCCCAAGATGTACCCAGGTTTTGTAGATCTCCAACTGTGGCCCTTGGATTTTTTCTTGACTCCAAAACCATCTGCCTCGCTGTATATTGGGGCAAGATGCACTTGCGTCCTCTGCCAGGCAGGTTTAGCACTGCCCCATTGGTATTTCATTTGACATTTTAGGCAGTTTAACAGACGCTCTTATCCAGAGAGACTTACACAGTTTACATTTCTATACATACAATCCATTTATACAGCTGGATATTTTTACTGAAGCAACTCAGGTTAAGTACCTTGCTCAAGGGTACAATGGCAGTGCCCCACCAGGGAATTGAACCAGCAACCTCTGAGTTACAAGTCCAGTACCCTAACCATTACACTACACTGTCACCCCCTTAAAATTCTTACATATTGACCAAATAGTGAAAAGTGGTATCTTTAGTTATTTATTTGTTCATAATCATCTCTTGACTTGTGAAGGTTGTTGTGTTGTACTACTGCACACAGAATATGTCCATGTGGTGGCGCTGTATGAATTCTAGTGAATTACTTTGCATGCTTATGAGATGTTGGCTCTACATGTAATGGCGAATGCAATGAGTTGAGTAAAAACTATGTTCCACTTTACAATGCGTTGTAATGATTGAAAAGAACCCACTACACACAACAAAGGTCAATAACCCATTGTCTTGTTTATTCTGAGAGTTCTTTGCCTTTCCCCATAGCGATGGATGACAAATGGATTTTATAGATGTGTTACCTCTTTTTTATACCTCAGTGAAACATGAAGTCATGGGAAGCCACAATACAGTTCCCTTCTCTGAGCATTTGTATTAGTATAAAATAATATTATTTTCGCAGTTTTTGAGCATACAAATTCCAGCAATGTGTCACGTCTCGTGTTCATGTTCCCTGTAATTAGGTGTTTGTAGTTTATTCCATGTTTTCCTAGTTGTCCGATCCGTGTTTTTACTTTCGCTTACCTGTTTCCAGTCTCGTCATTGTATTATTGTTTTCACCTGTTTCTCGTTATGTCTGATGTAGTTAAGCTGTTCGTTTCCCATGTTCATTTACAGATTGTCTCATCATTGTATTATCGTTTTCACTTATTCCTTATGTGTCTGATTGCAGTCAGCTGCATTCGTGTTAATTCCTGATTGTTTCTTGTTATGTCTAAATGTATATAAGCTGTGCGTTTTCCCATGTTCGTTGCCAGATTGTCTTGTGCTTTGCTTATGCCTACACAACTTTCCAGTGGTTTCTTTGTTTACTCGTGTTCGTGCTTCCTCGTGTTCGTGCTTCCTCGTGTTCGTGCTTCCTCGTGTTCGTGCTTCCTCGTGTTCGTGCTTCCTCGTGTTCGTGCTTGCTCGTGTTCGTGCTTCCTCGTGTTCGTGCTTCCGCGTGTTCGTGCTTCCGCGTGTTCGTGCTTCCTCGTGTTCGTGCTTCCTCGTGTTCGTGCTTCCTCGTGTTCGTGCTTCCTCGTGTTCGTGCTTCCGTGTTTATTCCTGTCTCAGTCTCGTTCCCAATCCACCTGTTCGTGCTCCTCGTGGTTCCTGCCCTGCTCCTCTCTGTGTTCCCCGGACTGATTTCCTGTTATTGACCTCCGCCTGCCCATTGACCACGTCTTGCCTGCCTCTGACACACCTGAAGCCTGGAACTAACTTTGCCTGTCCCCGACCACTCTTTGGATGCCCGTATTGCCCTGATTGCTCCTGTTTGACCATTGCCTGTTTTTTATGCAATAAAGGACATTATTGCATTTCTGGGTCCGCGCCTGGTTTTTCTACTCTGTTCCTGACACAATGCTCATTTGTAACTTGGAAAGGGAGTGCCTTTTGCACACTGATGACTCCCAAGACTTACTAAATGTGAAAGTTAAATGAATTAAGTAAATAACACCTCAGTGAATTTTACTGTTGTTTAATATACAATGTTAACCTGACCCCATTATATCTTCAAAATCATTCCCAATCAATCACAGCACTGAAAGCCATAAGTATTTATTCTGACATTGCATCTCAAAAAACAAACCCCCCAAAGAAGACTTTCTGCATGTGGACAGCTTTGACCAAACCTATGAAAGTCAAAGTTAGAAGTAATCAGCATGATAACATCTCCTACTTAATTTCCAGCTAATCCTTATGAAAAATAAATAAAAACAGACAAAATGGCCATGTTGCCCTAGTCATATTCTCCTACATAGCCAGTCTTATGATATTTGCAAAACTAAATTCCTTGCCCCTGTGCCCATACAGTATGGATTAAGAAAGGGAAAGAAACACTAAAAATCAAATTGATGTTTTCTCTTTGATTATTTTAGTTATGATTCCTTTCTACATTCCAATCTATCATTCCTGTTTTTGACATTAGGCTAAGGCATGTCTCACAAGTACACAAACATGCTGTAGTAAACTTGAAACTAAATGTACTAATAATAATTTATACAAATAATGTTTTTATGTGTCATTAACCTGTATTCTTTTAAATGTAGTGTCAAGATTAAAATAATAAGAGGGCTTTTATTACGCAAGAATTTTCTGGCTAATAAATGGTGTATCTAAGAATAACATTGTTTATGTTCTGTAACAGGGTTTACCCTGGAAACCTGTTAATTATAATGTTCATATTAATTGTTCAAACATTAATTGTTCATACTGTATATTGTATTGTATGCACATATGCACATATATTGTTAAAAATCAAAATGTTCTCATTTATATATATACTTTTTCTCCACACAGTTCCACAAAGGCACAAAATAATCAGGCCGTCCCATTCTAAATATTACATTTCAATCTAATCTCAATTAGATTCATGAATATTCACAAACATTTTCTATATGCATCTTTATAACAAATTATGATTATGGTGTTGCTGTGGGCATGTCTGTAACATTACTTTTTTGGATGTCTTGTTTCCTCCTTTAAATATAATAAAGTAGAATTATCAGCACTTAATTTTGTTTCTATTTTTTTCCGATTTATTTCATGGGGTGCTGGATTGGAAGGTGCTGAAATTGCTGTAGATTATTACATATAACTTTTATCTATACGCTCTGTAATCTAATATTCAGAATCTTTCATAATAATGTAATGTAATGTAATGCAAATAAAAGCAACAAAAAAAAATTGTGTTTACGGTATACTGAGGTATACTACACCACAGGTACTCATCTCTCAGTCCTGAGGGCTGCAGTGGCTGCAGGTATTTTGTTCCAGCTGAGCACTGACTGCACCTGATATGTCACTGATTACTATACCCGCTTGGTTTAAGAGGTGAGCTCATTGACTTGATTCAAATAGATGGTTCAGGTGATTTTTTCCAGAAAACCCCTCAGGTTTTAAGAGGTTATAACAAATACCTTTTAGGTCAGCCATTGACTTCAAGTGGTTCAGGTGATTGGTTATAACAAATACCTGCAGCCAGTGCAGCCCCTAGGCCCAAGAGTTGACTATGTTGCATCTCTATACAATAGTGTTGCTGTTGGCAGAGATAGTGTCAACATAAAGTTGTGCGCTACTGAATCGGTGTCCACCCTGCAGGAATACAGCTCTGGCAAATGAATGTTACTTCTCAAATAAAAGTCAGTGAAAGCCAAATTGGTAAAGGTGCTTGCCACAAGCGTATGCTGGTTATGTGGGTCATTCCTTCAATTATAACACCAACAACAATGCTATGAATGCATTGCAAGGGCTTTGAATTACATACAACTCTTAATACAATAGAAGCAGTAGCACTAAACCTCTAATGGCCAAAAATAAATGAGTGATTATGTAGCTATTTTGTGGAGAACAGGAGTGACTGGACTATAAGAACTTGATATGAGCGGTACGACAATACCATTGTGAATGGTATAAAAAAATATTTTATCAACTTGCACTTAAAGGTTTTGGATCTTATCAATTCCATCAGCCTATTTATGGTGTGCGCCTGAGTGTTCTGCAATAGACAAACAAGCTTATTTTTACTTGTTGCTAAATATTAGTCTAAGCTCACTCAAGGATACAAATGATCTTGAGAAAATGTGTTCATGCAATGCAGATAGTGGATGGAAATTGTACATAAATAAATAATAATAAAATTGGAAATAATAATTGGAAATATGTACAATAATGGTTTTTTTAATGGATGCAATTCGTATTCATTCCATTATACCATGCACATGCCATTTAATATTACAAAATGATGACCAAGATCAAACATGATATAATATTACAGTACTAAAAACCATGCAGGATACCAACTATCATCAGTGAGAGATACTATGCAGAGGGCTCAGGCCCTCTTCTGTAGTACTGTGTGGCCTGTAGGGTTTCACTTGTGAATGAATGCATTAAAAGGGGTGTCTGTTCTTCAGCAACAGCGCTCCATGTGCGTATGTGGCTGGCACAGTGGTGACTCCAGAAGCACAATTAGTGATTCCAAATTAAAATCAACTTTACAAAACAATAAATATTTGTTTCTCTGCTCCCGTCTCTTAATCATGCCAACCATGAAATCAAGCCATTACACCACACCAGTTAAACTAAATGAGAACACCAAAATGTAATTGAGTTGTGGCATGTTTATCCATCATATATTTGGTACACAACAATTGAACGTATTGTTATGTGTATGATTTTTAAATATGCTCTTTATCAATGTTTTTGATTGTTTGTTGATTAGTTTGAATACAGTGAATACGACATTTACTGAGGTTGTCTGATATAAATCAGATGCAAGACAAGCCATTAAAGCAATCTGATGGGAACAACTGCACACAACCAAACAGAGCTAAAGAGTGAGAGGCAAGGTTTCACAATTCTAACGATGTGTTTGGTCTCAATCATTTAGATGTCAAATGATCAAACAATGATTGTTATCAGTATCATAGATGATTTTAGGTAGCTAGATACCTCTGATGAAAAGACAATACATTCATTATGAGGGCAGAAGCTTTGTGTCAACATGTCCACTCTGTGGATTTATATTTTTACTTCGGATAAAATAGCTTGCGGGCATGAAGTAATTGAACAGGCAATGAAGTACAGTTATCATGATACAAATCCCCCGAGCCATTGCTGAACACCACTGTCGGATGATCACTGCATTTGTTCTAATTAGAAAATGACTCAACATACTGTATGGATGTGTCCACACGGAGGCTTTTCTCATTGTTGAAAATGACTACCATTGAACATTGGGAGTGTGGGGGCGGGGGGTGACTGACATATACTCTCAATTACCTTGACAATGTTCACTAGTGTGGCCTCCCTTGTTTATAATCGATTATGAATAAAACTCGCGTGTGTCAATTTGTTAAATAGCACTTATTCAAATTGGTGGGCTATAAAAATTGCTGCATTTCCCAATTTGATGTTTCCCCTGAAATTGTTTGTGATTTTGTGCGGTATCTCTCCAGTGGATTCAGAGTGGCATTTATATTTGGAGGGGTGCCGTGGCATGGGAGAGATGTTGTTTATCGCCACAGATCAACACTGACATGCCAGTTGATTCACAACTACCTCTGGCTTTCACAACAGAGCACCTGCCAAATAAGCAGAGGCTTTAACGGGGGCATGCCACACAATAGTTCTTGAGGCTCAAAAGTCATTCAAAAAGAACTGGCCCCACCCCCTCACAAATTAAGCGTGCACACACCCAAACACACACACACACACACACACAAACACACAACCATTGTATACACACTATTATATTTTGCTTACTGATGTGAAAAAAACCAATCAGTTTTAATATGCATGTTGCTTCCCAAGACAAGTATTCTCCAAGGTTTAAAGAGGCTAGTGAACTTCAATGATATATACTGCCTGGGGCTAAATAGCTAGCAGTCGTCCCCCGACACTCCTCTTAGCAGCAGATGCACTACAGTTGTACAGCCTGTAGCTTTCTTCTCTTCTTCAGAATTGAAAAAAAGAAAGATCAAAACAAGGACTGTATTACAGGGAATAATGGACACTGCAGCTTCTGCTCACCACTTGGTTTCTCAGTGCAATGCACCTATTGTCCCTACACAAATGAATTAGTTATTTGGTATGAGGGTTCAATTCCTTATGCAATTTTTTTTTCCGCATTTCATCTAAGTATATGCAAATGCAGTAATCCTTTAAACCTTGGAAATTCCCATTTGCAGTGTCATTGGGAAACCCTGTACCTAGGACACGAGTAGCTCCCATATTACCATGTACAGGCCTGTAACGAGGGGGCTTGAATATGTCATTGATCAAGTCAGTGTGCTAAAAGCAGCGTACAGGTACTTCTTCATCCACAAACTCTCTGCATACTAAAACCATGTGTGCATATTGTACTAGCCCTGTGCCTCTCCTTATTTAGATAGAATGGCGGCCAGGTTTTCAAAGTCATTATCCTGGCTTGTCAGCTCGTCGCCAACGGTTTCAAGACTTATGACCATGTATTGAATGACAAAACACCAAGGCACAGATTCACAAGATCTATGCTCACCAGGAACAAATAAACACTCAGTGACTTATGGATAACTTGTGAAACTGTATGTGAATGACAGCATTATTATCCTCCTGTAAATATCTGCTCTATCTTTAACTCCCTGCCAAAAAATATTCAGAGTACTGTGTCTGGTCTGGTTTGTGAAACCAACTAATTCTGTGTTAACCCCCTGAGGTCGACTGGATCGCCGACAATCCGAGCAGCAATAAAAGTATATTACTATTTCTAACGTCGCAAGATTTTATCATACACACGCGACAAAAACATTGACAGAAACCTTAGAATTGCGACTTTCCGATTTGAGCACTGGCAAATAATATGAGATTTTTTAAAGTAGGTTCATTAGACCAAAAGTAAACCTTGCCTTTTACTCTCTGTTTTACCTGGAAGTACCGTCCCCCTTCTATTAACATGGTAACTAGGTGCTTGTTTCAGGGAGGGGCGTGGGGCCATGTGTGAAATCGCCTGTAAACAACACATAAAATGTCCCGACATTATATAGCATCTTGTCTTTGTTTACGATTGCGATCTGCCAGCAACAGACTGCGTATGTTGATATTTATTTTATTTCCCATGTTTTCAAATACTCGTGAAAATATATGAATTCCGCGTCTTGTGACGCTATACGGAAACAATCAGAATCATTGCGAACTGCTGCGAATAATTAACGGGAGGATATTTAACCAGCTGGCATTCTCTGTTTCGGCGCTTGGACGTTACTATCTAGCTTAGCTTGATAGTACCTATTGTGATTAATGTTTCTTGCCTCTCGAGAACTTGTTTGTTCGTGTGCTTATTGTTGTTTAGATTCCCAGTGTGTAGTTTATTCAGAGTTTTTGGATACGTTTTGGACTTCGCAGACACGGATTGTGCTTTCGTTTTCCTACAGACGTTTAAAGATAAATATCTTAAACGCATTTCCACATTCTGGGTTTCTCTCTCACCCAGAAAACGGGCTACTTTTGTGCCTGTGCCCACTGCCAAACAGACTCTGGATGTTGGCAAACTGGCTTCTGTTGGTTGCAAGAAATGTGTACTCTGCAAGATGTCGGGGAAACAACAGTGCACTCCAAGGGAGTGCAAGGTTTGTGATGTTCCCTTGTGTCTACAGTTGACCAGAAACTGTTTTGAGAAGTGGCACCAAAGACTGTGAAAGAACAGATTGTCTCACCATGTTTTAATTTTGATTTTTTTGTATAGTTTGTGTGATGTTTTCAATAAATCACACAAACTTATTTTTTTTCTGTCTTCTGCATGGCTCACTGACTATTGCTTACTCTGATGGCTTTTGTCTTTGTCTGATGGCCTTTGAGAGAGAGATGGCCCATCTGACAGATCTTACAGGTGTGGACAACCCTCAGGTGTGGATCATGAATATTCCGGAAATTAGCATATAGCCCTCCCACAGCCTGAAATAAATTTGACCAGTTCTGATAAAAACAGGTTTTTAGCTATTTAAATCTCAAATGTGCTAAACTATTTTGACATCCTTACATAACCAAGACATTGATGAACAAATGCATATTGGCAAAACAATTCGTCACTATAGTTTAGTGTGTGCTTTCACAACTTTTGTGACAGCAGAAAAAATTACTCTTTATAACTTGTGTGTTTGTAGATCTATTTACAAGCTGCATATGATACTGACCAAACTATTGATGGCATATAAATGTAGCTGTGATTGTGCTTCAAATAAAAATATCACACTTTGGAGTAAGTGTGTGTTAAGTTAAGAACGGACCTCAGGGGGTTAATGTCAGACGTATATATGTAATGTAATGTAATGTAATATGTGTACTTCACTTCTTTTACTTGTTTTCCAGTGACTTGTAATAGCAAGATTTCAGGCATATCGGCATATTAGCATATCATACTGTTGAGTGGCTGGTGGAAATCTACTCCAATGTGGATATTCTATGTTTAACCAATGAGAGTTATCCAATTTCCCCAAATTATATTTTATCCTATTTTACTGCAAAATACCCCTCACCTAGTATAATGAAATTGCGATTAGATCAGTAAAGACATGTGACCATTTTGCTAATTTAAATGGCATATCTGGTACATAGACAACACGGTTTAAAGGCATCACATATTCACTCAGAGGTCAAGGTCAACTTGAATGTTTAAGGACAAGTTCAATTCAATCATATAGAACTAAACCTTCTCTGATGTTTACATCTTCATAGTACAACATTAGCAGGATATTATTTCATGGGAAAATTGATTGTTGCTACTTCAAAATGAAACAAAAATATATCCCTAAAATAAGCCCAACTGTTTGTGTTCATTACACAAAAAACGCTTGAAGACAAAAAACGTTTTTTAATGTACTTGAATTTAATTTCTACAAGTATTAATGCCTTTAATTTTCACCTGCAAGCAAGATATTTTGTTAATGACACACTTGTTGATCATGGCGTTGCTTAATTTAGAGTTGCAGGATATCACTGCAACAGCACAACAGGTATGGGACACCAAAACACTAATATTTATTAGATTATTATTTTCAGAATATATGTATATTTCCACCAAATACCTTATATATTAATACAATTATTTGTTTTCGTGAAATAACATCAACTAAACAAGTTGGTACATCAACTAAAACAAGCTCAACAGAAATACAAAACACAAACACAAACACAAAAACAACAGTCATTATCAAAAACAAGAACAAGTTGTCTTGAAAATTGTTCATTTGAATGGAGCGAAGCGAGTTAGTTCCAGTTTAGTATCCTCCTGTCTGAATGAATAAGAAGATCTTAAATATTGCTTTAGATAAATGGGATATTTGAAAAAGATACATTTAAAATAATTCAGCCAATGGTAATGCATTCTGGATTGTAATGAGAGCCAATTAAGTGATTCAAATAACGCAGTGATAGTGTGACAGGATGAACCTACACAGTTTATTGCTCTTATACTGATGTATTCTAAAACTATATCTGCATAATCGTTTAAGAGTTAAAATATATAAGTTTAATTAATACAAATTTTTTAACCAGGTACCAGCAAATAGACTGAAAATTGTTTGTTAGTGTTTAGTATCTCCTAGAATTTTTACATAAAATCCATCATATGCTGCAAATTCAGCTGCCTATAGTAAAAAGTTTTAAGGGACCCATTAGACTGGTGTTAAGTCTATAGAGCATGTCCATCAAGCTGCTTCATGCCATAATAATTGGGACCCATTAAGTGAGGGGTACATACAATAAGAGGCCATCTTTTTTCAGTGTAATAGCTAACAGTTTTGATAGTGCCCTGATAAAAATCTGCCATTTTTAGTCTTGGTATAAAGTTAAGCCTAACACCTCACCCCGACTTAACCTGCTGTTCTGCATATCCTGCTGCATGTGCAGTTATACAGGCCACTGACGTACCATTCAAAGGTGTGTAGTTTCAAGACACGTTGCATATAAAAGGTAAATTGTACAGTGTAAACACAGACTTGAAGCATGTAGTACTATATGTTAAAAGATGAACAAAAAGTAAACATCTCAATTATATACAATATTAACAGCAAATATGGATTTATATATACAATCCAATGTCCAATATAATCATAACACTATAGATAAAACTATACAGTTTCAGTGACTGGAGGGGAACATGTACAGTATACAAGCTTTCCCACAGCCATGTCTTGTAATATGAATCAGATGAGTAAAGATTAGTTGTTTTGTCCAAACTCTCAGGGCTAGTCATCCATTCAAGCACCAAGGGTTCAATCTCACCAGTACAACTCTGTTTCAGCCATAGCATTGTTGTCTATTTAAAACAGTCTAAGTAAGCAGGGAAAAAGAAGGAATATAGTTATATATATATATATATATGCCATTTAGCAGACGCTTTTATCCAAAGCAACTTACAGTAGTAAATGCACACATTTTCAGTATATGTGGCCCCAGTGGGGATTGAACCCACAACCTAAGCGTTCCCAACGCTGTGCTCTACCAACTGAGCCACAGAGAACCACAGAAATTACTACAATTAAAAGATTACTATTCAAAAAGACATTAGACTGAAACATATAGATGTCATCTATTTGTCAGCAGAGATGGAAACTTGGAGATATATCTGATGGTCATTACTTGTAAAAGTTTATGGACATACACCACAAAATAGATCAATGTCTCAGGTTCAGGGTTGTTTGGATCCCTTTTTAGTGCCTGAAACATTGGCACTGTCCTCCGCATAAGAGGATAGAGAGAAAGATTAAACTCTGACAAATAAAAGCATAGATTGGATTTAAAATCAGCAATACTCATATGTCAGCAGTAAAACCTGATTCGTCCAAGTGCAGAATGTTCCTTCCGTTTGTCTTGTTGTCGATTTAGGGGTGGATTAAATCACAAATGTCTGCCTGCTGACTTGCCCCAGTAAGTCACACTTTGTTCGCTGGCAATGCATGGTTTGCCTCACAAAAAGCTGCATGAAGTAATGATCGTAGAGCTTTGTGGAATTTTAAGGCCAGGAATAATTTATATAGGATTTCTACATTTCTACAATGTACAGTTAACTGCCAAAATAAAGGCAAGACTTGAGCAAGTGAGCGATCCTTTAGACAGGTGCAGTACCGCAACTGTCTGCCGGGTGGCTCATTCTGGTAAGGCACTGTTCCAGTGTGTGGACCGGTATCAAATCCTGACCATGCCAGCCACGACTATGGCCGGAAGCCCGACGGGGCGATGCATAATTGGCTGTAGCGCCGCCCAGGGAGGGAGGGACAGTTTCAGTGGGCAGGGATGACTGTATCTCATCGCACACCAGCCCACGGGTCAAAGCTGCACATGAAGTGTTTTCTTCCGACTCATGCCCGTGCCAGCATAACATGTAGACTGCGGTTTAAAAAGATGCAGCGGCTGACATCACCTGTTTCCGAGGAGAGCATGTGCTTGTCTGCATCTTTCCGGATCAGGAAAGGTTGCAGCGATGAGCGAGGATTGTGAATACAATTGGGCATTCCAAATTGTGAGAAAAAGTTGGAAAAGCATAAAAAACTGGCATTAGATAGTATTAACCCCCCCCCCCCCGGCACACTGCTCAAAAATATTGAATCTAGCATGCATCACTGCAGCAATGTTGGCAACCATAAGTGTCACCATGATTCATTCCATTGGTTAAGGTCATCATGCCCTCCGACATAGATACCAGTCAATCATCCATAGGATATGACTGACCTTCTCTGGCCATGAGACTGATGGCACATACCATTTCCAATCAGTCAAAACACAGTAAGCTCAAGCCCACCTTAAACAGGAATTTATTGCACAGGTAAAAGTCACCTATAGAACAATGGTGAGAATAGTTTGAGATTCCAATCGATGTGGATATTCCAATTTATATACCAGTATGACCAGTATCAACAAATTACAAAGGAAAGCATAATAATTTATGCAATATTTCTTAAAATAAAAATAAGCATGAAATACTGGAGTAATATTGGAACAATTTAACACCAATGACCATACAGAACTGTTTGTTAAAAAAATAACTTTTACTCTGATTTTAAAAATCTGATTTCATAATGCTATTGTTCTCTACACCCTGTCCTTAGAGCTGTTCCTGTATTAACCAGTAGATGCAGTAGAAACTCCACCAAAAGCTGGAAAACTACTGCCTGAATTGCTAAGAACTTTAGGTTTTTTCTACATTAGGTAAAAGGCAAATGTAGATAATGTTAGATAATTATTGTAGTTATTTCGCAATCAAAAAATCTTTGCAGTTCTCCACTAACGTAAATGGCAGCTAGGCTAACTCAATTAGCAAACATGCCAAGCTTTGGAGTTTGCCAACAATCAAAGTTACCTAATTAGTTAGCAGTCCCTATACCTACTATTTGATTGACTAGTGTGCTGGCAGGATGATTAATCCAAACACGAACTCGAAACACTCACATTAATATTGTGATGTGGTCTTGCATGTAACTTTGCAACGACATTACTTGCATGTGAAACAGGCAGGCATTCCCTTACTCCCACATATAGGCATAGTCAGGGTGACCAAACCTCCACAACAGTTCTTAACATGCATGTGATGGCCAGACATTGGTTACTCCACAGTAATCCCATTTAATTCTGGAACACCGCCATGATTGGTAAAAACAAATCGTTGTCAGTCCAAGTTGTGGTAGTATTTCACTACTGCCACTGGCAGAGTCACTGACTTACTACACAGACTTCTGATGTCAGGTGGTCACCCATTCTCCTGCATGATTGGTTGGAAGGGAGTTTGATTACATCTATGATTTCCTACTTTTTCCTAGGAAAAAGTGCCTGTTTGTGTCTCAGAAAACTGAACTTTTTGGTGAACTCAATTTGCGAACTCAATTTGAATGTTTTTGGAAGTTGAATGTAACTTCCAATTAACTTGAAATCTGAAGTTCCATTAAATTTATTATTTAAGAGTTGAATGTAATAATCATTAAATTCAATTACAAACCATATTTCAACTTCCTATTGCGAAATACAGATTAAATATTTGCATACAATTATTAAATTCAATTCTTACCAATTTAATACGATGTAATTCAAATTAAATTTGTGATGGCACTAATATCGCCCCATAGAACCACATAAGGTTTTTCTTATTTTTTTCATTCATGAAACGGATAGTTCTGGTCCTGGATTTTGATTGACTGAAACAGGGTTCCAGCTATGTTTACATTCACAGCTAAAAATATTTTTTCACAGGGAATGTCACTATGCATCAGACACAATAGGATGATATTATAAAAAATACAGTAATTGCCGCCAGCAGTATGGACAGTTTTAACATTACTCTTAAACACAAAACATAATTGCATATGCCATTTCAGGGTTCATACCGCGTTCGGTTCACCGGTCAGTCCGTAACTCTGAGGTTCATATCTCTGAGGTTCTGTTCACAGCCTTGATAAGGATCAGCAAAGAAGGTTGTATAAAATAAACAATTTAGGTAATAAGCTACATATACTATGCTCAAAATAATTTTAAAAACATTACAGGCATTTAGCAGATGCTCTTATCCAGCGCGACTTACACAGTTTTACATACAATCCATTTATACAGGTGGATATTTACTGAAGCAATCCAGGTTAAGTACCTTAAGTACCAACGGCAGTGCCCCACCTGGGATTGAACCTGCAACCTTTGAGTTACAAGCCCAGTTCCCTAACCATTATGCTAACACTGCCACCCAAAAGTTACATTGTTGTATACTAATAGAATTGCTGTGTGAAACTTTTTTTTTTTTCATTATGAAAGGTGTCTGTGAAAAAAGTATAAATTATACATTTTAATATTCATAATTGATGTCCTTTGATACGTGTATTTATTTTATTTTCTTTGGCAGGTTTCATGCTCACTGATAAACTTTTTGTTCAATTTCACTGAAGATTGCTTTTGTTCCTTGAGCAGAACGGCAGTTTACATTTAAAAATATGAAGTGTGTGTGAATACTTCATTTACAGATGTAAATAAAATACATAATGCAGCCTGGATCATTTCATGCTTTAGAAATGAGCCCTATTACATGAGGCAAATTGTGTTGTGCTAAGTTTGGTGTAACATATGCAAACAAAAATATAAATATGTATGGTATTCCAATTTGAACATGCCAGTCAAAATCACTCTGTGGAAACACATAGCTAACTGCTTTACTATGTTTGTGTGTGTGAGAAAGTTATATCTGTATGTTCCAGGCATGCTTTAGGGTACACTATAATTCGATTATTTGTCGGGCCCTTATGGAATCCAGGACGAGGCAGTGCACTAAAAAGTACATGCCTAAAAAGGCACTGCACTCAACATTTTGAGACCACACTTTAGGCACAGGAAGTGCTTTGCAAACTATAAACAGATACATAGTATGTTTTAGCTCCATAACTGTCAAGGGCCCACTGCTGGGCCATCTACATCACTTAGCATGTTCTCATTTAAATATCACGGTTAAATGCACCGAACACATGGACATGTGTTATATGCACAGATAGGGTGGAATCTCGTTCAACAACGCATGCCAATTCACATCAACTGCGATGTTGCAAAAAAAACAAATCCTGTCCCGATTCAAGGCAAGGTACTCTAGAAGCTGCTCTTTACCTTTGGTGAAGTCTAGAAGTTGCAAAATATGACAGATTGTTGATAATGTGGGCATTTTGATCACCGTAAGGGCATAATATAGATAAGGTTTCCTTTGGTCTGCATTTGCTATCGTGAATGTGCTATGCACACATTGTGATGCTAATGAAGACACACACGATTGAAGAGAGTGCACAGACTTCAGAGTTTTGGAAAATTCTTTATACTTTTCTCTTAGTTTATTATAATTTATTATTTGGTTTTACAATACCAAAAGCCCCAAAGAAGACCCATTTCGATGGACTAGATCCCGTTTACGACCGGTGAGTAGCTACCAATCAGCTACTAGGAACAAGTGCCAGCTCTGCCACGAGAAGACTCCTAACAAGTGCATGTCCTGCGACGGAGACTGCTTCAATGTCTGGCACAACCAAAATAACCTATAGCTTTTTCTGTGTTGCCTGATTAAAAAACACTAACTGACACTGTAAATAGTTTTGTGCAATGAGGGCTGACAATTGCCAGAAGTGCAATTTTGCTTGGCAAAACAATTTTTATATTATTTATATATTATCAATAATTATAATAATTATTTTGGTGCAATATTTGTATATATTTTATTTATTTTGATAATTGTGACAGCTGTTGCTGTTTATCTGAAAAGTTGATAATGGTAAATGCCTGTTGGAAAAAAAAATTCTGTTATTGCTATCCAATTCTTTGATTTGAGTTTGTTGTGTGTGTCTCATGAGCAACAGTGTGTCATAGTGTGATTCTCAGTGTCACATAAGTGAATTGTGCCATTTGGAGACATTAGGAGGCACTTTGAGCCATCACATTTGTATCTGTTTTGTGAACAAAATAATGATCCATAGTGGCGGGGTGACAGAAACAGGTTTTATAGTCATCAAAACGTTTTTGTATATTTTCCAGTGACACAGAAGAGAATAGAGACAATTTGGCCACCTTGGATAGGTTTTGGGACACGATGAGAGCACCGATGACATCACTCACCCCAAAGACCTCTACTTAATGTGTCCTTGGGTCTACAAGTCTATTTTTCTGCACAGACTTTGGCATTCAACAAGTCATGCACAAAACTCCACAGGTATATCATGAAATGTGACTCATTTATTGCTTCTCAAACATTCTACACAAGAAAACTATAAAAGCCTACTTTATTGTATGTTTGATCTTCGGTCCTTTGGGATGTGTTGTGTCCACATGATATTTGATTTACTGTAATGTGTTTCCTTTCAAATTATACTAAATGTAGGCATGTGGCCATCATAGCTCTCGAGCTATGAACTGTTGTATTTGGGTGTGCCCAAATAGGCATGAATGCCAAAAATAGGGGTTGATGGTTATGGGTTAACTAATCTCAGGTACAATCTGTACCATACCTACAGTACATACTTTTGCAACGTAATAAGTTGCTTCTACTTTTAGTAACATTCCTATAATATTGTGCACAGGACAGATGCTACTTAGGGCCCTGGTCAGGAGTAATTTTGAAGAGTTAAATGTATGTGCAGTGCTATTGATTGAGTGATCAAATGAAGACTCAATGTGTGGGGGAGAAAATAACTACTGTATGTGGCCTAGCTGTATAGATTTATCAATAAATGCATCATTTGAAAAAAAGGAAAAACAGCCATAGCTACTATGGTGATGGTTAACTCATTGAAGTGACTATAGACCGTGGATAGCTGACTATGGTTAAACAGCTGTTTAGCATTTCTTGTGTTGTGTCATATTATACAAGCAAGGTGAGTGGTTTTGCTAAGGTATGCTATACTTCTAAGTTTTCACTGCACTCTAGATACTTGCTTGGCAAAAAGAGAGCAGGGTGTACCTTCTGTATGTAGCTAAGCCTTGGAAAGCTGATATATGACCAATTAATAAATCAATAAATTGATCCATTTTTATTTTGTATAGCACCATTTGCAAAAAAAGATCTTTACACAGTACTTCACCATGTGAACTTCTCCAGGGGGAATAACAAAAAAAGAAATACAGCGCCAACCATAATGCTTTAACATCAGAGACAGTCTACTAGCTCCATTTTTACAGCTTTGCACAATAAAGGCAATGGGCTAGCTGATGTGTGAATATGTTTTTAGACACCAACTGCTGGGGTGGCGTCTATCTCTGATGGATAACCATCAAGCAAATAACCCACCAGTAGAATCCAGAGAAAATGAGTACCATTGGCTGTAAATGGTTCCTTCATATAGAAAAAAATACAGTGTACAAATACCAGAACAGGGGTCAAACAAAAGCTAGAGCTACAATGAGCTAGGAAGAGACTGTAATTTTTTTGGAAAATGATAGAAGTATGTCCATGGAGATTTATCACTATGGCACAATGTTTTTTTTCAAATGTATTTTAATTTTTTTTAAATAAATTGTAAAATATCACAAAAAATCTAATGCTGCCCTCTGATGAAAAATCTGTGGAAAAAATCATATCCAAATGGCAACAATAAGGCAACTACGCTTTTGCTGCTGGGTCCCTAATAATAATTGCAGGAGCAACACTCTTACAGGGTTCTCCGTTACAGCATTTTGGAATACTGATGATTTGCAAATAATTTGCCATGAATATTAATCTTGACCCTTCCACATACTGTTCAAAGATCACAGCTAGGATGCCTTATTAATTCAATTGTGTGACAAATGAAAAATGATATTTACAACCATTCATGTACATCATTGCAAATATTAATCTGTGTTACATCGTATGTCATGTCAACTCCCAAGATTCCAATGGGCAACGACTGTCCCTGCATGCTGAAGTTGTGCTATGAGAATTAGTTTAGCACAACACTGAGGTCCTGAAGGTCCTGTATTATTATAAAGAATGAGAATACAGCGCTGCTATTTAAATAACCATTCTGGGTCCAAGCAGTACAGAATAGACAGTAAAAGTAGAGAATCTATGAATTAACCATGACCTGTGATACTGGGAGATATGATATGAGGTGTGAGTATGCACTCCTATGGAGCTCTTCTGGCACTCTGTAATTACATCCTCTTGAGACAGCCATTATTATTCTGCTGTTTTCCTGAAAGCTCAGCTGATGGGTAACATGATTTGACTTTTCCAGTGAATATAATCGGTTGTACATAAGAGTGGAGTGCGCCTCTCTTACTTATGGCAGTGAATTAGATCGGATGATGATGGAAAATTCCAATATCAGCCGGATGATGGCTGATTCATAGTCCGCCAGTATGGCCCAGCGTCTGCTTCAACATTGCCCAAAACAGCCAACAGTGTCTGGATCAATCTTGATCCGATAAACGACACAAAGTTCTATAAAGCTGAACTGTATTTATATCTTCCGAATTAAATTTATGCCAACATTTTGCTTGCAAGCCATGATATTTTGCAGTTCACACATCAGACAGTTCAAGCAATTGGAATGTTCAGTTAAAAAGGTCTGGGCTTTGAAATTCAATACCTGCCAAGATCTTGGGGAATATGCAGTTTTTATGTTTGCCCTGATATCGTTAAGGTATTAGCAAAGTGAGCTATCTAAATATTGCAGTAAAAACATCAATACATCTTTATATCCTCAGTGCAGCAGCTGTCCTGTCTGTCTGCTATTTTCCGGTCATGATTAGGCATGGGTAGGATTTGATTCCGATCCATATATCCCTGCACCAAGAGTGAGGGCATTACCTGGATATTCCATCCAACAGTTCCCAAAATATTGTTCTTGAATAAGTGAGGAATGTGAATAGTTTTTTTGTCACATTAACCAGTGTATATCATCCATCCATCCATCCATCCATTATCTAAGCCGCTTATTCCTGGGGGGCTGGAGCCTGGAGCCTGCATTCCGGGTGAGAGGCAGGAATACACCCTGGACAGGTCACCAATCCATCGCAGGGCACACACACCATTCACTCACACACTCATACCTACGGGCAATTTAGACTCTCCAATTAGCCTAACGTGCATGTCTTTGGACTGTGGGAAGAAACCGGACAACCAGGAGGAAACCCACGCGGACACGGGGAGAACATGCAAACTCCGCACAGAAAGGCCCCCGGCCTGGATTCGAACCCGAGACCTTCTTGCTGTGAGGCGACAGCGCTATCCACTGCACCACCGTGTGTATATCATTATGCCCCTAATTATTATTATATATTTTTTTTTTTGTTTCAGATTTTTTTCCAGTTTTTCTCCCAATTTACACCCTCTATTTATTTATATTTACCCTCCCCATACGAGTCCGCTGCTCGTCTCTACAAGGCAAGCAAATTCTCTGAGTGCAGCGAATTCCGCCTCCTTCGAGACAGAATTAGCCCACCCATGTTCTGGAGAATCCTTATGTGCTTTACAGCGGACTCGAGCCAGCTCACCCTCCCCCCTCCCCCTGGAGTGGACAGCCAAATGCCACCCCCAATCTGGGGTGACAACCAGGGCCGGTCTGGTAGAGACACGGGTTTCCAACCACGTCCCTGACAGGCACCGCACACCGTATCGGACCAGCCAAAATACGGTGCGTTAGACCACTACGCTATCCACCGCCCATGCCCTTAATTTTAAAGTACATTTTTAAATAATACTTTTATATCTTTCTCGTACACAATTATTTAATTGACATGGTGATAATTTTTCTGCAACAGTTCAGTTCGGTGTCATTATCATATTTCTCAAGTTACTCCTCAAAATTGTAAAATTCTATTTCTCAAGTCTCATTCTTCTCATAATAGATTCAGAATAAACAAATACAATATTTGAGAATAATAAGGCTTAAATGAGATATCAGCCTGCATTCACAAATAAACATAACATCTTGCCTTGAACAGTTTATATTTCTCCTTAGCAGCCTGTTCCCACTTGCAATGCATTATAAGAGTGTTGAAAAGCAACACTCCGGTACCAATTAAGAGCACTACAGTTTATATTACCAAGGTAAAGCTGGCCACAGGTATCACCACTGAAGCCAGTGAAGTCTAACAGATGTGCAGTGCCTGCTGAGCTGACATTAAATTGATGTACCACCAGCTAATCTGACGATCCAGGGACCCCCATCCCCTTTGCATGGTTCCCTACCACTCAGCACATCTGGCCCAAGCTGCACAGATTTCATTATAACTTTATAGGTTTGGGAGGTGTGAAGACGGACAATTTATCATTATATCCGTCTGGAACAAAATTCATGAAAGTAATACTGTACACTGTACTTCATGCTCTTTTCACCTGGGGGTGATTTATAAGTTCTGTCACAAGTTCATGCATACTTGGTGCTGCTTGTTAGTTTACTCACGCTTGCTCAAATCCAGTCGCATTACGCTCTTTGCCTTGTATAAATGCTAAAATCAGAAATGCCCACTGACACGTTAGCAAAGATTACAAAGATTAGAGCATTACTTAATATAGAAGTATTAATGAGTATATAAGGTCTAAAATTATGTGGTTTTCCATTTTGTATGGATTTCCTGATAGTATTGTAGTCAATATGTATATAAAAATATGATACATAACTTCGGTACCATTGAAGAAAAGGGAGAAAATTAAACAAAGCATATTGAATCATTTCATGCTAACTAATTCTAGCAAGCTAGACACCTAGCAAATTATAACCACTTCTTCTGCATGTAGATACACTGCATTGGTACTTGGTGTGATAACATTTGTTTTAATGAAAGCATTCAAATTACAGAACCATTTTGAAAATGAATATGTTGGATCATATTGTCATGACATTTGGCTTTGTCAACTCCTTGATTTTGGTAGATATAATAATATTCTTATGGTTCTATATGGAGAAAGGGCACATGGCTCACCTCTTTGAATCAAAATAGGGATGTTCTTCAACAGAGAATATTTCAGGATATATTATACAGACAAGCAAAATAATATAAACTTTTCCTCTGTTCGAGAACATCATAAACAGCTTGACCTTGGGCGAAAGATACAGTGGGCACCCTCTCTTTCAATGCAAAGTGACAGAGACAGTCTTTAACTAAATTAAATTTGACCAAATAAATAATTATACTTTGTTACCATGGATGCTGGAGTGAGTTGCGTTTAAGTTGGGTGCTTTTTGTGGAGATACAAGAGGAGATCAAATAATCAATGTACCTCAAAAAAAAATGGAAATGCTCACCAATACATCATAGGGGAATTCTGTCACTGAGATTGGTAGCATGACCGAGCTGCATATAAATTATGCTGGAGATGATATCAAAGACACACATATTATTGACTGTGTGTGTATGTGTGTGCACACACACAAACACACACACATTATTGAAATGTCAACATTCCACATGGTGAGAATTAACCTGAACGACAAAACCCAAGTTTTGCTCATAGGAAACATGCCAAACAGTCACAGGCTACTGAAGTATGACAGGAACATGAAAGCAACAATTCACCTTGAGTCTGAATTTCAAACCTTCGGTCCATTACTTTGATTGTTTGTTCTGTTTCAAGAGCAGTGATGTTCTTCCAAAATTATTGAGCAGAAGCTTTAGGCTTGCAATGAACACAGAATCCAGTATAACATAGTGTATACCATGCAACACAGAATAATGGTCATGACTCAAATAATATTCTGCAATCTGATCTGACTCATTAAAATATAGCATTTTCAATTATGTGATGACATAAAACAATATGTTAATTAAATTGGCCCATGGTCAAGTAGAGTGAAGGCTTTTTACAAATTGGATTTCTCTTTTATTCCTGTGTTGGTCAAAACAATAATACACAATTAACAATAATACAATACAAAATACATGTATAATACAGAAACTTAAGTGGCTTTCTCTGTTTCACAGCTAAAACATGTGTGTGTGTGTGTGTGTGTGTGTGTGTGTGTGTCTGAGAGAGAGCGAGAGAGAGAGATAAAGAGAAAGAGAAAGAGATAGAGAGATCAGCACCTCACTCCTTGACCAATTATGAATGGTCAAGTATAATGTGTTCATGCATTAATCCATGTTTTATGCATTTATCGGGTTAAGGCCTAATTGAACAAATGACTGAGAGCACATGCCATTAAAATTATGCTCTTAATCTTAACAGAATTATTCCAACAAATTACAATCATTGTCAAAAATGAACACTTTGATGGCTTTGACCTTGATTTCCAGTATCGAGCAATATGGTTAGCAGGATTATTTAATTTGGCAGACTTATTTTTTCATAATGGCTTTTATTGTTCTGCAAATGTACGTATACTGTATGTGATTTCAGCATTGCAGATAAGTCTATTTCCTATCTGCACATGTGATATTGACTTGATAATTTCAATTTCAATTATTGCATTTTGCTCCTGTCCATGGAAAAAAGTATATGTCAACAATTAATCTCAGAACCCAGAACTCAGATCCGCCTTCACTGAGTTGATGTGATTGGTTAGAACACTGTTTAGGTCCGGAAAAGAGGCGGGTCTATCAAAAACAATCCTGTTTATTTTATGTGGGGCACAAGTTGAAAAAGGTCCAGTGTATTGTATGTATGACACAATAAAACACAATGATTACGCTGATGTTAACAAAATTGCATAATATTGGACTTATCAAACTAGACAGAATCAGCAAGTTCGTGTTTGTGTTTGAGGTTGTGGCTGGTTATCCATCCACAATATGTGCATTTGAGACTCACTCTGCTTACCAAATTTATCTGTCATTTCAAATTTATTTTGAATGATTTTAATATGAACTACTAAAGGGACACTTCAATGCAGGTTGCTGGCATGCTATTCAGAGGTGGAAATTGACTCCTACAGATAGTGTGCCTCAGAATGTCTTGCTGAAGAAAACAGGAATAATGTTGATCTGAAGGATGAAAGTATTTCACATTGTGTTGCTTTGTCATGGAAAAAATAATACTTTTGCTATACTTTAAAAAAAAAAGATTTAATTTTTCTGAATTTACCCGGTTTTTTCTCCCAATTTGGTAGCCAATTACCCGTGTGCTTAGTTCAATCCCCCTTCCCTCATAGTTCGCTGCCGTAGTCCTGTGACCGGCAGTGACAAGGGCGAAGCGCTGCCTCCTCCGAGACAACACTCATCATGCCGTCGACTGTAACTCCAGTACCCCAGAACCACCCCTTTGCGCAGTGAACTGTGTGTGTCGGCTTCCCTCCCCCCTCCCTGGGGCGGACAGCCAATTGCCGCCCCAATGGCACTCTCGACCAGAGCCGACTCTGGCACGACGGGGAATTGAACCCTGGTCGCCGTGGCCAGCGTCGGACGTTGAAACTCATTCAAAATGCAAATAATTTTGCAGTTGCAAGTATGCTTTTTCAAATTGGCAATACAATTTGTATTTGCAATCAATTAATCACACTTGGAAAAACAAACAGCATTGGCATATTGGGAAGACACCATACAGGGTAGAATAATTACAAATCAGAGATTTCTCCAAAAGTCTCAATTTTTGTCCAATGGTATTATACAGAATTTTGTTTTACTGATGTTTACCTTTATCAAACTTGAAAACCTACCTAAAAACAAGGATTGTTGTGAAAATCGTGTGATTTTGGCACAGTTAACCCCATGAGGTCGACTGGATCGCCGACGATCCGAGCAGCAATAAAAGTATATTACTATTTCTAACATCGCGAGATTTTATCATACACACACAGCAAAAACACTGACAGAAACCTTAGAATCACAACTTTCCAATTTGAGCACTGGCAAATAATATGGGATTTTTAAAATTAGGTTAATTAGACCAAAAGTAAACCTTGCCTTTCACTCTCTGTTTTACCTGGAAGTACCGTCCCCCTTCAATTGACATGGTAACTAGGTGCTAGTCTTGGGGAGGGGCGTGGGGCCATGTGTGAAATCGCAGTGGTAAACAACACATAGCTACAATGTGCCGACATTATGTAGCATCTTGTCTGTGTTTACGGTTGCGATCTGCCAGCAACAAACTGTGTATACTGATATTTATTTTATTTCCCATGTTTTCAAATACTCGTGAAAATATATGAATTCCGTCTTGTGACGCTATACGGAAACAATCAGAGTCATTGCGAAATGCTGCAAATAATTAACGGGAGGATATTTAACCACCTGGCATTCTCTGTTTCGGCGCTTGGACATTATCTAGCTTAGCTTGATAGTACCTACTGTGATGAATGTTTCTTGCCTCTCAAGAACTTGTTTGTTTGTGTGCTTATTGTTGTTTAGATTCCCAGTGTTTAGTTTATTCCGAGTTTTTGGATACGTTTTGGATTTACCGTTTCACTTGTTTATTCCTGATCGTTGGTTATTTTGGTTTGTTTTGTTTATGTCTTTCCGTGTCTCCGCAGACACGGATTTTGCTTTTCGTTTTCATACAGACGTTTAAAGATAAATAAATATCTTAAACCAAGAAAACTGGCTACTTTTGATGATGTGCCTGTGCCCACTGCCAAACAGACTCTGGATGTTGGCAAACTGGCTTCTGTTGGTCGTAAGAAATGTGTACTCTGCAAGATGTCGGGGAAACAACAGTGCACTCCATGGTAGTGCAAGGTTTGTGATGTTCCCTTGTGTCTACAGTTGACCAGAAACTGTTTTGAGAAGTGGCACCAAAGACTGTGAAAGGACAGATTGTCTCACCATGTTTTAATTTAGATTTTTTTGTATATAGTTTGTGTGATGTTTTCAATAAATCTTCCAAAATGAAAAATACTTTTTTTTTCTGTCTTCTGCATGGTTCACTGACTATTGCTTACTCTGATGGCTTTTGTCTTTGTCTGATGGCCTTTGAGAGAGAGATGGCCCATCTGACAGATCTTACAGGTGTGGACAACCCTCAGGTGTGGATCATGAATATTCCGGAAATTAGCATATAGCCCTCCCACAGCCTGAAATAAATTTGACCAGTTCTGATAAAAACAGGTTTTTAGCTATTTAGATCTCAGATGTGCAAAACTATTTTGACATCCTTACATAACCAAGACCTTGATGAACAAACGCATATTGGCAAAACAATTCGTCACTATAGTTTAGTGTGTGCAACAACATTTTTGTACTCTTTATAACTTGTGTGTTTGTAGATCTATTTACAAGCTGCATATGGTACTGACCAAACTATTGATGGCATATAAATGTAGCTGTGATTGTCCTTCAAATAAAAATGTCAAACACTTTGGAGCAAGTGTGTGTTAAGTTGATGAAATCGAGATAAATATCAGACCATGCCAAAATCACAAAGTTTCTCTGAGTTAAGCACGGACCTCAGGGGGTTAACAGTGATAAAGCATATTGGTACATGTTTTCAATAGTCCTTAAGCAACTTAAATTTGGAAATTACTTTGACAGTAAAGACAAATAAATATGGCCAGCCACTGGCCACATTAGCTAGTTCCTTTGTCCCACTGTTATTTGTATCTAGTCTAATGTGTTTAGATTTAACCTTATTTTAAGCTATGTTTTGATTCAGGTCTCCAGACCACATGAGGTGGCATGGCTTGTAATCTGATACTGCAGGGGAAAATGAAATCCCACAAATTAGTTATTCCTTATCAGATACCTGAAAAGCTATAAAATGTGGTGGACTCCTTTTCCACTGTGCAATGCACAGTAAAGATAACTGCTAAACAGATTTACATGATGTGACAGACAAAGGACCAAAAAATGGCATCAAAGTACATCTGTCTCCTGCCCCATAATGGAGATCCATAGCTAATGTCTTCCATCTCAGCTCACAGCTTTCAAATCCCACAGTCAGAAAGCTGTAGCCCTGCATTGCAATCACAAATCCAGCCCGCTTGTGCTTTAACTGAGGTGTTTCGTCAGTGTTGTACAATACAATAAATAAATACATTTGGTCCTGACATGTTGAGGCACAAACTAGGGCACCAATGTACAACTCCAGATACTTCATACTGCAGTGCATGCGATGCCTCACCAACAATTTGTTATATTTATGGTCAAATGGTCTTAATTTGAGCCCTGCATGCCAAGTGTAAAAATAAGCCACAAGGCATTTCCTAAAGTATTTTATGTTGTGTTATCGTCATAAGACCTTAATTAATATTTGTATGATAGAACTACGTGCATAAAATGGAATGTATAATTATTTATGGTGATTTAATTATGTATACTTATATAAGTATTGGTTAAATTATCCAAGTATACATCTGAATATAACTGAACACTGGATTTATAGATTTATGGAAGCAATTCAGGTTAAGCATTGTTGTCATTGATACAACAATGTCATACCCATAATTCAATACTGTAAGCTTCTGGTTTTAAGTCTACTCTTCCACCCACTACACCACACTACCATCTTGTAGTGCATGTCAAGCAATATGTAAATCTGTACAATAACAGAAGTCATTATCAACCCTCACAAACCATCTTGTAGTGTGTAAAAGGTCAGGTACTCAGCAGCTTAAACATTTTTTGTAAGCTTTCGTAAGAAAGAGATACTAAGGTAAACTTGACAGGTAGATTTAGTTTTGTATGCATTAAGGGTAAAAAGACAAAGATAGTTGAATCATTTTATACCCCACTGTTATCAATCTAAATCAATACATCATGGAGGCTGGGTCAATAATCTAATTTACTTGTTGAGCTTGAAGTCCTATAAAATGGTTTTCCAGGAAATTCATTGATTATTATTATATAAAGACAGTTTAATTTGCTTTTATCAATTTATGAAATAGAGTATGATTTACTATCTGACAGCCTACATCTCATTTAATTGATCTGGCTTCAGTGGCGTTGTGGTTAAAGCACAAGCCTACTGGGTTCAACTTCCAGCCAAGTGACAGACTTAAAAGCAAACGAGGCCTTTTGACTTGGCACTCAAACTTACTGAGACGTATTGAGATAATGGATCTGCAATGAACTGGTGTCCTGTCCTGAGGGAATACTTGCATGTCAGGCTGCTTCATGCTACAGAAATCGTAATAAGCTCCAACCATATATGCATGAGCCACCAAGGCTGAACCATGGCATTCCTGCTAGAGTATAGTATATATTGGTATGCTCAGTAAGATAGTAAGATATTTTCTATAAATCACTTATTATTAATAAGAAGCTCTTTCAGACAAAATAAAAAAATGTGTTGGCCATTATTATCAGTATTTCACCGTGAGCAATGCTATAAACCCCTGTATGTCATATTGTGCTGTGCCATTGTCCTGATATCCTATTGTAAAAATCCACTTCAGGCAACTACATTTTTTCTGCATCTCTCTTTTTTTTTTGGACAACAACATACGTATACTTTTTCACAACATATATTTTCTGATAGGCTACAACCATATCAACCATGTCATTGATATTCTCCCAGAAATCTCAAGAAATGTGATAATGTTTACACCCTGGAATTGACTTTTTTCCCATCAACTGGCTGTTAAACACCAACATCATGGTTAAACTAGAAAAGCATGCTGGGATATAGAGGTCTAATAGTTGTATAACAACCAAAACCAGACAAGCTGCACATGCTCGCTGAACAGCTGGAGTTAGCTGAGGAGGAAGGACAGAAATGGCAAGGTGGGCAAGGTTATGGGATATAAAGATCAGTGCTAGGGTTGGTACGAAAATGGTTTTGAAAAAGTCCTGAAAAAATTGCACACTTTTATACCGTACTTGAAAAATAATACCGGACTGCACTTTGAACCTTAATTTTGTCCAAAATAATTCTGTGCTGCACCGTAATTTTGTGTCACACTGCCACCTTTGACAATACCTCTATTCAGACCTGGTCCTTTGTGTGGGCTCAGGCATTGTACCAGTTTTACTGTTTTCATTAAATGAAAGCTGAAATACTCTCAGCCACTGGGTAGCATTACAGAAAACAAATATAACATCAATAAAGGCACATACAGTTGTTTAATCATTTTAACAAGACAGCTATGAGTCTTTGGCTGTGTCTCAGTTTCCCAGTAGAGCCCATTATACCCCTTTGTTGTGGGTGATCTCTTTATATTATTAATAACCAACCACTCTTGATGGTCCATTCCCTGCAGGTGTACTGTATTACCTGTTACTGTAATACACAGGTTGGGGCTCTTCATGGTACACCTCTGGTTGCTGTTAAACAGGGGGAGGCCCAAGCTCAGGGTGAGACACTGTCATAGCTCCACCCTGTCACTGTGTCAGAGCCGCATAGATTACATCACAGCCCCGCCCCTATTCCATTCGGTATTTCCAGAGTGAGCTATTCATTAAGCTTGATTTTACAGTATTTCAAGTTAAATGACTATTACTTTATTATATTTATCGGTACAGCAACACAAGGGATAATTCAAGTGACAACAGAAGCAACAAAAAAGTAGCAACAGAAAAGATTACTATGTGCATATTGAATTCTGCACATGTTGCCTGTGTTTTTTTGTACATTTCACATGTGATTCACACGTATACCAAACATTTCAGAAATGTATGTCACATTTGATCAATTAATATTATAAGTGGACGTGTTGTCAGCCACATAACTAAGGTATTCACAGGCAATCACATTTATGCATGCGGTTTTTTTGGACGTAAAATTCAGGCAAAATATAATTTTTTTACATTGCCAGTGTTTCAGCTATGATTGTCAGTGAAGATGAACAGCTAACATACTGTCAGACTACTGTACTGTCCCTGTATCACACCCAGACTTTTGCCTATAATGAACCCATGCTGACTTCATAAACATGGGTCTAATATCCATGCCCAGTAACGTATGCAATTTTAAATCCTTTTGCACAAGGGATTAGTGTCAGAAGTGGAGGGTGGGATGACGGACATTAGAAAGCATCAGCAATACTCAATACCTCAAGATTTTAAAGAAGGTCAGTGTAGTTGTTGTGATCAAACTTGTATGAGGGAAGGTGAGAAATTATTCTGTATCCTGGTACATATATTCACCAACAGAAAAAGGCACAAATGCAAGGAGAAAAAAAATATTTAAGAAAGTGAAGCACAGTAGCACAGATCCTTCCTGGCTTATGGTTTTACGTGTCTGTGTGCGTTACATTTTTCTTAGTGTAAAGATCAGGTGGCTGTGACATTTTTATATAATACATTTCCATCTTATTAGTTGGTAAAGTCTGATGTATCCCAAAAGGTTTTAAATCATGCATTTACACTGATAAGCCCTCCACTAATAAAGCTCTAGAGGGAAAACTGCAAGTGACACTATATGCAAATATACCCCCAAATCCCCCAAAGTCCTGGCTTTCACTTCTATGAAAGCTCCTACCCATTCGATTCTATTTTTATACTCGTCATTAAACAAGTCTGGAGAGTGCAGCTCAAGAGCTATATCCATTTTTCTTTTGGGCACTCATAATATCCAGGAATTGTAACCGCTAACACTGTATTAGCCCACCCTATCACAATCAGTAGGGTTATAAAAGTATCTTCTAAGCCCGGGTGTCACCTTGAGGAAATATCGCTTCTCTGCTACTTGTGCACAAATCTGTCCAAAGCTTTCAACAGCAGTTGGAACATTGTCAACATTATCTGGAGAGTAAGAAATGACTTTGAATATTATCAGCATACATATAACAAGGGTGATACATGGCACGTCCTTCATTTCTTTCATTCAAATCATCCAAGGTTGATATTAAACACCATATTAAATATGATCCATGTCAAATTGCAAAAAGCCAATGCAAAAGTGAAAAAGTAATTGAAAATGGACACTATGTTATTTTGGGCCCTGTTGGTGTTTTACATTCAAGAGTCTCAATTCATCCGTTTAAGAATTGTGTGCCTTTAACTCAATTGTATGCCTTAAAATGTCAGGCAGATTTTACTAGTTGCATGGACATAGTTGAAAACTATGAATGTGCATTGACATTATATATGCGTATATACGACATACGTATATCACTTTTCCCAGTCCATTTTGCTTTGTGGTGTTTTTTAAGAGTACATTTATTACACTATTGTCTGCGCCGGCGTGTTCCCATGATTTAAATTAAGGAGGGTTTAAAATGAGAAACACCTTTGGCCGAGATGGAGAAGAAGGAAGCAAAGCAGCGAAAGCTGAATTTTTTGGATGAAGGATTAGAAATACTGGTGAATGAGGTCAGCAAACACTATTCAACATTATACGGTGCGAATTCTCTCAAAGTTGACAATGTGCATAAGTGTGTGTTGTGGAATCAGAGTGACAGTGGGCTACATGGGGTGGTATAAACTTAATTAAGACAAATTGAAGCATAAGTACAGAGACCTCCTGATACACACAGAGCTTTCTGTGCATGCGGCGAGCTCATGCCGGCTTCCCTCGCTCCTCCCCCCTCTCCCTGGGGTGGATAGCCAATCGCCACCCCCGGCGCAGCCAGGCATCGAACCCAAGCTGCCGTGGGCAGCCTGCACTTAGAACAAATGCCTTTGCCGGTTGCAAGACCCGGGGACCCAGAACATAAGCCCTTTAACATTGAACTAATAGAGATTCTTCCTAATCGAATAATCCATATCATAATGCCTTTCACTGTTACACATTTAATGAACATAAACATGAACATACCAGTGTCAGAGTCAAAGTACGATGTGGGGGATTTTAATACTCTTTTGTTAATTTTTTTCACAGGGCACGTAAGGTACACGAAGAAAAGGGGATCATTTCTCTCCTTGCTGTGAGTCAGTTTCAAGGGCACACAGGAATTGTCAACTGTGGTTGCACAAAAGTGCTTGTAAAGTAAAGGTTAAATAGCTATTAACTGGAGTTAATAGCAATTCCTGAGGTTAATTTGTTTTCACCGCATATTTTATTTTGAAAGATATCTTTCTCTCTGCAGTAGAAATAACTACAATACAAATGGAACTTTGTCCTCAGGTCTGTGTTTGTCTCTGCCAATTAACAAAGAACATTTCAAGCTACTGGAAACCTCATATAACAAGGATACAGAATTGACTATCAGATGCGCTGTAAATTACAATTTGCTGTTTTAGATACTGCTGATGAGAAGAAGCACCAATTGAACAAAAGCAAAAATAATTTTACTTTTTATTGTTTTACTGTTTTTATTTAGTCTACTGGGAAGCTAGTGGCAATCAGCAATTCTTAAGTGTTTAGAACAATATAATTTGATTCTGATTTAAAAATTGCTACATTTCTCACATGCTATTATAGCGAATCAGCACTAAACAGGGAAGTATTAATTAGGGTATACCTGTCCAAAAGAATATCTTCACTGTGAAACAAAATGGCACATTTAGAAAACAATTGCAGCAAACATATTGTTAGAGCTGGTTGAAAAACAAGACTACCAGAAACCAGTAGTTCTCCAAGTCTTTAAAATATTTAATAGACTCTGTACACTTTGTTTCCCACTGCAATTTTTATAAATAACATTGGTCCTCATGCAGTATGATTTCTATATCAATATATTTCATATCTCAATGACAAAGTTAATGGGTAATTTTTTATTTAGAAAAAAAAATGTACAAATTTGATTTTACTTATTATTTTAATTAGATGTATGATATCTGGCAGTGCAGTGGATAGCACTGTCGCTGCACAGCAAGAAGGTTCTGGGTTCGAATCACGGCCGGGGCCTTTCTGTGTGTTCTGCAAACTCCACTGCCCAGATGCATTGGGCCAGCATATGCTCAGGGTAGCGGAGGAATATTTAAACTAGGGACTGGGGGGGCAGGGAGGGAAATTAGTAGTAGTAGTATTATGGATATTTTATTTATTTATTTAACCTTTATTTAACCAGGCAAGCCATTAAGAACAAGTTAACATAGGGAGGTACAGACTGCCCAGATGTAAGATACCAGGACAAAGTATAATAAATCTGAGAATATAATAATAAATCCAAATTTTTGGGATCATAATGTGAATAGAGGTGGTTCGGCACAGTTATGTGTGGAGAGGAAGGACAACGTAAGTGTGAGTAAGGCTCTGAAGTTCATGTGTTTAAATGCGAGAAGCATAAAAAATGCATTTTTGGAACTGGAGGCTGTCATGTTGAATGGGGGTTATGACATTGTTGGGATTACTGAGACATGGCTTGGCACAGCGGATGGGGATGAATATAATGTAGAGGGGTACAAATTGTTTAGGAAGGATAGAACTAATAAAAGAGGAGGGGGAGTGGCCCTTTATGTGAAAGACAATCTTAATGTGCAGGAAATTCCAGGTATAAACTCATTCGTTTCTTGTGAGGACATCTGGATTAGATTACTGGGAGATGATGAGAAGGGCCTTAATATAGGAGTATGCTATAGACCTCCAGCTTCAGACAGTAACATAAATAGTACGCTCTTTGGTAACATGAAACAAACCTGTGCTGAAGGAGAGACGATAATAATGGGCGACTTCAATTACCCCTCTATTAATTGTGAGATAGTGACAGGTCAGGGCAAATGTGAAGAGGAGTTTTTAAATATGGTCAATGACTGCTTTTTGGTACAGTCTGTTACTCAGCCTATGAGAGGGAAATCAATACTGGATCTGGTTTTGTGTAACAATCCTGATATAATTTGCAGCACAGAGGTAGGAGAACCAGTGGGGACAAGTGACCACTGTGCAGTTATTTTTTATATTTTTTGACAAGTTAAGACAGCCTCCTCTTACTAGAATTTGTAATTTTAGACGAGCTGACTTTAATAAAATGAGAGAGAATTTGGGAGGAGAAAAGTTAGACTTAGAAATTGTAGTTGATCAAAGCCTATCTGCATAAAAGCAGTGTGCTACAGCAGTGAAAAAAGCCAGCAGGATGCTGGGATACATAGCAAAAAGTATTGAGTATAAATCAAAGGAAGTTATATTAATGTTATATAATGCCTTTGTCAGACCTCACTTAGAATACTGCGTGCAGTTCTGGGCACCACACTACAAGAAAAATATAGAGGCTCTTAAAAAAGTTCAAAGAAGGGCAACTAAACTGATACCTGGTATGAAAGGTATAAGTTATGATGATAGACATAAGGCACTCAATCTATTTAAGGTAAACGGAGACTTAGGGGGATTTGATTGAGGTTTTAAATTCCTAAAAGGGGATTAACAAAGTGAAATACCAAAGATTTTTTAAGATAAGTGGGGTCAGCAGAACAAGAGGCCACAGGTGGAAATTAGTTAAAGGAAAATTCTGCACAGATATTAGGAACTTTTTCTTTACACAGAGAGTTGTCAATGCCTGGAACAGCTTGCCAGGTCGGGTAGTAGAGGCAGAAACACTTGGGCTATTCAAGTCCAGGCTAGTTATAGTACTAGATACTCTTTAGATTAGGACATGACGATCCTAGATGGGCCGAACGGCCCGTTCTCGTCATTATGTATTGTTATGTTCTTATGTTCTTATGTTCTCCCCGCGTCCGTGTGGGTTTCCTCTGGGTACTCCGGTTTCCTCCCACAGTCCAAAGACATGCACGTTAGGCTAAGTGGAGAGTCTAAATTGCCTGTAGGTATGACTGAATGGTGTATGTGCCCTGTGATGGATTGGCAACCTGTCCAGGATGTATTCCTGCCTCTCGCCCAATGCATGCTGGGATAGGCTCCACGCCCCCCCTCCCCATCATCATGGGTTGAAAGAACACTTAGATCTCCAAGTCATCTCATTGTTTTACAAACTTGAAAGAGTGCACTCAAGACCAAATTAGACTCATTTGTCGAACTCACTTTCTTAAACACTAGGGGCCCTATTTTTGTGCCGGCGCTAAGCGGCGTTATGCCCTAGCACTGGCTAATTGCCAGTTTCGTCTGTCGCAAACGGAATATTTCCCATCTTCGCCGAGTTTGGCAATTTCATGGTGCGCAATGAAGGCGTTTGCGCGACTATGGGTTGGGGAGCGCAATAGGGGGTGTGACAGTGAAAACAGTCGGCGCTACGCAAGTTTGGTGTCAAATAATGAGTTTGCGTTAACGTCCAACTAGATCACCTCTTAGTGCAAATGCTGGCGCTCTGTGCAATTTGGTGACTTTATTGATGCGCACATATCTGAAAAGTGTTATCTGAAATCACATGAGAATGTTTTGTGAATATTGTTAATTTCCCCCCACGTTTAGGCAAATCGTCCAATCCATGGGTAACTTGCAAGCCTAATCAATTAAGCTAAAAACTGTTTCACCACAGCTTGTGGTTATTCAATGCACGGACATGAAAGACTGAAGCCAGCAGGCCATCCATCGCTACCGTTCAGTAAGATCTGTTAAATAAATATATGTTTGTATGCACATAGTTTTTCTTATGTGAAAGGGTTTTATTCTTTCCATTTAACAATTACATTAAGTTAGAAGAAAAGAAACGTTGTTTTTTAAGTTGGAAAGCCTACAAATAATGAAAAAAAGAGATGGTAAAAAAACCTTTCTTTTAACAATGTAGGTCTCAAAATATAAACTCAAATCATGAAAATAACAAATTAATGTGCGCCTTGTTTTCCCCCTCTGATTCGCGCGCCAACTTTTCCGCACCTCCTCTTTTGAGAAGCGCTCCTGGAGCAGCTGTGCAAAACTGTCATCCATGTGAGGAAATTGCCAATTTGCTATAGCGTTAGTGCACTGGTATTTAAAGGGATAGAAAATAGGTGTTCTGATTGGCCATTATGAAACCAAACCCCCACCACACCCACATGTATTTTTTAAGTTAATCCAAACTCTTTTACAACTGCGCCGGAGGTGCGCTATCGTCCTAAATCACGAAATTACAGAAATTGCGTTAGACACGCCCTAAAGCGCCACCATCTTCGCTTTTCGTCTGCGTTACCGACACCATCCTAATTCACCAAAATAGGGCCCTAGGAGTGCCAGATTCCCAGGCATACAAGAACACACCAACCATCACCTTTCGGGTTTTGACATTTTAAAGTAGTAATAATTCCTTTTAGCACATACCACCTCAAAAATAATCATTTGGTTTTGTTCAGGCAAGTCTTAAGAATCATTACGATACCTAAACAATTTCCCCAGGCAGAATAATATATTGAAGACTTTACAGCATGCCACCACGTGTACTATTCACTTCATATTTGTAAGAGTAAGAGACACAACATACTTCCTCGTCAATTTTATTATCTTTGCCTAAAATATAAAACAGAAATTACATGTAATTCAACATGTCCATGCTTCTATTTATAATGAAAAATAAGTAAAAATGCAGGAAGCTCAGTGATGTAACACCAATCAGCAAGAGAGGCACATTTAAATACAAATGTAAAACATGAATAGCATTATAGAATGTAGCCTACAAAAACACACATCATGAATGCAGAAAAGTCAATTATAGACTATGTATTAGTCTTTTGGAAGGCATAAGTTTCCTGTGCATATGTTTCAGTATGATGAAACTAAACATTCTCCTCTCGTTCTCAGCATGTAAAGCAAGAATAAATGTAAAACAATTTAAAATAAGTGTATGTACAGTATAAGTCAATATTATAAGTGTCAATATAAAGTAGTCAAAGAGTCATTTGTTGATAATACTGAACACAAGGGTTGTGCCCACGGCAATATGCACCTTTGTGCATACATGTATCTATTCATTTAGAAATTGCTACTCTTGTATTCGCGGTCAGCACAAACATACATCTTTGCAGTGTACTTGGTACCATTTCAAACTTACATCTGCTTAAAAATGTATTTAATTAGATTAACCTCACATTATTGGCCCACACAGTTTTATTTACACTGTTAATTGTGCAATCATATTCCATTGTCTTCTCCCCTCCCCTCACCCATTCTCACCCATTAGATAAATGGTTCTGTGATACATGAGTGATACATGAGTTTCAATGTTCACTATCACCACCCAAAAAGACTTCATGGCTATTACAGTAATATTGAATTACAACAGTCGTTCCTTTTGTTATATTTAAATTCAAACAACATAAGTGTGTTGAAAAAACATATTTAAGAAAATCCAGGAACTGGGAGTGATGTGACTTTCCCAACAGCAATGTTATTTTAATATGAACATACATTACATTACATTACATTACAGGCATTTAGCAGGCGCTCTTACCCAGAGCGACTTACACAGTTTCACATTTCTTTACATACAATCCATTAATGCAGCTGGATATTTACTGAAGCAACCCAGGTTAAGTACCTTGCTCAAGGATACAACGGCAGTGCCCCCACCTGGGATCGAACCTGCAACCTTTGCGTTACAAGCCCAGTTCCTTAACCATTATGCTAACACTGCCACTAACATCACCAAACGCCTGAAAAACATTATGCCACTCACTTTTATGTGTTAGATCTGGTTCTATTGTGTTGTGGCTGATAGCACAGTGGCCAAACAGTCAATTATCAATGGTCAATGAGTGAGTTAGAGTGCATAGCCTTTCAGTGGAAGATTATTGCTACTGTTCATTTTGAAGCAAGCCCTGCTGAAGTAACCAGGCCATTTTACACAGGGGATCAATAATAAACTATTTGTTATTTTACAGTACCAATAAACCAACCTATGTTCATGTCTCTGAACAGCAAAAAGAGGACATGTTGGTATTTGGAATGTTTTTGTTGTTGTTGTTGTTGTTGTTTTAGGTCTCCTACATCACAGAACTATAACATGGATCCATTTAAACCTCAGTTTGCCACAAAGCCCCTGAGTGTAAGTATAGAGCACTTAGTCATGACTTGTCTTTTTTCAAATACTTGCACTGAGACAGAGGGAGGGAGGGAGAGAAAGAGAACCATTATAAACCAACTGACAACCTCCCTGATACTGATGAGGCTTACTTTGTTACTGACATTGTGTGCTAAGGAAAAAGCAGATGCCTCTGGAAAAACTTTGAATCATCTCCAAATGCAAAGTTACAAAATTAATGTGTCCTCAAAATCAATCAATATATCAGATATACTATGACTTTGCAATTTTAGAAGTGCCCCTGAAAATCAAATGGTCTCTTTATATATGTGATTTAAAAGAGGGGGCATTACTGATTTGAAAGCCAAGGTCACTGGCTAATGAATTATATGAAAAATATTCATCTCCATAGAATAAGAAGTATTACAGTCAGCATACTCCTAAAATGACACTACATCTGATAGAGGTGAGGCAACTTCAAAGCCAGACCTAAAAGCATTAAGTCGGGTCCAATGAAGTATAACGATGTACAATAACATTTGCAGTGTATACAATGTAATCAGACCAGAAAGTTCAACAATGTGTTAACATGTTATTTTATATAACAAAAGAGTGGATACCATAACTCTAGAAAGACCATCTCAAGCATAAAAAGGATCTACATTTCCAATTAATGTAGAACCCAATCAAATCCATTTTTCTCAGGATATATATGCACTTCTGGGATGGGAACAGCTTAATAGCCTTGTGCCGCAGGACCACCCCAAGCGTGCGTATATATCCTGAGAAGGCACAGCTTATTGTGGTTTATTCCTATAATATATATATATATATATATATTGTTTTTCATACATAATTGTGTGTATTCATCAAGGTGTATGTAAGCATAAAACACAACTTACCACTTGGTTCTGTGCAAATACCATGGAGGAAGCAGTTGTACTGTTGGCCTTTTTTCGCGTAGACAAAAAATGCCCCAGTGTTTTCTTTTCCGTGGAAACCGAAATGGTATCAGCATTTTGTACAGCATGCTGACTATAATTCACTGATTATTTTGAATTCTGTACCAGCATCAGACTTTCATCAAGCTCACTCATTCTTCACAACAATCCAAACAAACGTGATTCTATAAATGCTCCATATTCATCACCCTTGCTATTAAGTTTTGGTAGCACTTTTTAATTGTTGTAAGTCTTGCAATTAATTATGCATACAAATTAATTGTTAAATTGGTGGGATTTGACATATCCAATTCTAAATGTGCTGTCTTATAAATCCTATCTCCCACCATCTACTGCATACATTCATCAGGGACAGGTCATGTTATGACATCACACTGTACACTGGAAAAGTTTGGGCTCTGTGATAGACAGCACCTTGGCAAGGCCATTCTTTGTTTTATGACTTTCAGAGGGGCACAATGGAAATCTTATCAGAGGGTATAGTGACACCGCTCATACACCCATAATTGTATCAAGCAATAGAGCAAGTGGTCTCAGTAGACTGGCTAGATGACATATTTTCATGAACAGTGAACATTATCTGCCTCATCTAAATTAATACTAAATAGAATACACAGCTTAACGAGGCAGCATTCTGTGCTAGGTGGATACATCATTTCCCAGTCATGTACTCTCACAACTCTTACAAGCAAGAGGAGAGCTGCACCGCTGCAATAAAAACCAGGACAGTTACAGCAGAATCAGTTTCAGCCGAAACACATGGCGACGCTTCATCTAATGCTCCCCTTGATGAAGCCCATCGGTAATTACCAACATGAATTCCCGAAACAGCAACCCGGCAAACACTATAGCACCATATGGCACAGTGCTAGATTTACATGGATATTTTGTCTAATAACTCACCCTGCAAAACATAAACATTTCTATTCCCAGAAAGATTATATTTCAGTGCACAACCCAACCATTAATCAGGTGAGATCTCATCTTCATTTCCATTTCTGACACTTCCAACTTCCAAAATGGTGTACCAGTCTCCTTCTCGTCTCTTATGTTTCCTTTGGGCAGCTCAGTACTGGGGTTTTCTGATATAAAGACTTGTTCCTTCCCATTGCCCTCCACACCTCTTGGCACCATCCTACACATTTGTCTCTCTTCTGTGTCTCCCCTCTGCCTTCAGACTAACTCCCATTGAGAGCTGAACAGTGTAGGACTTCACTCAGACGATCCTCAGCGCCTATACTCTACCTCTCCTCTCTTGCACCCGTGTGGAGGTACCAGCTGTCACTGAGCCACAGGGTAATACCCGAACATTTTGCCTTCTGCTGGCAGAAAGCAGTTCAGAGATTAAGCTAATTCTATGCACACCTCCTATGTTTCTACCCTATAGGTAAAGTATGATAGCAGGTTAACAGCACCTTCAGATTATGTCATTCATATATTTGTCTTGTTTTTCTCATTTTCTGAAGGACTAATCCCTAATTTTCTCTCGTCAAAAAGTTTGTTTTTTTGGCCATGCTTACTGCCAACAACACTTAAAAATAAAGACCTACCAAGTAAATATTCATCTTTAATTAATTATATTTTTTTATTTATGTTATTTAACCAATCTGTAACAAAGTTAATTGAGAACACATTCTCATTTTCTTTTTTTAAATTTGTTTAATTTTATCCCATTTTTGGCCAATTTGAAAAGACGTTTTTTAGAAATTAGTCTGGGTTATTTTGGTGTGTAGTTTGTCTTTGAAGTTATTTGACAATTGACTTCCATTATATTTGCCATTTGAACACTCACAGCTCATAGGGAAATGGACAGAAACACCATTTTCAAAGAATCAATAAATGATTGGCATGTGGATATTAGTCTGGGTTATTTTGGTGTGACATCTTTGAAGTTATTTGACAATTGACATCATTTGAAACTCACAGCTATGGATTTTGGTCATCGTGTGACATCTAGTGAGTAATGATATAAGAATATGATACTGTGGAAGGAGTCGGTCTCCGCAACGGTGGAGGAACAACGTTGCCTATTACCACAGGACTCCTGTGGATGACTCTGTTACTTTCTGTGGCCAGGTTTGGCAATCTCGCAGTTTGCGGGATTGTGAGAGAGTCATTGGCCAGGAATGCTAGTCCCAGGTGTCTCAACTTATCAATGAGTATTCTTTGATGTGGATGTCAAGAGAGAATACACTTGACGGATTGTCTTTGTGTGTGAGTATGTGTGTGAACGGCAAAACCACTGACTGCTGCACGAGTTCCACCTGAGCCAATTTGGCCTATTTAAGTGCAGGTGTGTGGCTGCTGTGGTGGGATGTGTTCATTGTGAGGCCAGTTGTTTAGTGAGTCTTGTCGTGGTATATGTAACGTGACTGTGTAGAGTGCTTCCTGCGTGCGTGTCTTTAGAAAGAGAGAGAGAACCCACACTGAAAAGTGATGTCGTCTCTGTGTGTGTGGTTAGAAAGGAAGCGCTTGAAAAGTTGCATAATGTATGTGTGCCTGTTGAGGTTAAAGAGGAACTCTGGACTGAAGGTGTACTCTGGACTGTTAGTTGTTAAATGTCTGTGTGTCAATATATGGTGTGATGAGTGTGCGTAGGGACAGTGTGTAGAGCACTACCCTATTCCATTAAATGTGGAACCCGGGCTGAAAAGCCAGGGAACGTGTGTCTGGGGGGGAGGGGAAGCTGCTAAAAAGCAGCTAACCATCTGTGTTCGGTGTGCGAGTTTCAGTCTGTGTTCAATGTTTGTTTGTGTGGTTTTCCGAGAAGGGGTTTCCATGTCGGAGGAGGCAGACTTTTATTTAGTTTGTTATTTTCGTTTGTTGTTTTCACCAGAAAGTTTTGCGGCAAGTATGGTGAAGATGAATGAAGATCCAGGTCCAGAGACCACAAACTCCACTCCCTGTTCTCCTGCTGCTCTGGTCACAGCTGGGTATTGTCACGTAAGCGTGTGACAGATACCAATTGATATTATTTACTATACTTCATCCTATCATTTACGGATTTGATTTTCTCTCTATTACTACTTTAACATGGGCAGACTGAAGAATAACCCCCTCAATATATTCTATGAATGGAAAACATTACAAATTGCTCTCTTTCTCTCTAACATATTGCATATAAAACCTGCCTGCACGATGAATGAAAAGCAGATCGTGCCTTCAGTGATGGGCTAGAGTGTCCATTTGGAGAGGCAGTAGGTAAACAGTGTGAGGAGGAGGAGGAGGACAATGCTAGTTTACAGACAATTCTTCTAAATATTGTACTTTTTCAAGCCTAACCCACTTGCTTCTTTAGTCATATGACTAATAAATAAATGAACCATGGTCTAGGCACGCACAATGAACAGTTGCCTACGTACAAAAAATGGTTAGTTTGCATTTTGCCCCTTCAAGTGCTCCTGTGTTCTCACAACGGATTAAGCTTGCCTTCAAGTGTTCTGAGATGCATTCCCACACTACAGTGGTCATTATTTTAAAGTGCTGAGAACAACCGGTTGCTAGGCAATGTTGTCTCATTTACGAGCGTTCAGCATTTTGGATTTTGTTTACAGGTTTAACTATTTATAACTTTTAACTTTGTCCTTGTGAATAAAACTTGGTTCACTCACCCTACAGTTGTGTTCCACTTCACAATTACCCCTAAGGTAAGTATGTGTGTGTCTAGAAGTCCTGAGAATAATTATGGGAGCTGGCATGACTTGCAGCAGAAATCACACAAGGTATGATTTAGCCAGATTTCATTTAATTATTTACTTTATTTAATTATTACTTTCACTTGCATCGTGTGCATGAGTTAAAGTCAAGCTAGCTGGATAGTTAAAAATTACCCCCAAAATGATTCACTCCTTTGAAATAATAAATATGAGTAAATAAACAATACAGGTAATGGGATATATTGCATGCTCATAAAAATTTGATTATTATTTTCTAATAATACTAATATTATTTTAATTAATTTTGAAAGGTACTGTATAAGTATACATACAGTGCCCCTTTGCAGTCTACACCCTGTCTCAAATGTTTCACCTTTTGTTGCCTTACAGCCTGAAATTAAAACATATTAAATCAAATCTTTATTTACAAATTTGACCCTACAACTTCCAAGTGAGAAACAAATTCTCAATTTCTGAACATATACAAATAAAAACCTAGAATAACTTGGATTGATAAGCCTACACCCTGCTGAATTACAGCCATGAGTCTGTTTGGATAGGTCTCTTTCAGCTTTGCACACTTAGATTGGGCAACGTTTGCCCATTCTTCCTTGCAAAACTGTTCAAGCTCAGTCAGATTGCATGGGAACCGTCAATGGATTGCACTCTTCCAAGTCATTCCACAGCTTTTCAATAGGATTTTGGCTAGGGCTCTGACCAGGCCACTCAAGGACATTCACCTTTTTGTTTTTTAGCCACTCCACTGTTGACTTTAGCTGTGTGCTATGGGTCATTGTCATGCTGAAAGGTGAACCTCCTTCCCAATTTCAACTTTCTTGCAGAAGGCAGCTTTCTAGTTTTCCTCAATAATTTTTCAGTATTTTTCTCCATTCATTTTCCCTTCTATCCTGACAATTGCCCCAGAACCTGCTAACAAGAAACATCCCCATAACAGAATACACTTTACGCAAAACATGGGCATTTTGTAAGGACCAGGGAGCTGTAGCATGCACAGATAGTGAACATAAGGCCACCAAGATCCATTACATCAAGATCCATTAAGGGCAGTGAAATTGACACCAATGGAGGACAGGCTATAATTTGACTGCAATACAACTAATGCACTATGCTGCAGTACTCACTGTAACCACATGTCAGAGTTTTTCCCCAAGTGCCATGTCGTTACTACAGAAAACAGGGAGAAGTGATGCAGACAAGCCTGCTTGAGCAAGCAGAGAGAAGCAGGCGGTAAATAACACATCGCTAGTAGTTTCTACTAGGTAGTTAGCTTTGTTGTAGTTTTAAATAGGTTTAGCTGAAGTCAACAATGGCATCTTCATCTTAGAGTCAAGCTAATGGTGCTGTTTTAGCTCTGAGCAGCATTCAGTGTTGTAGCAAAACCATTTTTAAAGGAGAGGTTTGACAGAAAACCTGAAGGTGAAGCAGCTGGGGCCAGATCAACCTAAAAGATTTTAAAAATATAACAAATATGTAAAATGTGTCTGTCGTAACTCGCCTCAACAATATCATCACCCCCCACCCGCCAAAGTCATTGCTCTTTCAACATATTTAGGGATTGATTTCCACAACTGAATTGTCAAGAAACATAAAATAAACATTGAATATGATTCTTTATGCTTGTTATCAAGGTGACAATAGGGCCTAAATTAGCTGATTAATACTTCACCGGTTGTCCAAGAATCTCCTTTATTTATTTATTTAGAACTTGTATAGACAGGGAAGCACTTGAGGTACAACAGGTCCCATCTATGATTAATCACTGCCATTAAATACTCAAATTCTTGAATTTTCCCCCAGTGAGCATGCTAGAGTATATTAAATCGGAGGGAACACCAATCACCCCAGGACTGCAATAGTTCCACGGTGAAGACCCCTTTTGTCATGGTCGTGTTTATCCAAATCATGTCATTATGAGAGAGAGAGGCAAGCTATTTGTTACTAACCCATTCTGTGCCCCACCAGTCACAATGTCTTGAGGCCCAACTGATAGCATGTTTTTACTGATTTGTAAATTTCAGTCACATTTTTCATTTCAGTTCAACGTGCATTATTATTGAGAGGTCTCCATTTCTTCCATTGGTATGTGTGTGGCCTTCTTAAATGATCAGAAAAGTTAACCTTTCCAACGCACTTTCCACTTAAGTCCCCTCACGCGTGCAGACTATTGCAATCACCTTGTTTCAAATACATGCTTTAGGCAATCTGGAGAAATGTTCGACATGACAGTTCCTATGCAAATATATATAAATCATTTCATTGTTGTAGCATAAGCGGCATTGTAATCTCAGAGCCCTTGAGGCTGGTTGAGGTAATTAAGTGTAAAATGAATGGAGAGGTTACAGGAACACTGCAGTGGCCTCCACCTCACAAGGCACAGAAGCTTGGGTTTCCAAATTACAGGTGGACCGTTGCAATCAATTCAAATCCACTATTTATTTATAAAAAAAAAAAAATAAAGTTCTCTCAATACCCGTTTCAGAGACAGCTATGTGCTTGGGTTTCGGACAATAACAATAATTTATGATGAAATGATGGCCAACTTGTGTGTTGTAATCTAAGTAAGTGATACTTTCAGCTCAACTGTTCTTGACTACGGTTAACACTTGTTGTTGTTCGTCGCTCTGGATAAGAGCGTCTGCCAAATGCCTGTAATGTACATGAGTTGAAGCATCAATCTAAGCAATCTTTTTCCATAATACATGTCTCAGGGGGAAACTAATTCATATTCAATATTTGTATACATAAGTAAGACGCTGTATGCTGCCCTTTAAATGTACTGCCTTCATGTATTGGACTTTTGTAGAAACTGCTTCACCCAAGGGATATTAGCGACCTGGGATATACTGCCAATGTAAGACATTCATTATTACAGTGCTAGGATATTAGTCACATTTACATTGTATCTGTGTTTATTTTAGATACTGATTTATTTTTATACTGCTTAAATGCCACAGGAATAAAATATTAATGACAAAGTCATAAGCACTTCTGTGAGGAATTTTAAATTGATCACTCAGTGGTGACAGTGACATTGGCAGCTGTATGTACAGATTTAATATCATAAGAGATTCAGAAGCCAGGACAAAAATTGAGTACAAAAATCGACACAGCAGAGGAGAGTGCTTGGCTCATTGTCCAGTGTATGGTTGAACAGGGAATTCCTTCGGTTGAACACAATATTCTTTGTGCATATCAATCAATAGATGCTGACTTCTCTATTTCTGCTAACAGAAATATTCAGGAACTGCTGTCAGACAGCAAAACTGTCATCCTCTCAATTATACTTTAACTTACAGATATACAGAGCTAGACAGATACAGATACAGTCACATACATATACAGTAGGAGAAGCTTACTGTGGCTGCTCATGCTCTCCAAGGCAAAAGCAAGCATATGACCATTGTGTGATGTTTGTAAAACAATAGTTAACTAGCATTACCAGAAGGTCAATTGCTGACTTACTGTACAGTAAACATGCATTGCAGAATTTATGTATATTGGTAGGTTGGTAAAAATAAATTTGCAAACCTGATATCTGCCCTGGTACAAACATAATTGATCAGTATAATGAGAATGACTTGGTATACATGATTATACATTACTATATATACAGTCAGGTCCATAAATATTTGGACATTGACAAACTTGTTGTTATTTTAGCTGTATAATATATGAGTTGAAATTAAATAATGAATATGAGCTCAAAGTGCAGACTTTAATTTGAGGGTATTTACATCCAAATCAGGTGAACGGTGTAGGAATTACAGCACTTTTATATGTGCCCCCTTTTAAGGGACCAAAAGTAATTGGACAATTGGCTTGCCTCATTATTTCATTTACAAATAAGCAGATAAAACGTCTAGTTGATTTCAAGTCTGGCATTTGCATTTTCTAATCTGTTGCTGTTAACTCTCAATATGAAGTCCAAAGAGCTGTCACTGCCAGTGAAGCAAGCCATCATTAGGCTGACAAATCAAAACAAACCCATCAGAGATAGCAAAAACATTAGTTGTGGCCAAATCAACTATTTGGTACACTCTTAAAAAGAAAGAATGCACTGGTGAGCTCAGGAACACCAAAAAGCCCGGAAGACCACAGAAAACAACTGTGGTGAATGACAGAAGAATTATTTCCCTGGTGAAGAAAAACCCCTTCACAACAGTTGACCAGATAAAGAACACCCTCCAGGAGGTAGGCGTATCTGTGTCAAAGTCAACAATCAAGCAAAGACTTCATCAGAGTAAATACAGAGGGTTTACCACAAGATGTAAATCATTGGTAAGCCTCAAAAACAGGAAGACCGATTACAGTTTGGCAAAAAACATCTAAAAAAGCCTGTACAGTTCTGGAACAACATCCTATGGACAAATTAGACAAATATCAACTTGTACCAGAATGATGGGAGTATGGAGAAGGGAAGGAACTGCTCATGATCCGAAGCATACCTCATCTGTGAAGCATGGTGGAGGTAGTGTTATAGCATGGGCATGTATGGCTGCTCCCCCATGTATTCCCTTGTATTTATTGATGATGTGACTGCTGACAAAAGCAGCAGGATGAATTCTGAAGTGTATAGGGCTATATTATCTGCACAGATTCAACCAAATGCTTCAAAACTCATTGGACAATGACCCGAAGCATACTGCGAAAGCAGCCCAAAACTTTTTTAAGGCAAAGAAGTGGAATGTCTGCAATGGCCAAGTCAATCACCTGACCTGAATCCAATTGAACATGCATTTCACTTGCTGAAGGCAAAGCTGAAGGCAAAACACCCCAAGAACAAGCAGGAACTGAAGACAGCGGCAGTAAAGGCCTGGCAGAGCATCACCAGGGAAGAAACCCAGCGTCTGGTGATGTCTATGTGTTCCAGACTTCAGGCAGTCATTGACTGCAAAGGATTTGCAACCAAGTATTAAAAATGCCAATTTAATTTATGATTATGTTAGTTTGTCCAATTACTTTTGAGCCCCTAAAATTGGGGGGGCTATGTATAAAAATGGTTGTGCTTCCTACACGGTTCATACAATATTTTTGACAAAACCCTTAAATTAAAGCTGAAAGTCTACAATTACAGCGCATCTTGATTGTTTCATTGTGCTGGCATACAGAGTCAAAATGATGAAAACTGTGTCACTGTCCAAATACTTATAGACCTGACTGTATATATATATATTGCTTTCTATATGTCTGTTATTTAAATAAGTTACAAGGGTCTATACTGTGCTGAACCTGGGAAGAGAAAAGTCTGACCACCAAACTTGGATTTCATAAGCCACAAAAATTCTTAGAATATTTAAATCTAAATTAAATCAGTTCCTCTAACACACATGAACAGTTTTCTTTACAGAGCATGCATCAGGCATGCATGTCACTGTTGATTAAACTCAAATGAGCGATAAAATAAATATAGCTCACAAAGAACATTGATGAGAGCACCGGACATATCAAATTGACTGTTCTGCATTTGATTCCCTGTACTTTTCACCATCTCCCAACTCGAACTCCCTCCTTCTAGGAATACACTTTACCAGCCAAAGAGAACCTTTCTGATTCTTTCAGAACATTGAGGCCCATTTATTCTTCTCCTTTCACACTTTGCTCATGCCTTTCCTCTCCTCAGGACCCTCCGTTTGTACTGTATAGCAGCCTGAATCCTTTCAATGCCATGAACCACGCTACCCCCTCAAACCTCCAAGGCTCATCTCTCCTTCCACCCCTGTCATCACCACTTGCTCCTTCACCACTGGTCACCTGTACAGTCTCAGAAAAAAGTACCTACTAAAGTACAAATGCTTGTTACTGTGGCAGTGCACCTGTACGGAACTGCATTGTACATTTAGTCAGAAGAACATAATTGTATCCTTGTGAGAAAAATAATGTTGCTTGCAGTACAAGCCTCCTTTTCATTGTAATATGGCTTCCAATGTGAATAAGAATTCATTACCCTACCTTGGTACATATCTGTACCTTTCCTCAATGTGTACCTTTTTCACTGGGAAAAGGTACAAAACCGTATCATGAAGGATCTTATGTGTACCTTTCAAGGTGCAATAAACACATTTGTACCCTGAGGTACAAAAGTGTACCCTAATTTTACCGTTATTTTAGAGAGTGTACATCCCTCTCCAGGTCCACGGCTCCTGTACGTTGTCACAGCTAGTCTTGTCAGTGGCAGAATGAGCTCCCCCAACACTGTGAGGAGAGCACAGTCTCCCAGCATGATCCATCAGATACTGACGCTCACATCTTTTGGCTATGCGTAGGCTCCTCTGATTTGGGGCTCAGGAGAGGTCGAGGCTCAGACATACCGCACTACAGTACTTAATGATCATTGATATAGCTTGGCCACTGTTGGCCTGGGTTTATTTCATTATACAGTATATACTGTATGCATACAGGTAACTGCCAAAATAAAGGCAACAATTTGATAACCCGGGGGGGTAGAGGGGGCTTGTTGGAAAGGGGAGTGCCAAGCCCGTCCAGCAGTACCGGCTGTGGCTGTGGCACTCACAGTACTACACCCATTTAAATGATCCCTGACTTACTCAAGTGTAGCCTTTATTTTGGCAGTTACCTGTATAAATATATATACTATATTAACTTATCAATTGCTGTCTTACGGGTAGAGCTTAAGGAATAACAAATAATACACATTTCTTTATTAAAAACAAAGATATTGAGAAATGGGACTTCAGGTGTATGGAGTTGGAGAGATCATGGATTGCCAAGACAGAGCTGCCTGTTCAAATTCAAATTCAGTTGGCTGATTCAGAGCTATTTGGTGTTGCCAGCAGCATCTTTACCGTTATGGAACTGTTTGATTAGAATAGACCCTTCCTGCCTGAGTAATGGATTGTCCTTAAATGGTGGTGGATTTTTGTTTAATTGTTTTAATTAAGTTACAGCATTATTGTCATCATTCAACCTTTATGTGTCATTTTGATACAGTGACATTTTCATTCATACGTCATCAGTGCACTTGATTAATGATAAAGCTCATTTTATAATGAACTGATGCTAACATTTGATTCAGTTTTATTTGTGGGAGAGAATCAGAGAAGCATTAGTCTATCTTTGAAGAAAAGACCTCTCCTAGACCTCTGCATCACCATCGCCAACTCTGTGGTGTGCCCAACTCTGGTTGCTAAGCATCTGGGTGTGACACTGGATGACCAACTGTCATTTTCTCCAAACATTGCGGCTGTAGATTCATGCTCTACAACATCAGGAGGGTTCTCTCTTTCCTCACAAGGGAAGCGGCGCAGGTGCTCGTCCGGGCCCTGGCTGGATTTCCCTGGATTTTGATGTGCCATCAAATCCCTGCAACTCATCCAGAATGCTGTAGCCCGTCTGGTATTCAATCTCCCCAGGTTTTCTCACACCATCTCACTCCTCCGCACCCTTCACTGGCTCCCTGTAGCTGCTTGCATCAGATTTAAGACACTGGTGCTGGCCTACCAGACTGAACGGAACAGCTCCTCCCGACCTCTCGAATATGGTCAAACCCTACACCCCAGCCCGATCACTGCCTCTAGGCGATTGGTTACTCCTTCATGCTGAGTGACCAATGGCCGCTCATCCTGGTAACAACTCTTCTCTGTCCTGGCACCACTATGGTGGAACTCCCCACTGACTTCAGGACAGCCGAATCACTGCCCATGTTCCGCCGCAGGCTGAAAACACACCTCTTTAGACTGCACCTCGGACCTTAACCCACCCATCACTATATTAAAAAACTTGTACATTTCCTTGTAATTAGCACTTGTGTTATTTATGTGGCTTACTTGACGAATGATGTGCTTTGACATTGTAGCATCAAAGGGTTGTTCATCTACTCAAGCTTAATTTACTTCCTGTACATCGCTTTGGATAAAAGCATCTGCTAAATGATTGTATTGTATTGTATGGAATTCAACTTTATTGATGACGAGAAACCAAGAAATACTTGTTAATATCAGTATTCAGTTTACCCATCATAAACATGGTATGTAAATGATTGGTATCTATATCATTGTTTGAAGTTTGTTTGTACCCAAATCAACCAGAGTCATTCAAGTGTAGACAACCAGGTACAAGTTAAACACCACTTTTAACAAAATATATCAAGAGGGCAACAGGTATGGGTCTGCTGTCACATTACTGGTAATCTAATTAAACTAGTTTGAAATAAGCCTTCAATTAATTGCAACAGAGCAAGGGGAAAGAAGCTGCAGTGCAATGCACCACTTATTAACAGGCTTATTTTCTTGTGTGCCTTAATTGAGGGCTCATGTACATACAATATTTACTTTATCAAGACACACACTTCAACTGCAAGGTCAACTGTAACTGTCATGCCAGCTTCTTTAAAAATATTGGTAATTCTGAGAAATATTTCCAAATTGGTAATATATTTTCACATATTCAATTTTTTTATAACTAATATTTCATATTACATGATGATACTGTATCTGCCACAATTTGAAGCCATATAGCCCAGGTGTAATACAGTATACCCTTTGAATATCATAAAATGAATGCAAATCTATATGCATAGTCAGATGACTAAACATATATTTTGGCAAATAAACACGTATATCCCACACTACGTAAACCAATCCAATCCCATTGCTATTCCTCAGCAATCCTCTTGAAAATTATTTGAAACGCGGCCCATTGAATTCAACAGAATTTTCACATCCGTTATGATAATGCTTTATATTCTAAATACTGTACATATGAATCCGCTATGGACACACCAGAATAGCGCAAAAAACATAAGGTTCCAACATGAATGCAGTGAGTGAGTTTATTTATTTATTTTAAAAGACATCGACTTTTTATCCTGAATATGCGCATATGATATATGAAAATAGGCTAGGCTACTTACATTATTTAAATCAACCTTTTCTGTGTAACTGGAAACAAGACTATTAATGAAAATCCTGAGAACCATTTGCACTCAGCACATTTTATATTTAGGCTACGGGTTCTTGTCTTGTGCTGAAAACTGGTCGAACATTTCAGCATGGGTATTCAAATGGGGTGGACTGCTGCGTGTTTTGGCAGCTCCGCTCACGCCAATTGTTCCTTCTTCCTAACAACTTTAGGAAGGAAAAAGTAAACGTGTCAAACATTTATGGGTTATATAAAATATAAAAATAGAGATGTCATGCGTTAAGCATTTTGTCAAGCTGGCCGATTAACATGTAGCCTTATTGTGTATTGACAAAAACTGCAGAAAATCGTACACTTATTAACATATTTGTTGCTAGTAAACGGTGGCTCTGTCGATGTTGGAAGCGAACAGTGAATACTGTTTATAGCCTATATACTACATTTTCGACCGATCAAAGGACCTTCAGATCTGTGAAACATTGAGACGAACGCTTTCCATCAGCGCTGATCTGTTTCATAAGAGCTCCGTGCACAGAATAGATAAATCAAACCCCGGATTCTTATTAGCACCACTTAAACTTGTAGCATCAAAATCGTAGCTAACTAATCCCGAAAAACAAACTCCAAAGATTCGGAAATAAAGCAAGCCTTTATTTATTTTTTCCTCTTGACCTCTTAATTTTACGAAATGAGTTAAACCTTACTTCTTGTACTGTAGGTTAATACAAAAAGTAATTCCCTAACTGGGGGAAAATGCAATTGCTTCAAAAACTCTCTAGGTAACCCTATTTCGCTTTGTTTACTATAAATATGAAACCCCGTCTTTAAAAAAAGCTAAATGTATGTTTATTATACACAGAAATAGGCTACTGTACATTTATGCATGATGCATTCAACTTGAAAAATAGTCTGTGCAAACTAGATACACTTGTAAGAGGCACATTCGCGGCAAAAGGAATGTAGGAAATTAAGTGATGTTGATTAACTTTTAAACCAAGGTGATTGACTGTCACGACTATCATCGGTTGTTGCACTCCACACAACGGTAGCCTATACGGTAGGCTACAGCAATGCGTATGCGACCTTTACAAATTCGCTGAGACAACAGTGGGCAATAGTTGCATGTAGGCATCTATACATTATTTCGGTATTGTTTTAGCCATTACTTACCTTCAGGGCCTCAATGTCCAGTGAAGTTGACCGATCCATATCGGGGACGTGGATTATATAATGTATCTAAGCAAAGTTTAGGAATCTAGATTTGTAGTTCCCGACCTAAACTCAACCCAATCCCCCTACCGCCGGCTGCTTTCCTCAGTCTCATTCCCACAGATCACGCCTCCTCCAGATAGAAATAAAACAATAATAATAGCAATTCAGTCGAACTTCTTGACAACTGAAAGGCAGATAATCGTCCTGTCAAACAGCTGACTCGCCACCCTAATTAAAAAAATAAACTAATCCCTTCTGTGTAAAGGCATTCCAATAATAAGCAAGCGGTTAGCAAATTGCTGCATCCTCAGAAACCTCGTTGCTTAGACAGCTTCATGCGGCAAATTTAAGAAATATGTTCAATTTTCAATGTCCACAATAACAGCTATTGATAATTCATTGTATTTATATTTTAAAAGATTCTGATGTGTTGAAGTCCAAAACCGAAATCAAAGCGTCTCGCAAAGCAAAATGCCATCAGTGCATAGCACTATGCCATAGCACTACACGAATCACTGTGCATCTGAGTATTATTGCTCTATGAGTAAAGTCTAAGAGAAATGTCTCATCCTATGAAGAACACGTTGAGAGAGTTGAAGGGAAAAGAAGGTGAATTCTCTAGCAGTGCTGAGATTTCCCCTTATCTTGTTTTACTGTCCTTCACCAGCAGGTGACTGCTTTCCCTTCGTTTCTCCTCACATAACCAAGGGGATTTTTTTCATCATTCAAATAGCAAACTGTCCTTCCTTGCCAATTATTCCTCTGGGTCCTAGAGCGAAAAAATAGGTTCTTTAGCGACCTCGCGCAATAGAACAGTCTTCTGTTGAGCGTCTAGGAACGCTAGCTGATAACGAATTTGCTGAAACCTACTGCGTTTGTAAATGAGTTTTCAGACGTGCATCTTTCGCACTCTGTGTTGATTCTGGTTACACATATCGGCGTCACGCCATGTATGCTACAGAATGGGCTGTCGTTGAAACTGGACAATTGTTTTTACGTTTTAAAGCTTTTGGCAAAATAAAATTAATGTGGGGCCAACTTTAAATATACATTTTGTAATGGGATATCATTGCTTTAACATTTGTGTATGTGTCCTTTAAAGTGAATTGGCAATTGATAGTATTCTATGTTAACCGTTTAACTTAAATTATGTAGACTGTCTTTATTAAAATACATGGAGAGCATCTGAATTTGCAAGGAACAAATCAACACATGACTACAAATACAGTAAATGTAGTACACAATGTAATGTCTAGATATACAAACCAAAATGCATGTATTGAGGCTGAATATCAAATATACTTTTCAAATAACACAGGTTCCTTTCATGTCTTATCCCATGGCTAGTCTTATCTGGGCAACACTATTTTCTCAGTAAATCCAGTAAAATTTAGACACAGTGAAGTGTCACATATTCTGTGAGTAATTTAAAGGGATGAATGTAGACCTTCCATTGAGTGGCGTCACACTGTGCCAGAGTACAATTAATCACATTCTGAGGCTGTTTCATCTGCACAGCAGACCTCCGATATCATGTGCCAGCCAGAGTGACGTCAGCCCCATTGCACATTGAGATGAGCCATTAAATACTCCACAACAACAGCTTAATGCATGCACAATATTATAAAAACATTGCTATAATGGTGCAGCAGCAATATTGAAAAAAACTGTATGTGCTCGGGTGTGAAGAATGTGTTTAAGGTGTTAAGGTGTGTGCACTGTGCATTGTGCGTGTGTGTGTGTGTGTGTGTGTGTGTGAGAAAGAGAGAGAGAGAGTATGTGTGTACATGTGTTGGGTGGGTGGGTGGGAGGGTGAAAGGATACTGCATGATAAGACATACTATTGGTTACTAATATTTGACATTTGATCTGTGTTCTTTGATAAAAATGCATAAAAAATCTACATGAACTGTATGTTCCAATCACAAAATGCTATTTTTCCATGACAAATATCATGACAAAGATGAATTTAAACATCCAGTATCTGTGAAAATAAAATACATTATTTGAGAGCACAAGAGCAGTGTACAGATTGTTGTATATTTGAATTAGTATTTTGATCCTGCACTTATAGTACAAGAAAGACTGGGGGCCCTATTTTCGTGCCGGCGCTAAGCGGCGTTATGCCCTAGCGCAGGCGAATTGCCAGTTTCTCCGCCGAGTTTGGCAATTTCGTGGTGCGCAATGAAGGCATTTGCGCGACTATGGGCTGGGCAGCGCAATAGGGGGTGTGACTATGAAAACAGTCAGCGCTATGCAAGTTTGGTGCCAAATAATGAGTTCGCGCTAACGTCCAACTAGACCACCTCTTAGCGCAAACGCTGGCGCTCTGTGCAATTTGGTGACTTTATTGATGCGCACATATGAACATAAGGTTATCTAAAATCACATGAGAATGTTTTGTGAATATTGTGAATTTCCCCCCACGTTGAGGCAAATCGTCCAATCCATGGGTAACTTGCAAGCGTAATCAATTAAGCTAAAACCTATTTCACCACAGCTTGTGGTTATTCAATGCACGGACATGAAAGACTGAAGCCAGCAGGCCATCCATTGCTACCGTTCAGTAAGATGCACCTGTTAAATAAATATATGTTTGTATGCACATTGTTTTTCTTATGTGAAAGGGTTTTATTATTTCCATTTGCACTACAGAAAATGGAATACATAATTGGATGGTGAAGGCAATACCGTGAGCGATACCCTGGGCTTGGTAGCCGGTGTTTGCCAGACGGCTATCAGTTCGGCTGTACATGCAGTTTCTTCCAGTCTTGTCCAACATGCAAATTAGTTTATTACTTTTCCTACAACCAACAGCCAGCAGAGAACTAAACAGGATTTTTGTACGCAATGTGGATTCCCTGCACACATGTGCAGTTGCACACACCATCTGATCATGGTATCATTTATGTGAATCGGAAGGGGGTCCACTGCATTAATATCCAGCTGGTTTGTGATGCACACTCCAGGGTGACGCATGTAGGCCTACTGCATGATGAACATAAATGAAACAGGCCTAGTTGCAGTTGTGAGTTTTTTTTTATTAATTGCTTTCCATTTAACAATTACATTAAGTTAGAAGAAAAGAAACATTGTTTTTTAGTTGGAAAGCCTACAAATAAGATAAATAAATAAATAAAACATTCTTTTAACAATGTAGGTCTCAAAATATAAACTCAAATCATGAAAATAACAAATTAATGTTTCCCCCCTCTGATTTGCGCGCCAACTTTTCCGCACCTCCTCGCTCTCCTCTTTTGAGAAGTGCTCCTGGCGCAGCTGTGCAAAACTGTCATCCATGTGAGGAAATTGCCAATTTACTATAGCGTTAGCACACTGGTATTTAAAGGGATAGAAAATAGGTGTTCTGATTGGCCATTATGAAACCAAACCCCCACCACACCCACATGTATTTTTTTCAGTTAATCCAACCTCTTTTACATCGTCCTAAATCACAAAATTACCAGAATTGCGTTCGACACGCCCTAAAGCGCCACCGTCTTCGCTTTGCATCTGCATTACCGACACCGTCCTAATTCACCAAAATAGGGCCCTGGATGTGCATGTGATTTGCACAAGTTGCAAACCCTGTAATTCACCCAAAGACTACATATACAATTTGCCAAGATCTATCATAAAACTCTCATGCCAAAATAGTCTGTATATTGATTTTATTTAAAATGTTTATGCACTGTACCAGCTCTGTATACGATTGCCAATTTGTAGAATGTGTAAGGATTAGCTTGCTAGCTCCAACAAAACAATGAAGTCTGGAGGAAATGTTTTGTCTGCTAACATATTTTAGTTTAGTTTATTTTTACCATGAGACAGATGTAATATAATTTCTTTCTGCAGTATAGATGGTGCTCTCAATCGACTGCCCCAAAACTAAAACAAGATATAAGCAGAGAGGTTATTGACACAGGTGGTACTACAAGCTAAGTTAAAAAGGTAAGAAAAGTTTATACCCATGCTGAATGCTATTTTTAACCCTCTGAGGTTGACTGGATCGCCAACGATCCGAGCAGAAATAAAAGTATATTATTATTTCTAACTTTGTGATATTTTATCATACACACGCGGCAAAAACATTGACAGTAACCTTAGAATTGCGACTTTCCGATTTGAGCACTGGCAAATAATATGAATTTTTTTAAATTAGATTAATTAGACCAAAAGTAAACCATGCCTGTTACTGTCTGTTTTACCTGGAAGTACCGTCCCCCTTCTATTGGCATGGTAACTAGGTGCTAGTTTCGGGGAGGGGTGTGGGGAGGGGCGTGGGGCCATGTGTGAAATCACCAGTGTAAACAACAAATAAAATGTCCCGACAATTTGAAGCACATTTTATTCAAGATATTCAAGATTTTCTGCGCTGTTTGAGAGCATTGATTGAAAGCGACGAGGACCACAACTCATCATGTCCCGATACTGAAGAAGATTCAGATGAAGAGAGACAGCATTTTGAATTTATAATTGATCCAGCTGAGGACCTAACTGACGAAGAGTAAGTAACTATATTTTATTTGTCATATTATCAAATATGTAAAAATACTTTTCAAACAGCCTGAAAATATATTGAATTCCAGCGTCTTGTGACGCTTGATACACATTCCGTTTGTTGCAACGTTACAAATTGCAATAGGCACTCAAGATCTATGTAAAAATAATTTTCAAACAGCCTAAAATGTTATTAAAAAAACCTTATGTAGCATCTTGTCTGTGTTTACGCTTGCGATCTGCCAGCAACAGACTGTATGCTGATATTTATTTTATTTCCCATGTTTTCAAATACTCTTGAAAATATATGAATTCCGCGTCTTGTGACACTAAACATATTGCGTTTGTTGTAATGTTACAAATTGCAATAGGCACTCAAGATCTATGTAAAAATACTTTTCAAGCAGCCTAAAATGTTATAAAAACAAACCGCTATTCACTGTAATGCTCTGATGTATTGTGTGTCCTTACAACTTTTGCTTTTTAAAATGTTATGTTTACAGTCACGGTGTGTCGCTTTTTATGTTTACAGTCACGGCGATGCGGAAGACAAAGCACCTACTCCTCCACCAAAAAAGCCATGCAGGACTCCTACACAAAGGTATGTGTCTTATGTGCATTATTGTTAGGCTGTATGACTTGTAATATGTGGCATTCCTCTGCCAGATGTGATGTTGGTATTCTGTAGAGATTTGTGTATGATGTAAATATCACATTTCCTAACCCCTATTCACTGTAATGGTCTGATGTATTGTGTGTCCTTACAACCTTTTGCTTTTTATGTTTACAGTGACAATGATGTGGAAGAGAAAGCACCTACTCCTCCACCAAAAAAGTTGTGCCTGTCTGTTCTACCATCCATGCAGCCTTCGCTGGGGACATAACAAAGCAGACGGTGAAGCAAGTGTTCTACAGTTGACCAGAAACTATTTTGAGAAGTGGCACCAAAGACTGTGAAAGGACAGATGTTTGAATGTTTCACCATGTTTTAATTTTGATTTTTTTATATATAGTTTTCAATAAATCTTCCAAAATGAAAAAAGCATATTTTTGTCTGTCTTCTGCATGGCTCACTGACTATTACTTACTCTGATGGCTTTTGTCTTTGTCTGATGGCCTTTGAGAGAGAGATGGCCCATCTGACAGATCTTAGAGGTGTGGACAATCCTCAGGTGTCGATCATGAATATTAAGGAAATTAGCATATAGCCCTTCCACAGCCTGAAATAAATTTGACCAGTTCTGATAAAAACAGGTTTTTAGCTATTTAGATCTCAGATGTGCTAAACTATTTTGACACCCTTACATAACCAAGACCTTGATGAACAAACGCATATTGGCAAAACAAATCATCATTGTAGTTTAGTGTGTGCTTTCACAATTTTTGTGACGGCAGAAAAATTTACTCTTTATAACTTGTGTGTTTGTAGATCTATTTACAAGCTGCATATGATACTGACCAAACTATTGATGGCATATAAATGTAGCTGTGATTGCCCTTCAAATACAAATATCAAACACTTTGGAGTAAGTGTGTGTTAAGTTGATAAGATTGAGATAAATATCAGATGACACCAAAATCACAAAGCTCCTCTGAGCTAAGCACGGACCTCAGGGGGTTAAAGAGGCTCCATGCATAGTCTTCAAGACACCACCCAATGTAAGTAAGTTCAGGTCTGCCACCAACCAGGTATAAAGCTTTCATAGATATGACCCTAAAGGAAATTGCTAGTTCCATGTGTGAAAAATAATACAAAAAAACAAACTCTTTTCCGAAATGTTTTCCGCGTAGCTCCCCCCACCGGTCCTTTTCACCATCTACTTATGGGCAAATGGCTGCCAAATAGATCCATGTGTGAAAAATAATACTTTTAAATGACCAACAGGTGTATTGTATATGATTAAGAAGCCATGTGATTTAGTCTGCTTGTGGAAGATCCATTGATGCCTCAAAGCAGACATCGCAGCTTCATAAGGACTGGTGGACTTGAAAACCCAGTCTTTGCCCACTTTCTAAGTGCTGGACACTATATAGGAAACCAAGTATTGTCTCACTAAGGTTTCTGAGCATCGGGAATCAACTAAATCAAAAGGAATCTACATTTATGCACTTAACACTTTATTTCCGAAGAGGCTCGGTGAGGAATGCAATATTTACCCTTCCTATAATTGTTGTTTTCTTAGTTATCTCATAAATATAAAGGTTAGTGTATATATAGTTTAATTAGTCTCTATAAGGAAAATAATACCCACATCCTCATTTTAATACATTTCATATATTCTTCTGAACAGTCAAAAAGATTGACCTTCACAGTGTGTATTATGATGAACACTTATACATGAGCAGGGCCGGGTATAATAATTTTTGGGCCTCAATCAAATCTCAGTTTTGGTTTGATCCTGTCTCGTCATATATCATGTGATATCCGAAAAACAAAAGGATATCTCGTTAAGTGGATTAACCGATTGTTACTAGAGAAGGTGTATATTAGGTCTATTAGGTATATTAGGTCTATGAGAAATGAATGAAAATATGTTTATCTTTGTTATTTAGAAGGTCAAACAGGTGCTTTCCTTATGTTCATTTTGAGATTAGTATTAATGAAAAAGGCTAGAATGTGATACTGCCTCATGTCAGTAGGTGGCCCACTGCTTCAGAGGCCCCAATCAATTGATTTGTTTGAGTGTTGAGAAAGCACATGGGCACCTCTTGTGTAGCCAATAACATTTCCGTTGTTGTGCACATGGTTTTCATGGATTCCTTTTTCCATTGCGTATACATGGCTTCTGATTGGTTCCAGCATTTCTAAAAATCTTTGTTATCTGCTGCCATATCATCGGCAATAAGCACTACACTATGTGTCAGTAGCAAGTTAATCAGTCTCATAAACAAATACAATACTGCATTTAGCAAGTTATTCTAAAACAACGACAACCAGAAAAAAAGCAATAACCTTTCACACAGTAATACAAGTTTTGACTTATTGATATATTTTGAGGATTATACAATACCTAAAGGGTCAGCCTTTAGGTATTGTATATTAAAAAAGGGATTTATGATGATCTTTATCTTGCCACAGCTAGGGGTATGCAGTGAAACAACTAGTTTGGTCGGTTTGCGGCAACCATCTCTATCTCCGTGATCAGGCATGGGCGTGAGTTGCGGAGCACAGATAAAATCTTTGAAGATGTCTGGTCGGGCTTGGAGAAAGTGTTTACCTTTAGGGTGAAATGGTACTGTTTTAAAGTATTTTTATGTTTTTTGTTTTACTGACACAGAGATTGAATAGAAAAGGGGCAGGTGATTGGTTTGTTGTGGCACAATTGTCAATGACTCATAGATTTACCAGGATCAGCAAAGAAAAGCATGTCAGCATTCCTGTGATCAACTGTAAAATCCCCACTCATTACTATGCCCATACTAAAGTCTGGTTGTTCAGTTTCAGTTTTTCCTGTTTATTGTTGCCAGTGGGGAAAATATCAATCAATCAATCAAACTTTATTTGTATAGCACATTTTACAAAACATTTGTCATAATATGCTTTACAGCAGACCCCGGCCTGAACCCCCACAAAGGCAAGCCTAAGACAACAATGGCAAGGAAAAACTCCCTAGGTGGAACAAATAGGAAGAAACCTTAGGAGGAACCAGACCCAAGGGGGGGAGCCCATCCACCTCTGGCTGGTCCAGGATCTGAGTTTGTAATGACTAACAGCAATCAATGAGTCCATGTGCAAGACAACTCAATATGGGCCTTTTTTGTATTTCTAGGCAACTGGAACCAGTGGTACTGGGGTGGGGTAGTGGGCTGGAACAAGTGCCAAGTGGGTAGATGGCGGGTTCTGAGGATGGAGTAGGCTTGGGAGTCAGGGCAGATGCCCCAGCGGTGAGTGAGGGAGACAGAAACAGTACGGGGAGTTAGAGAAAAGCAATGCATGTGTATAGCGAGAGATTTACACACACACAGGCGCTCCCACACAAACAAACCTTTTCCTTCCCACTGTTACAGGTATGGTACGCAGCTGCCTGCAACAATGTCTATCACTGTATTACTGCACTGATCTCTTGCACAAACTATGATTGTTCTTACCATGTATTAATGCACATCTTGTAAGTCGCTCTGGATAAGAGCGTCTGCTAAATGCTGTAAATGTACAAATGTACAAATGATTTAATATTGGGGCAACAGGTGACCCTGCCAGAAGTCAACTATGGCAGCATAGCTACTAGGACATAGATAGAGAATCTAAGCAGTCATGACACCCCATCAAGAGTGTACCTGAGAAAAGTGGGTTCACAGCTGTTGAGAGGTGACAGCAAGGCTCTTTCCACCCTACAGAACTGTCAATTATTTAAATATGCTGGTGCAAGACCACGTAGGGCTTTGAAATCCAGGAGCAGAACCTTAAAATTAGCCCTGTAGGTAATTGGTAGCCAGTGAAGTGTTGCTAGCACTGGGGTGACATGCTCATGCTTCTTTGTTCTGGTAAAAATACGAGCAGTTGCGATATACAGTAGCTGTGGGAGTGTTTGTGTGTGGGTGACATGGGTTTATTCACCCAATTAAATCCCTCATGTGTTACTCTTTAGCAACATCATATGCACAGCACACTAACCTTTGGGGTGTAATTGTTAGAAGTACAAAATGTCTCAATACATTTTGTCAGGTATGATGCAACTCAATAGCCGTCCCTGATGTTCTCAAGAACAGGAATATCATGGATATGATGTTATGACTGCAGACATAACATCATATCCATGATATTACCCTTTGACAGGCAGATATTAAGGATATATTTAATGGCATCTGTTGGAAAAACAACTTTCAGCATGATTTGTTTTTCAAGTAAAATAATTTGCTTAATTAAGCACAGCATTTGTAGGCTGTAAATGAAAATGCAATTTACAAAGCAGGAGGTGGTTCCTTATCGTGGGCTGCGAAAGGTTACCACTGGAGTTCTAATAAATTCATAAAAAAATTGAATTGATCAATCCCAGAATTCAAATTCACAATTTACAAACCCACTGTGCTCTCTGTGTGATGCCTGTGTGAGTGTCCAGTGTTCACCTGTTTTTTTGTATAGACACTAAGGCTGGGTGCCCCTGTATGGGGGTTATCCTGGGGTCTTATAGGCTCCTTCTATTAAGCCTGTCTTACAATCTCTAATACAGGTTATTGTTCAAGTTTTTGTGACAGCCTGGGCAGAGGACTGAGCTTATTAAAACTAAATCCTCTTGTCTTTTATGCCACCATGCTAATGTTCCATATCACTGACACAGTGAAATCCAGTCCCACAGTCAATCCAGTCCCAATTTAGCTTTGCTGGAGCACGTACAGTAGTTTTACTTGAAACATAAATTCTCCATAGCAAATGCAATAGTTCCATTAATATACCTTTTTATAAACGGTCTGGATTTTAACATGGATTCTATAATTGTGTTTCAAATGACATCTTTTGGTTCAAACTTATTGTGTTGAAATTTTGGATGTAAAATAATGTGTGGGGTTTTGTGGCATTAACTGCACTGTTCTGTGGCATTTGGGGGGGACCCCACCTATATCGTCAAAATGGCAGAAGGTGCCAAGCTTCCCTGGCAAAAGAGGCCATCGGAAATCAGTGGTGTGGGAGAAGGAATGGGTGTGTGAGTTTGAAATGGTTTCCTTTCCACTCACTTGTCAGTGATAATGAAAGTTATTTCCCATGCAAATGAGAATAGGAAGTTGTGCTGGTAGAACCTTTTGCCATGCTGGTGTCATTTTGTTTCATTGGAAAGTACAGAACACTTGGCATTCAGGAGCGAGTGATGTGAGGATGGAAGGATAGGAGGGAGAAATAATCCATGCTGTAGACCCCACCAACGCCTCACCACAGGGGAAATCATAATCTATATGCCTTTAATTTGTATGCATAGTAAAGCAGAATGGCTAATGCTTCAATCCCTGAGGTGCAGAACTCTGTGTGTATGTGTGCGCGCGTGTGTGTGTGTCTATGTGCATTTGCGCGTACATCTATGTTCATTCAGCATTAGCTATGATAAACTTAAACAGTTTGTTATGCCCCAGAACAGGACATTCACCAATGCATCTTAGCTCAATTGTAAAATCAGATTGCATCTTCATAGACACTACAATGAGAAGGGGGGACTGGAAATAAAGAAAAGCAATAGCAAAATCTTCTGGTCTGGTTTGCATCTCTGTTTTGAAATTGAGGATCCTTGACAGCACAGAAATCTGGTCTTGTATTAGACCAAAAAAATCCTCATTGTAAACTGAATAAAATAGCAAAACAAAATGCAGGTGAAAGCATTTGATTTCCCAGGAGAAATATCCTTTTTTTGATGTATGACCCACTCATTGTGTCAGTGTAGCCAGAATGAGATGTAGAGAAAAGCTGCTCCTCAAGCAAGCTCCATCCCAACAACACCACAATCTGCACCTGGTCAGCACCCTAGCTCTCTCAGTCCCTCCCTTAATGGCTTTGAGCTTCAAACCGTTTTTATAACACTCATCAACATGCACAACATTGAGATATCTGCACTTTGATAAATATAGTTCTTACTGATGAATGCCATGGCACTGTTTTCATATGGAATTATCCTTTTACCAATGAATTTACTTTCCATTTGGCAACAACTACGTTTTATGATGTTGGCCATGCAGGTCTTACTTGTCACTGCTTCCCAAAAATTTGTAAAGAAGTTCAGAGCCCTCTGGTGGCAGAGACTGAAGCTACAATACTCTGCTAAATTTCACCCAGTTTAAACAGTGCTGCACAGTTGGGAAAGCATATATTAGTGTTTGTTGCTAGTCATCATAATCAGTGCAATAATTATTTTGGATAATTGGCAATATTTAAATAAACCACATCACAAAGAAAGAGAACAACCACAATGACAACACAATGTTTTAAAGGGCAGCATATGGTTCATAAATTGTATGAGGCGTGCATTAATATGCAGTGATATTATGTATAAGAGTACTATGTCAAATGGAAATACAGATGAAGCAGATCTGAGGGTTATAATGGGCATTTCCATATTTTTTGTATTTGTGTATGAGTGTGTGCTTGTGCGCATACATGCGTGTGTGTACGTGAGAGAGAGAGAGAACAAGCGATAGACCGATGCTTATGCATGCCATTTTGCTAGCCAATTACAATGCTATGTTGCCCATGTCAAAATATGACTTTCTGCTGGTTCATATAAAAAAATCAATGATGCTTCATTGTCAAAAATAAATAGGTACCATTCATTTAAAATATGCTATTTAGCATTGAGTTATTTATAATGAACTAGAATCAATGTCCTGTGTGGATGCTTCCATTGGAACTATATTCTGTTAGAACAATATATTTCCCAGAAAGGTGTGTTCAGACACAGCTGCCAAATTATATTTGTTTAACTGTATATCAGAGTGATTTTATGTGTAATTTGGTGAAAAGCTAAAGATATGATGTGAATACATCACACATTAATAGGAAAGGGAAGTAATCTCTCACTCTATTACAGGTAACAACAATAGGCCATCTACAGTGGGAAGAATTGTGTGACATGGATCTAAATTTAAAATAGTTTCTGGAAGAGATGAAGAGTTTGAGTCAGAGGGCAGGCAAGAGATGAGAGTTTTATTGGTGTTGCTTGGTTACATTGTAAATAAGGGCAGTTATGTCTTGAAGCTATTATGAGCAATCCAAAAGTGACCAATGGCTGAATGTTATAAGGACAAGGCATTTGACATTTTAAATATCCAAAATCACTTCAAAGAGGAAATGTGAATGCACAAAGGACATCCGAGTCAGTTGGGAAAAATACAGGAATTATTTTCCCAACATTTTTGCTCTGGTCTGTACCATACTGATTTGCATCTGCATAAATTTATCTTACGTCTTCACGACCACATGGCGGAAGCTCTGGACAAAAGACAAGGTTAATACACACAAGAGTACAGTACTAATGAACTGCATTTTGCAGTGCCCTTGATGCATATCAAATAATTTTACATATCAACTGTATAAGGAGACTATATAAGACAAACACCTTGCCAGGTGTACAGTAACAACCCCTTTATGACCTGAATGACCTATCTGCTTGGTGTACTCAAATCCATCCGGTCTCCTTCCCTATATTATGCTTAGTACATAGTCTCCTCTCCATAATGATTTCCTTAGTACACAGTCTCCTTGAAAACACATCAGAAGCTCAGTGTTAGAACACTGACAAACCTCACAACAACAGTGTTTTTTTCCCTTGTGTGTATACCTAAATAGAAAATCTGCAACCTAGATTGTATCTATACCTGAAAAGAGAGTCGTTTTTCAGTATCTGTCCCTGATTGTGAGAAACCTTTGCTAAAGGAATCAAACACCAAGACCATTTTAAAGTTTGCTTACACTGTGTTTTTCTCAGACTTCAAAGGCTGCATACATTTTGGAATATGAGACCCTAAAACACATTTTTTCCCATACGTATTTGGGACTTGAGAGCCAGTTCAGTGTCTGCCTTTGAGAAAATATGGTCTTTTTGTGACCTCCATAGACCTCTGAGGCAAAATGGAGGATCAGCATATTGAAATGAAATATGATAAAGCAGTGAAGCAGCATTTTACAATTTGCTTCTTCCTGGTTGAAATCACTCCTGTAAGTTTCTGTATATTCATAATTCCAGATCAGTGAGACCTGCAGGATTTGAGTCACTGTTCTCACGTTTAATATATTTGTGGACCCAAGTTTCCCCAAGAAAACTGGGCAATGGACCAAAAAAATGTCACTGAAAAACATATTTATGCCCAATCCATGCCTCTCATTCCTCACTGAACCCAGGTGTACTTTTTTTGGGCCTGATTAATCAAAAAGGAGACAGTTTGAGCAGTCTGCCATTGGGGCCTGTCCTGTGGATGTACTTTAGCTCACTATTTGCATTTAAGCTTCAAGCCTATTGTTTTTTCCAGGTTAAGAGACATTTTGAATAAGGACAAATGTGCTCTTTATATTATATATAAATGTATATATAAATGTATATATAAATGTATATATATAAATGTATATATAAATGTATATATATTTATATATATATATATATATATATATATATATATATATATATACAGTGCCCCCTACATTTTGTTGCCTTAAAGCCTGAAATTAAAACTGACAGACTTTTCCCACCTTTATTTGCCTACAACTTGTACTATATTGGGTTTTCGCCAAACGTAATGTTTTGCATTTAAGCAAAAATGTATATCTTGGCATCTGACCACAACACTTCTTGCCACATGGCTTCAGATTTTTCTTTGTGTATTGATCTAGGTAAGGTCATGGTGGTGCTATGCCCCTTTCCACTTCTTAATTATGGTCTTGACCATGCTCCAAGGGATATTCAAGGCCTTTTAAATCTTTCTATACCCACTTCATCCTGGAGATCTTTTGAAAGCTCCTTGTTGCTCATGGTGGATTCTTTACTCTGAAATGCACTATCCAGCAGTGGAATCTACAAACAGCTGATTTTATTCTGAAGTAATCAGAATCACTACAATTGAACACAAGTGGAGGCCAATTAGCTTGGTGTGTGATCTGGAAATTGATTGGTTACCCCTGAGCTGGTTTAAAATTGGTATGATAAGTGGGGTGTAGATTTAACAATCCAAGTTATTCTAGTTTTTTATTTTTAATTAATGTTCAGAAATTTTGTTACTTTTTTCACTTGGAAGTTGTAGGGTAAAGTGTGTAAATAAAGGTGGAAATAGTTTGATTTAATATCTTTTCATTTCAGGCTGTAAGGCACCAAAAAAATGAGATGGGGTGTAGGCTACACTTTAAAGGGGCACTGTATATTTATCTATTTTTCCTCAACTGTTGGAAAGTAGAATTTTTTCTCTGCTTGTGCTGTTGGTTTTATGTGGTTTTTTTCATGCACGTGCCTGCACACACACACACACACACACACACACACACACACACACACACACACACACACACACACAAACACACAAACACAGTATTCTACACCTCAGGGATGTGGAATTGCCTCTACATCCAAGTTCAAGCCTGTAATGCTAACATGAATCACGAAGATTGAAGGGTTGAACTGAGGCTGCACAGATCTAATCTGAAGCAGTGACAGAGATAGACCATTATGGTTAATAATCCGCAGGTAACATACAGTACATCTCAATCTTATAGTTAAACCTTTTGAATATTACATACATTATATTATATTCATATAATATTACATATATAATCATTGTTTTTGTAGTTTTCTATATGTACTTAATGTATTTTTAGCCTATTGATGCAATCACCCTCAGCTATGCCTCACTGATACCCTGAGACAAGGTTCCTCAAATTTGGACTCTGAGGGCAAAAGGGCAGGGGCTCAAGCCCCCCTTGGGCCCTATCTGTGCACGTGCCTGAAAACACGTGAACCACTCCCTGAAACTGTTTGCTTATAAGCTACATTGTGGTTCGATACTAAATTGTGGACATTTACACTCCTTTATATATGTATGAATACCTGTATACAACTGTAATATAACAGTCCCAGAGATTTTGAGTCAAGACTGATTAAGAACAGAATTAATGGTTTGATTCTTGCTCACTAAATTGTGCTTTTTCATTGAGTTATTGGTGCTGTTTGTTTCCCCTATTTCTAACATTTGAATGTTAAATGGGATGTACTGCTACAACTCTAGAACGTGAAGAGTCTTGACTGTAGTGAAATGTGTACCAAGGTCCATTTCCTTGATTCTCACAAACTTGATTTACTTATTTATTTATTTAATGATCCATTTACGGCTGGCAGTGTAGCATAATGGTTAGGGAGCTGGGCTTGTAACTCAGAGATTGCAGGTCCAATTCCCAGGTGGGGCACTGCTGTTGTACCCTTGAGCAAGGTACTTAACCTGAATTGCTTCAGTAAAATATCCAGCTGTATAAATGGATTGTATATAAACTGTGTAAGTCTCTCTGGATTAGAGCGCCTGCTAAATGCCTAAAAAAAATTTTTTTTTTTTTAAATGTAGCCCCTGGAATGCTAAAAAACTATTTGAAGTTTGTCTTGAAATTGACACATATATTCCACAATAGTCACGTTGGTGCTTTTCTTTTATAATTATGCAAAATTAAGTTTTTAATTTGCCCAAGACATTAATTAATTAAACCCTTTATTCTTGGCAACACAATTATAAAGTAATTAAATGAATAATGAACAACATGTCAATCATAGCACACACATGGGTACCACAGGCTTTATACTCTGCATGCTATTGATGGGAACGGGTCTACTGCAGTGTAATTTATGATAATTTAGCTGTCATTTAAAATAGCTTTATGGTGATAAATATCTGATAAAACAAGAGTCATAAAAAGTGTTTGTTTTTTTACTTATTGAAGGAATTAGTCCAAATCTGGTCTCAATTAGTGACAAATTTAGACATTGAAGACCAAAGAGGAGCATGGATGAGAGGCCTTCAGTGTTCAGGCTCAATCACAAACACAGACACACACACTAGTTATTGTGTATGGAAAAGGTAAATCAAACTCACCTAATCAGGGTTAATATTAACCCATATCCGCCTAATGCATTATTATAAACATGGTGTGTGCCTAGCCACATAACACACTCATTCACACTCAGCCAACCTTCAGTCTAACACTTCCCTCTTATAGGAAATGGAAAGAGAAACAATAGGCCAATTATGTCTCATTGGAAAGAATATGAAATTATCTTTATTTTGATGTATAAACTGATGTGTTATGCCAGGCACGTGCACAGATAGGGCTGAGCCCCTGCCCTTTTGCCCTCAGATTCAAAAAGTACCCTTTTTTTGGCTGGTGATGTTTAAAAGTGTATTATTGTTTGGGCATGTAGCAGTGTGTTTCCCTGTTAAAACAAAAGTTTAAATCAATCAATCAATCCATTTTTATTGGGAAATAAGAAGCAGCATAAACACTGCTAGAAGAGGCAAATACACCTGTCTCCAATGAAAGGCAAAATACTTCTCACCTCCCTGACCCTGGATCAGTTTTTCGGCCATATGCATAGATGTAACAAATATATAAGAGTGTGTTTAAGTAGTGTATGTGTGCATGCGCACATTTTTTGAATATAATATAATACTGTGGTTTCTTTTCTTAAATTGCATCCTTCCTAATTTTCTTTCTCAAAGAAACCACTGATATAATGTGACTGAATTGGTCTAAACAACTGAACACTGACTGACTGCATTACTTACACTGACTGACTTGCGTTACTACATCAAATCTGTGGTTTCTTCATGGAATAATGTGATTCAGTAGAATTTAAATAGGTCCCATGTTATGAACATAGTGTGTGATTATGGATGGTGGCGGTGTAGCAACATCGGGGTGGGAATAGTGGGAGTTGGTGGGGTGAGTGCCTTTTTTTTTTGCTTGAGCCCCTGCCCCCAAAATGTCTGTGCATGGCCCTGTGTTATGCCCAATCACAACAAAGTTGCAATTGAAAAACCTCATATACAAATTATGAAAACTTGAAAATATGTATTTGTACATCATTTATAATCATACATAATTTGTGGAGATATATGGTATGTCATATTAATTAAAGATACATTTTTACAATCTTACATTTCTTTGGACTCACATCTACATTTTCTTGCTGTGACATGCACCACCGAACCATTTATAATAATACATAATTTGAAATATGACATATTAATTAAAGATACATTTTTACAATCTTACATTTATTTGTCACATCTACATTTATATGGAACCATTTTGAAATATGACAAAGGATTCAGTTCATATCATTCTCTGTAATGTCACAAGTTAATCTCATTCTTCATTTTGTATTCCTTTTGTTTGTTGTGTCTGTTGGAATCCTGTTGAGTTCCTACTGCTTTCCTGTAGCTTATACCTATCAAGTTTGTTGATAGAGACTCTCTGAAGTCACACAATTTAATCTTTGTATTATGAGCTTTATTGTAAACAATGCAAGCATTTAGGATAGCGATGTCAAGCATGTACCAAATTATTTTATAGTACAACTTTAGTGACTTTGTTTGTCTCTTGTAACAGGCAATTTTTTGGTCAGCAAAGTCCACACCCCCCATGTGTTTGTTATATAATGATATAATATTTGGACGTTGCACCTCAACATGCATTTCAATTTCATTTAATTTCTGATACGGAATTTTCTGTACAAAGGCGACTGTAGCGTTTGCGTGGTCTACAGAATATCCAGTAGATTGGTGAATGAAGGGTTTGCGCAGTCTACAGAAAATTCCATAGCTCGGCGGATATGGGTTAAGAGTAAGGAGCATGTGATTGTATAAGCGCTAGGACTAGAAGACTTAGTGTCATGGCTATTGATGAAAGTTCTACTAAAACGGCCATTTCCATGTCAAATTCCAGCTCCTTCAGTGTCTGATTAATTGATCACCTCGTCATGCATCTTCCCACATAAAAGTGTACAAATTATTATCAGGACATCAATAAAAATGTGTAATCTTTCTCAGCAGGGATGATCGAGTCTCTGAGCCACTAAAAAAGGTGTCGTTTGGGGTTCAATCAGTGCGGTGGTGGCCTGTTATGCTGGATAAGACATTATTACTTATCAGCTGCCAGCCAGATGACACTGATGAAGTCTTTAGACATGTTTAAAAGAAAAAAAACACATAGAAAAAAAAATGTGCCAGTGATCCTGTAATTCTAATCAGAGTAAGTCTCATGTCCAGTATACACACAGATTTGAGGGCTTGAAAATTACTTTGGAACTCCCATTTCCTGTCACCAGATTACGACTTGATGGCAATGCTCTAGCTCCTCGGTGCGGGAGTGGGCATGATACCAATGATATTGTAAGATTATCAACACTTTTTTTTCCCGACAGCCTTCTCCTCTGCTCTCTTACATGTGCAATGTCAGTGGAATTAATTTCCTCAAAAGCAAGCATTGCTCTGAATGCATTGAAATAAATTGTGCATTTAGGGCCCAGTTTGACAGGGGAGAACACCCCAAAAGGATCATGGGAAGTTGAAGGAAGTCTCATACACTGAAACAGGCCATTCAACATCAACAAATATGACAAATATGATTACATTTACATTTATGGCATTTAGCGACTTACAAAAAGTGGATTTAAACATGGTAAGATTAATCAAAGTTAGTGCAAGAGATCAGTGTAGTACCACTGCAACATACATCATTGTTGGCAGCTGCACATCGTACCAATAACACAGGGAAAGAAAAGTTTGCTTTTTTTTCTTCACATTTTTAAACATGAAAAAGTGCTGATTTCAGTAATTAACGTAGAGAATCAGTGGTAGTGGAGTCTTAAGAGGTCGGTTTTTGTCTCTTGCGGAAGATGGCCAGTGATTCTGCAGTCCTGACCGAGTGCGGAAGATCATTCCACCACCAGGGGGTCAGGACAAAGAAGAGGCGAGACCGTGAGGAATGGTTGCTGGGTGTCTGAAGGGACAGAACAGTCAGTTTGACAAGAGTAGGCAGAGCGGAGCGGTCTAGCTGGGGTGTGGAGTGTGATGAGTGTCTGGAGGTTCCCCTTGTGGCCTGATATGCCAGCACCAGTGATTGGATAATCTTTTGCATTATGGCATAGATCATAGGTTTTCAAGCATTTTCACCAAATCATCCTCTCGCTTCATGATACAGAACTGTGTCATGTTGCTGTAGTATGTAAGCTGATGATCACTAGACATGACGAGCTGTTTAATTGCAGGAGTAAGCCTTTGGGCATGATAAATCCCATATCAATCACATGAGTACAAGTTACATGCGATCAATGTTGTACAAGCTGGAACTTTGAAACTGACCAAATTACAAACTGATGAGATACTGTCAGTAATGGGTAGGCCGCTGTCTATTTTTGACAATGCCATTTGTAAGAGCCAATCAACTTGGTGGTTGGGCAAGTGCAAGCAAATGAGAAAATATCTAGCATATAAGCTCAGTGGTAAGGTGTAGCACATATTAATGTCATGGAAAGCCCTAGGGGTCTTCTGGGCTACTGCACCAGAGGACAACACACAGGGTATCTCTATACTCAACACACAGGGTACCTATGCCTGTACTGTTCTGTACACTCTCATAAACAAATTTACTATGTTGTACCTATTTAAGTACAAATGCTTGTCACTGTGGCAATACACTTGTAGGGCATTGAATTGTACCTTTAGTCTTTAAGAACATAATTTTACAACCCTCATTTTCATTCCAATATGGCTGCCAGTGTGAATAAACATTCATTACCCTACCTTGGTACATATCTGTACCCTTCCTCAATTTGTACCTTGGGAAAAGATAGAAATTTAGGAAAGGTTAACTGGAAAAATTTACAAAACCATATCATTAAGGATCTTGTCTGTACCTTTGAAGGTACAATGAACTGCAACAAACACGTGTACCCTGAGGAACAATAATGTACCCTAATTTTGCCTTTATGTACTATGTAGGGTTGTGCACTTCATTCAAGAAAGAATTCCACATCAGTGACATGGTTTGAAATCCATCTCTGCAAGACCGACCCTGGCCGTTAGTTCTGATCGGGGTTGGCATTTGGCTGTCCGCCCCAGGGGGAGGGAGGAGAGTGAGCCAGCACGACTTTGTATAGGACCAGGAAGGGCATCCATGGCCAGGTTCTGTCTAGGAGGAGGCGGATCTACCTGCCCGGAAAAATTGGCTCATTATCCGGAGGACATGTGGCGGACTCGTGGGGGAGGGTGAATTGAGCAACCAAATTGGGAGAAAAACAGGGAAAAATTTGAAACTATTAAAAAATATAAAAGAAAAAAAAGAAAGCAATCCACCAGGAGAGCAGTAAGTTGAATTGCATTACTTATCAATCAGCTATTTACCAGGAGAGTGACCCCATACTTTAACTACGCTGTGCCACATCAGCACAAGTGCTGCAACACTGCATACACTTTAAAATGACATTTAATGCAATTTATGCTCTCTTTGATGCTTTGTTCTGTTTCAAGACACTTGTGTTCAACAGGTAAACGTGATTCCTGCATATTTAATTGTGACACGGTAGCTCAAGAGCTATATCCTCACACATAATTACTGTATACACTGAGGCCCATACCAAATTGAAACTTTAATGAACTCATAAATTGCACCTTGGAATTTCGTATCATAGTAGCCTTTTCCTCTTTTCCTCTTGGCACAGGCTACTCACATAGACACCTGCATACAGATGTTCTTGTTTAGTCTCAGTGGGTATATGTTTATGAGATTGAGTCAGATTAAATAATGACTCGTACCTCATGCCAGAAAGAATTGATCTGTCAAAGCTGTCTGCTCCACGCTCAAGTCAAACTATACTTGTATTGGGTTTGTCATTTCTGATTAAAGGAGCTATTTAAAGCTCTGAGGTGACTTGTTTGCTTGTCTTAGATATTGGTTAATTTATATGCGCTCAATGTTCAACCATCATTTTATAGTCTTGCATGCTTTTATTACTTTCATTTTTTATATAAATGCTCAGAAAACATTTCTACGGAGCCCTGGAGTGGTCAAATTATATATTTTTCCTATATTCTTTTAGAGAGCAGGTTTTTACTAAATCGAGTGCACAAAAAGCAATTCATTACCTCATTCTGAATATATTGTTCGCATTATTTAAATATTGTTTTGATTATATTATGCGCAAGAAAACCTGCCCACAATTTTGAAAAACTAGAAGAAAAAAGTAGCAATTACAATAAGCCAGTAGCTTCATATACTCAAAATGAGGTAACAAATTGCTTTTCGTGCCCACAATATACACAAAACGAGGTAACGAATTGTATCTTGTGTGCACGAAATAGCATTTTGTGCACTCGATTTAGTAAAGCATGTTCTCGAAATAGGAACAAAATATAATTTGACCTCTCCAGGGCTCTGTACATTTCTATAGGGCAGAGCACACAGACAATATTATGGTGGTTTTCACTCAACTATTTCAGTTGTCATCCCTTATGGAAAAATCACATGAATACTGTACATGTGAATCACATATGATTTTTGGACATTCACTTTCCATTCACACGTATACCACACATTTCCATATGTATACCATATATTGTCACATTTACTTCACAGGTGATCATATGTATAGAAGTGTTTGTTGAACATCTCATATGTGAAATTTGGGTTTGTTCTCATGCACAGGTGTGGTTTTTCCATTAGGGATATAAGTGAAGATCAAAAAGGATTCCAATTCAATTTAAAAAACTTTATTTAACTTTATTTATCTTACTATTGAGACAGGCATAGTAAAAAGGGACGGTACAGACTGTGTGGGACTGTGACTTAGTCCGGCAATAATAAATAAATTAGGAGTTCTTTAAAGTGCTTCGTGCAAGGGAGTGGCTGGCTGGCAGGCCGATAGGTAAGGGCGGCTGGCGGCGGGCTGATGGGTGAGAGGTTTTGTCCTAGGAGAGGGAGAAGGAGAGGGCAAGGGGGAGACTGGAGTTCAATAGGCAAACAGCCTCATGAAGGTTGCCTTTCTCCTGCTTGTCCTCATTGCAGGGCAGTGCAGATGCCGGCCAGAGGGCAGCAATTCGAAGGCCCTGTGAAGGACATGGGTAGGGTTCTGTAAGATGGTGTGGGCTTTCCGGAGCGTTTGCTGGTCATGAAGTGAGGTCAGAGACTAGAGTGGATGGCCTATGATTTTAGAGAAGATATTTACTGTACTTTACTGTTTTGGATTGTGAGAGAATGGAGCCAGAAAATGAATGACAAGGTTATTATACTTTCATTGAAGGAGTTGTAAAATGTAGTGAGGATGTTCCTGCTCACCCTAAAGGAGCAGAGCTTCCTCAGGAAGTATTGACACTGCTGGCACTTCTTGATAATCACCTCGGTGTTGGCCAAAGTTTGTCATCAAAGACAGTGCCAAGGTATTTGTACTGATGTACAACATCCATTGGTTCATGAATTTGCGGTCCTCCCCACTTGGTGCCTGGAGAAGTCCACAAAAATCTCCTTGGTCATGGTGATGTTCAGCTCAGGGCAGGGCCTGAGAGCAGGGAGAGCAGCACAGTATCGTCCGCAAACTTAACCAGATGGTGATTAGGATGGAGGCTTCTGCAGTGATCTGTATACAAGATGAACAGCAGAGGTGAGAGGACACAGCCCTGGGGGGAACCATTGGATGTGTGCTGGAAGGTCGGAGTATCTGTTGTTGACCAGCGCCTTCTGTGTTCTTAGGGTGAGAATGTCCATGATCCACAGAATTAGCTGGTGATCCAGGTGGAAGTGGTTCATAAGTTTGTCAGCCAGGATGTGGGGTTGTAGGGTGTTGAAGGCAGACGAGAAGTCTGTGAACAGGAGCTGAGCTGATGTTTTTGGACCCTCTAGGTGTTTATGGATGGTGTCCAGTATGAAAAGTTTGGCATCGTCGACCCCTCTCTCGGTGCGATACACAAACTGAAGAGGGGCCATCTGTGCGGCTCTGGCGTTGGTAGCTCCTCACGATTCTCTCGAAAGCCTTCATAACAAGGGAGGTGAGGGCTAAGGGTCTGAGATCATTCAGGACCTTGGGGCAGCTCTTCTTGGGAATGGGTATAATTGTGGAGTGTTTCCATGCATGTGGGACTGTGCCATTAGATGGGTCTGGAACAGGGGCTTTTTTTAGCCTGTGTCCTTTTCAGGCATCTTACCACTCTGTCAACGTCGATGATGATGGGGTCACCAGGGGTCACCAAACTGTCCTGAAAACTGGCATTTATAAGGTGCAACATTTCGTCCCAATGATCTTCATCAGGCATATCCATCATGGATATGCCAGAAGTAGACCGGTGAGCCTGGAATCTGTAGCAATTTGTGATTTTTTTCATAACATTGATGTTGTAATTCTGAGATGCTATTAATATGTAGCATGTATTTGCATTGCTGTTCTGAAGGGAAATGTCTCATTATACATTTCAATGTATAATATAAAAATTGGAAAAACAATTTTTTTTTACAATAAAGAAATAAAATCAAGTTGGTTACCATTTAAAAGGCATGCAATTTGGTTTGAAGATAGCAAATAGCTGACATAAAAGTCACAGTGTATTAATTAAATTATCTATACTAAACTGTTCATTTAGCAGTCTTTGCAGTCAATGCTGCACTCTCTTAATTAGTTAGCATGTTGGCCTGCAAGCTTATCTATAACAATAAATGTTTAATACAAAATCAATACAGAATAAAGGCTCATACAGACACAATGGTGGTGTGCTTCCTGTCATAGTGTTCGGTAAAACATAGCAGACTTGCTACGTCAGCAGCCGACCCAGTGTTTTATAATTGTTTCATATTGTAATAGTAACAAACTATTTATTGAACACCACTTCAGCTTGGTTACATTACAAACACATGATAATAAGGAGCATGTACAAGCCTTTTTTTAGCAATGCTGAGCAATAATGCAGATCACATAAACAGTGGGATTTGCCAAAGGTGCAATACTAGATGCATGAAAAATGCAACATTTCAGTACGTCTGCTACAAATCTCCTGGAAATGAAAGCAACAGACCACTCAAGTCAGGTCCATGTCTGCTATAGATGGACAAACATGAAAGTGTATTCTTTGCACCACCATCAGCAAGATATTATTGGACATGAATTCACTTTTTAACCTATAGAGGGAGATTAAATCATTCATTAAGTCTGAAGTCAAGAGCTCAGGCTCTAACAGAATGCAATCCTCACCAGTTTTAAACCACCCCATGGATTGGCCATATGCTCTTTATTCCACCTCCCCACCTGGCTCATCGCTTGGCAGGCCTGTAGGGGGGCTATTGTGGTAGCTTCTTTGTGGTAGCTTCTTTGTCTCTGATAATAATGCCCCAAGTGTTTTATACCCTCATCCTGCACATATATATCTTTAATCATGCTTGTTCTCTTTTTTTATCTCTCTGATTTGTGCAACCTAAAAATAAATACATGAAAAATTCCTCTGAAGGTGAGCAGCACAAATGAATGGCTGAATGTGGGAAGGCAGGCATCCCCAAGCGAATCCGGCTTAAAGAAAGATGTACTGTTAAGCTGAGATAACAATGAATTGTGAAGCCTGTTTAGAGTAGAGGGACATGAATAAGTCTGTTGTCATTGTGATTGAAGAAAGTGAGTCACACATCCTTTGGAGCTAAGAGATATGCATGTGCACCAAGAAATATGAGACATGCATCATACCAGCAGTGGTAAAGAGAGGCACCTTTAAGAGATGTTGTAAAGGCCTGGCTTGAGAGGAAGGGTTGAGTTTATTCCAAAACATAACAGCTGAATGCAGTTAGATTATGGTGGAGCGTGAAAGAGGTGACAGACAGGGCAGAGGTGGATGGTGCTATGAAGGTCAGCAGGTTTTCAGAGTAGGTGGATGAGCGAGGGGAGGTGAGGATGGAGGTAGGGGACATCAGAAATGAATCAAGTAGACGGATGCAATCATGGCAATGGAGATGAGAGTGAAGCGTAATGGAAAAGTGGCACAGAGGAGCAGCACAGATCACAAGTGAATTAGTAGCTCGTTTTTATTGGAGGAGGCTGATGGATTTGAGAAGGTGCATTTTGCTTTTGGTTCTCTAACCCTGCCTCCAAATTCCAGTGCCTCAACTTATTAAAAACATTTTCATTTAGATGGCTAAGTATGTCTGTGTGTCATAGCTTGAATGTATTCTTTAAACATGAAATATTTAGCCTGAGATGCAGAGTGGTTGAAAATTATATGTTCCAGCCTCCACTAACTAGGTTCAGACCCCTTGGAAGGATATTTCAATAAGCTTGCATTGACTCCTCTCCTCTCCCAGACAGATTTAAATATCCACTCAGTGGAAATATCCCAGGCATTGTGGAGCTTTGACTAGACTGGTTTCAATTAAACCAGTTGTGTTACTGTGACATTGGAAATATCAGAGATTGTTCCTTTGTGACTCATCTGATAGCAAAGTGAGGTTTATTTTTAATGGCACTACAATGGCATGCTTCCACAAAGCTTTCCAGTATTATCTGATCTCACTGGCTTGCCAAATGTCAGTTGACTTGGGTATCTGAAAAGCAGCTATTTCCTATTTAAATGATTGAATTTTTGCCAATTTTAAACTTAAAAAAATATATAATAGAGGACATTCATTACACATGGTTTCATATATTATGATCATAGCAAAGATCTGTCCAGCTGTGTTTTTTTCTTTCTTCAATCTTTCTTTTTAGACATACAAGGAAAACAACAGCAGCACAATCAATAAATGAACAAGGAAGCAAACAACCAAACAGACAAACAGGAAGGCCAGGTTAAACACTTGCAATGGTCACCTAAATATTGTTGAGGGTTACAAAACAATTAGAATAAAAATTACAATAAAAAAAAAGGAAATTGTAATTTATTATTTTTCAGAGAACTACTATAATGGTTATACAATTCTTATACACTACATTCATTTTTTATAATAGATGGGAATTATCCATTAATGCAACCAAATAGCAAATTCAAGTGGCAAGCTAATTACTTAGAAGTTGTATCGAGGAAAAGTCACATTAACAGCCACATTGTTTTTAGTATATGCAATTATTATTTATTAAAGTGTTTTGTTACGTTAATGTAGTATAGCCTACATTATATTTCAATTTCATAATTCATAACCCTGGTGGCGGAGGAGCTGGTAACTGTAGTAACATAAGTAGTAATCGTAGTACAGTAGTAGTGGTGGCACTGAAATACAGTAGTAGTATTAGTAGTAGTAGTAGTAGTAGTGGTGGTACATTTGTGATAGTAAAACAAAGCTTTTGAATTTAGAATGTTATTGCAGCTTCCCATCCCACGGTGCCATGACTCTCCTCTCTGTCTGATTTATTCCCATTTTCATCCCTGACCATAATCTAAAAGTTGAAAAATGACCAAATTATGAGATCAAATCCAAGGGTGTCTCAACACAGCATCCAGAGCACCAACACCTGCAGGCTGATATTATATCTTGTATCAGTTACAGCATGTTCTGCCTATCCCTCAATACATTTCAGCTCTAATGGAATTATGTTAGAGCCAGTGTCGACCGAAGAAGCAGTGCAATTAGACACAGCATTGCCCAGGGAGGGAAGGTTTCAATCGGCAGGGTAATTCTCCATCGCATTGAGCAATAGCAATCGGTCAATTGGGTGCCTGCAGTCTGCCCACGCCAGCTTCACAAATGTGGTAGCCCAGTGGTTCAATGACTGTACTGCTCAGCTTGTAGACTGCAGAATGGAAATGACTGGCTCCATGCATTTTGGAGGAATTTTCCTAACAATATGTGTTAAAAAAAGGCCTTAAATATGCAAACAATCATCAAAAGCATATTGGAAATGCATAGGTGTTAAGGATTGGAATATGATTTTTTTTTTTAATTTGCTACCATGTTTTGCAGTGTTCTGTCCAGAGTTGGCATTACTGTACACCAATGATTGCACCATACTATTGCTTTTATGAAACCAACCCAAGGATGTGCAAAACGCATGATTCAGCTGACAAATATAAATTGTTACATTTGAATTCAAAAGGTGTATTAATGAATAATAATTGTATACATAATTCTTAATTAAGCTATTTCTGTTGCCAGAATGATCAAACCATTACAACATATCATATTTTTATTATTGTCATATTCTCACCATAAACCTTGCTGTAGTGCCCAGAAGCAATAAAAGTAGCAGGAATGGTAAAGGATACACAGCTACCAAGTTCTGAATAGTAATGCTGGCCCTTGTTGCTGTTTGTGTTGCATCTTTGATTTATTAACAACGTGCATGAGTGTCAGACCTCCTTTAAAATTGTGCTTTGGAAAAAGCCTGATAATAGATTTGTTCACTGCCCTTGAACAGACAAGTGGCATTTCAGAAAGCACTTGTGTGCTCTGCTTGCGCTTGGCAATGCCAAGGCTCTGATGTGTCAGGGAGAAAGGTCTTCTCTGTGTCCTGCATCTGGCTGACAGTCTTCAATAGCTTGGATGTCACACCTTTTTAATAGAACTACATAACTTTGTTCACAAAGTGCATAACAGAAAAGTGAATCATGGAACATAATTGAGATTATTTTCCCTTGAAGGTAATATTCAAATATTATACCAAATAATAGTCTAATAGTCTCCTTGTGTGTTCATGATCTCCTGTGCAATATTTCATTTATTCAATTAAAAAACTGAGCTGAAGTTAATTGCCAAAGATTTGAAGCTCCACTGTGCAGGCAATGAGCCGCAGTTGTTGAAATGGGTCTGTCTCTCATGTTGATAAAATGTACAGTGTTTGGGCAGTAGCTTCCATATCTGTTCATCAGTGCGGTGTTAATTCCATTGTTACAATTTCCTGGTATTTCCCATTCTTTATCCATTGACAGAACAGGCTGGCTCAGAAAGTGTAACAGATGATGCAGTGGAATTCCAGATAATCTGTCACCCGCCTGAACAGCAGCAATGTGCACAGATTAGTGACGGTGCCTCCCTAGAACTCCTCTGTCATTGTAATGTTCACTATCCGGCAGCCTCTGAGACTGTGGTCTATCTGCAGGTACACAGTCAGCACCATCTGTGGCCTAATCACACTCCAGGGCTCATTTGTCTATTGATAAAAACCAAATCCAGGGCCAGTTGCAGCCAGAGGGCCTATTTATTTACCTCATCCATTCTGTATAAATACATACTGTATGTACTGTACAAAGTCAAGCATAAAGTCAGCCCCATTTTTCTCCCAAATGTGGAATTGTGCCACCAAGTAACCACTGTGTGGCCTGTACCAGCACAAGCACCACTGCAGCTGAAGCGCTTGCAGTCCTCTGATGTACTGATAATAATAATAATAATAATAATAATAATAATAATAATAATAATAATAATAGTAATAAAAAGAATAATAAATTTAATTATTAATGTTAATGAAATGGGAGCGACTAAAACCTGTGAAGAAATCAGTTGTCTTGTGTTGTGATAGTTTTTTTTGTTCTATTGGGTGGCTTTCAGCACGTCTTTTGTAAGGTGACTGTGACTGACTGACTGTGACTGTGACTGTGGTGAGTTTCTCCGAAAAAAGAATGAAGGAGGCAGTGACACTCCAGAGGGCTGGACGAAGCGTGGAGGATCCTGCAGCGGCTCCGGGTGTAGTGGATTCAGGCAGTGGGGTGGTGTTCCAGGTTTTTTTTGGTCCATTTGGCGGGTCCCTGCAAGGGATAATAATTGAGTGAGCGGAGGAAGGCTGCCCAGACATCCGGCCGGGACGGGTAGTTTTCTGGTGATTGATCTTAACCTGTGAAAATTGCCACCCTTGGATCTGTGTTCTCTGCTCTCTTACAGAAAATTCATCCTCGAGGTGCAGGCGGAAGGGGTAGCAGTGGTGACCTGCAGACGGTGGTGGTGTTCCCCCAGACTGTTTACCCAGATATTTTATCAGGGAGGATGAGTTTTTTAATAATTGTTATAATAGTGGTGTCCCTCAGGACTGTGCTCAAATGTTTTACTGGGGAGGGTGTTGTTTTTGTTTGTTTTTTTATGGATTTTGTTGGCCATATATTTGTTTTGTTGGGGTTTGTCTTTTAATGGATTGTCTTTTTATAATTGTAAAATAAATTGCCGCTTTTTAAAACTCCTCTCTGGTTGTGCTGTGGAGTGTGTGGGAGGAACAATCTTGCAGGGGGGGGTGGGTTCTGCTATGTGAGTAAGGAATGAGTACTCAATCTGTGCAAAATAAACCATGACTGGGTGGTGTGGTGTGATACTGAGGCAAAGCCGAGGGGCCAATAACCACCCTGAAGTGGTTTATTTAATTTGCATACAACTGCCCAAACCAGAGTGGTTTATTCTGCTTATACACAGCTATTTGCCACAGAAATAAATGCTTAAATAGAATGAAACAAAACTGTTGTAGTGCGATGTTAATATATTACCACTTTCATTTTTGGCTGTGAATTCAATTGAAATAGAATGTTGTAGGTGCTTGTGTATTGATTTGGAAGGGTAATAAGGCCACATTGGCTGGACTATTTTTCTATAACTATTTCATAGCTGTGCCATATAACATTTCTCTGTGCAGTTTACTGGAAAATAATCCACACCCTCTTGACTAATCCAATTTTTTTAAACAAGCCATGGTCTAATAATACTAAAAATAAGCTGGCTAACAGTAGCTGGTTGAATAAAATAGTACTAGCAGAAAATACGAGTGACACCTGAAAAACTTTGAGAGACGAGGAAAATAACGTGATGAACATGGAGCTTACTGTGTTTTCACTTCTTTTCAAGTCCCATTGTGATGAGGAATATCTTTTACAACAGAGACGATATGTAGGCAAATTATTCACCTCCCACAAAGTGAGATGTAAATGGTTTGGTTGGAATTGGAACATGATTTCACATTGCCAATGAGGACCATGGTCATTGTGTGAGAACATAACACTGATAACACAAGGCAAGTGGGACATAAAGAAGAGTCTTAACATATCTGAACATATAACATATTGAACATATCTTTGGAGTCCTGACACAAAGGCTTAACAAATTAAAAATGCAGTTAAAAATGAAAAAGGCACTTAAAATTGTGAGACAAAATTAAATGGGTTTGTGTGCACTTTGTATGCAAACAAACTTGAACATAATTGGTACTGTTTTAATTTAAATGATATTGCAAAATAGGAAAGTAATTAATCAAATAATGGCCATTATATGAATATTCAGGTAATCAACAAAGTAATTATTCTCTTTCGTTGTGAAAAACACATTTTCTTACTTTAATTGGTCATTCTAAAGTCATGCTAGGAGTACCTTTCTGAAGGAATCTCTGTTACATTCTTCAAACTCCAGGAAGTCATTAAAACAGCCATATGCTGTATCATTATCTTTGAAAGCTGAGCAGTGAACAAGATGCAGCGGTTCTCCTGCACTGCCTCAATTACTAAACCCAGCATGGTGATTATTTGTTTACTTTATTTATTTTTCCTCCATTCTGACTCTCTACCAGACAGGCTAATGAACAGAACCAGGTGCGGACTGACACTTGGCGCTATGCATCTGCTTTCCCAAACACATTTTTCTTAGCTGTGATGGACTGTGATGAGGGGGTGGATGTGTTATAGCAGGTAACTGTCTGTCTCCAAGCAGTGCGCCTCTTTTTAAAGGTAATTAACATTTGAGAGGGACTCCATAAAGTGGCTCATGGGTGCCAGATGATAATTAAGTCCAGTGTTTTTTAAAATTATTATTTAGATGAAAATCAGACATCATTTTCATATCCAAACACAGTTTACAAGCACAGGTCTTGTATTTAATGTGGCGAAAGGCCCAATTCAATGCAAAATACCTTATCAAACTGAAATTGTTGGGTTGTAAAATGGTTGCAAAAATAGGGTTTATATTAGGGTTGTAACGATGAATCTATTAATTTATAATTAATAAATTACTGCTTTAAACACCAGTTCATTTTTGAGGAACATGTATCTGATTTTTAAATATATGTTAAGTTAATTTGTAGCAAATAGCTAATGCTAGATACAGCCATTGTTTTCAACATCATGAGTTTTTAGCTATAACTCTTGGTACAATTGTGGTAACAAGTTAAACATAGCTGGTGTTTTGTCACTCAAGTTAAGAAGTCGTGGATGCTTTATGTAATTGAGTTTCCCTTTGGAATACATTTTTGAGATGTTTAGAAAGTCGATTTTGGTTATTACATATAATGTAAGTGTTGTATATTATGTTATTTATATGATATGAAAATGTATTATAACATTTTGAATCAATGGGACTGATTCCCAAAATCAACTCCCAGAGCCATTCATTTTTCATTTTTACATTTTAAGCATTTAGCAGATGCTCTTATCCAGAGCGACTTACAAGATGTCCATTAATACATGGTAAGAACAATCATTGTTCGCGCAAGAGATCAGTGCAGTAATACAGCGATAGACATCATTGTTGGCGGCTACATACCATACCTGTAACACTGGGAAGGAAAAGGTTAGTATTTTTTTTTTAAGTAAACAAGTATACATATACAAAAAGTATTAAACATGTAGGCAGTGGTCATGACATTCCTCCTACTATTTGCCATTCTTTGATAATTACATTATTCTAAAGAAAAATAGCTCCCACACAAAACCCAGCACATCTGTCCTCTCCGACCCCCTGGCTTACTGGTTGTATTCATGCAGATAAAGCCATGTGGCTGAAAGGAGATGGAAAAAACTAAAGCTCCGGTGGATCTGACATCTTTCCCCTCCCTCCTGCTCCCCTTGTCCTCTATGCTTTCCTCTGCTAAATTACCATTCTTTCACTCTTAAGTTTCAATCAGGTACTTACAGTATGACCCATGTAAGCTGTTTTCCACTTTCTCTGCTCTTCCTCACCTCGCCTCTTCCTCCACCCTCCTCTCATACCACAGATGGCATGGTATCCTACTTTGATAAGAAGGTCAGTAATATCCATGAGTCCACTTTAACCCCTTCCTTGAAATCTCCCCATCTAATCAGCCGCCTGTGTGCCTATCCTCCTTCTCACCCCTCTCTGATGCTGACACCGTATATCTCATAAAATCCCATCACCCTACTACCTGTCCTCTCGACCCTATTCCCTCCCCCTCTTACTGTCAGAAGGTATCCTTCCTTTCATCTCCACCCTTATTAACAACTCTATCTACCAGAATGGTCCCATCTGCTCTCAAGAGGGACTGTGTCACTCCCCCTCCTTAAGAAACTCTCTCTCTACCCAGACGATGTCAAGAAATACCTATCTGTCTCACTCCTCCTTTTTCTGTCTAAAATCCTTGATCTCCAACTAGCTATATCTCTATCTGCAACAGAACAATGACATTCCATGGGCCCAGCTTGCAATCACATAGGATCTTCACCTGGCGAGAGCCAAGTCACTCAGTTCCGTCATCCTCTTATACCTGTCTGCTGCATTTACACAGCTCATCAATAGCATCAGCACCCCCACTCAACAATATAAAAAATCATACTTTTCTATTCCAACTTTCCTGTCCCTCGATGTCCCGCATTTGGACAGTTTGAATCTGATCAGCCTAAAGCTAACATGCACATGTATCAGTTTATTTTCTCAGTAAGAAATGGATATAACCTACTCTAGTTGTCCAGGATGAGGAAGTTTAGGTTGGTTCGAGTATTTTCATCAAAGCATCCGATATTAAAAGGTGTTTATGAACTGTAGTAACTAGGCTACGTTTAATTGATGTGATGCTCAGCTCAAAAGGTCCCTCCTCTCCCATGGCCTCTGTCTTTTCAAGCTCTGTAATCACTCACAGTATTGGTGTGTGACATGCCATCCAATTATGTACTGAATGTTTAATAAAAGTGTCTACCCGTCTACGTGAACAGATCTGCTGTTATCCCGTCCTGTCGAGCTCTTGAGTATCTTTGGTTTGCTAAAGTTTACCGCGTTAGTTTCGACTGTTTTCTGTTAGTTGTCTGTAACTTCTAACTTTGCTAGCTTATTGTTGTTTAATTGCTAGCTATTACTGGGTTAGAATAGCCTTATTATTCACTAGTTTTTACTGTTTATTCGTAATTGTTGTTTATGATTAATCAAGCAGTCTTGAGTAAATCCGTATAATTATCACGCTATTTGACTCAGCTTCTCTCAGAGCGATGCTTGCGTCGCTCCTCCTAGTATGTGCCTGCACCCCATAACAGTCTGCTCTCTCCCATTCAGAAGGTGCTTCCAGCGACGCACCCCCTTGCGACAACAGAATCCTTCCAACCTCTGCTACCCCCGACCCTTTGTGAGAACTTCACAATCTCAGGGTGCTATGGAACTGTCAGTCTGCCACACGGAAGGCTCCTTCCAGGTTGCCTGGGCTGGTAAAGTATCACCGCCTCGCTCGCTCCCCACTGGGGTTCCACAGGGCTCAGTCCTCGGTTCCCATCTCTTCTCTCTGTGCACCCAATCCCTTGGCTCTGTAATCTCTGCCCACGGCTTATCCTAGCATTGTTATGCTGATGACACTCAACTCTTTCTCTCCTTCTCCCCATCAGACACTCAGGTCTCTACCCACATCTCTGCTTGCCTGAGGGACATTCAGAGCTGGATGGGCAGTCACCACTTAAAGCTCAACCCAGGTAAAACAGAACTAATCTTCATTCCTGCTCTAAACTCTCCCCACCTTGATTTCTCCATTTCCCTAGGTGACACCTTGGTGACATCATCACCCTGCACTAAGAATCTCGGTGTGGTGACGGACAACAGGCTGTCCCTATCAAAGAACATCGCAGCGGTAAGCCGGGCGTGCAGATTCTTTCTGTATAACATCAGGAGAATCCGTCCCTTCCTTACCACATACTCTACCACTCTGTTCTGCTACCTCAGGACACCTGGCACCTCCCCCCCCTCCGCACCTGTGCTTCCCAGTCATGTCTCCTGTCGGTTCTGGCTCCACGATGGTGGAATGACCTTCCCGTGGAAGTCAGAACAGCTGAGACCCTGGCCACCTTCAAGCAATGACTGAAGACTCACCCCTTCAGGTTGCACCTCTCCCTGTAGTCCAGTTTTGTAAACTTAGGGACGTAGCTGTTATTACACTTATGTCTACTTGTTTATGTATTGTATTAGGTTTAGGCATTATTTTGTCTGTATTTTCTGCACTGATTGTTTTATTGCTGCCTTTGAATTGTTGCAAACAGATCTGGAACTGTACTTCCCTCTAGGGTGGCTATCAGCTAAACTGTTCTTGTCTACGGTTAACACTTTGTTGTACGTCGCTCTGGATAAGAGCGTCTGCCAAATGCCTGTAATGTAATGTAATGTAATTTAACATAACAAAAACTGGTGCACATATTTTTTTTAAACACGTATCTTATACAATTTGACGAGTCTAGAGACGGTCTCTCTCTCATTAAAGTGCATTGAACCGCTTCTTATAAGTGTAAAGCTCAAACACGTTTAACTGCTTAGCTGAATACAGATTGCATTTAAAATATTTGTTTATTGAATGATTTGCCTCAGAGTGAGGTGAAATACAGAACATCCACAAAACAGCTTTGGTTGATGGGGGATTTATCTGTAGGGTGATCAGATTCATATCGTAAAAATGCAGACAAGCAGGATGGATTTACTGGACTACATTTTATATCCGTAAAAAGTTCATACTTTATTTAAAATGCAGTGGTAACCAAAATAACGAAGCAAAATAAATCTGAAACAATGTTTATTTGCATGCGGTTATGCTATTGTTGCCAGGGGTTCATGTTCTTCATGTCATTATTTTATTAAAATTCAGGTGGTTACCCTACTTATCTGCCCTATCTGTTCATATGTGCACATTAATAATGTCCACAAACTAGCACATACAGTGGCTTCGGAAAGTATTTAGGCCCCTTCACTTTTTGCAGCACTCCATCAATCAGGCCTGATTGATGAAGTGCTGCAGAGATGGTTGTCCTTCTGCCAGGTTCTCCCATCACTGCAAACAAACTCTGAAGCTCTCTTAGAGTGGCCAATGGGTTCTTGGTCACCTCCCTGACCAAGGCCCTTCTTGCCCGATTACTCAGTTTGGCCAGATGGCCAGCTCTAAGAAGAGTCGTGGTGGTTCCAAACTTCTTCCATTTCACAATAATGGAGCCCACTGGGCTCCTGGGAATTTTCAATGCTTTAGAATTGTTTTTATACCCTTCTCCAGATCTATACCTCGACACAATTCTATCTTGGAGGTCTATGGAGAGTCCCCTGGACTTCATGGCTTGGTTTTTGTTCTGACATGCACTGTGAGCTGTGGGACCTTATATACGTAGAAAGTTCCTTTCTAATCCAATCAATTGTCCAATCAATTGAATTTGCCACAGGTGGACTACAATCAAGTTCTAGAGACATCTCAAGGATGAAGGAAACAGGATGCATCTGAGCTCAATTATGTAAATTACATATTTCAGTTTTTGTATTTTGAATACATTTGCAACAATTTCTAAAAACATGTTTTTGCTTTGTCATTATGGGGTACTGTGTGTAGATTGATGGCAAAACAAATCTATGTAATCCTTTTTAAATTAAGTCTATAACACAACAAATTGTGGAAAAAGTGAAGGGGCCTGAATACTTTCCGAAGCCACTGTAACGTCCTGCATTTGAATGAAGAGGTGGTCTAGGTGGACGAAAATGCAAACAAATTATCGCCCACAAAATTTTGACAGTGCCTAATGTTTTTACTGGCACACCCCCCATTACGCTGCCCAACCCATGTTGACGCAAATGCCTTTATCGCTGACTATGAAACTACCAAACTGGGCGGAGGTGAGAAATATTCTGTGATAGTTTGTGACGGCCGAACCTAGTAATTACAATAACGTCCAGGTGCGTTTTTGTTACCACCCTCCCCAAACTAGAGCCCATAAAGTGTTTCATATTAGGAGCAGAACCTCTGTTGCTGCTAAATATACCTTTAGCCCAAACTGTGTTGGACCAACAGATTTTTTAGACCTCAGTAAACTTTTATTATTAAGTAGTTTTTTCACTGCAATTCTGAAGATGGTTTATTAATATTGTTTAGTATTCCGTGTATATGACTCGGGCTATTTCATAATTATGGCCACAATTTTTAAATTACACACAATTAAATACTGATCACTGCACTTACTTTCTTCGTTTTTTTATTAACATGGGATTATTGTGGATGACTCACCTTTGACACAGATATGTACACTGGTTTGTTTAATGTAATTCAAATAAATCACTCATTAATGGTTTTCAATGTGTACTGAAGTGATTCTTTTTTTCCTTTTTTACTGCAGGCAGATTGATGGAAACAGCAAAGAAAGAAAAAGGGTCCCAGATAATGAGCATGCACAATGCATTCCTTACCCTTAATTAGAACAAATAATTATTGTAATTCCTCCTTGGAAAAGTGCAGTAATTAAATGTATGGCGTGCCACAAGCGAGCGCTCTCCACATTGCCCTTGCCCCCACATGCATGAATTATCCCACACTAAAGAGAACCGGCTGCTTGGTATGCGTGACGCAGGCTTGACTTAATTAACATTTGTAGATGCCATTCCTCTCCTCCAGCCACGGCTCCTTGTGAATTCGGCCCCCACCTGCACCTGCGCTCCCCGTGGAAGGGCAAGCCACCTCTGACCTGCAGTGGAGGGGGTTTGGTGCTGAAAAATTCACCAAGTGGACCTCAGGCAGATCTGCTGTGCAGGCGAGTAGGTTATGCAAGCAATTTATGTGTTTTTTTAATGTCCTTCTAGCCTTTCAAAACACATTATTATTCTACCGTTTTTCCTTTAAGTTTGTGGAAAATCTGGTACTTGAAAGACAGTATGCCAACTTAATATGTGTTAGCATTATTATTATATAATTGTCTTAGAACTTGAATGTTTTATACATACCATTCATGATATTATTTTTATGATGATAACAATTTTTTGACTTATTGGGATTGACGCATATGATTTGGAATAAGTTCCATAATGGCCTTTTGAGGACAAATATATAATGCAATTAGACACATTGAGCGTTATATCTACCACTGAATGGCTTAATTCTTCACTAAGTAACATTTTTAAGCATTCAAATATTAAAAACTCAAACTCAAACTCAAAATGTATTAAACAAGGCAACATAGCAGTTATATTGAGGCTAGGCCTTATTTATTATAAAAGATGCATTTTTGGACTATTATTGATTTATTTATGACATTTTCTGGCAGCCTGGCTGAGTTTCGCTCTGCACTGCAGCAACTAATAAAAACATAGTAGCCATGATTCTGCTGAGAAATAACAATGTGGCCAATACGGTTCTAGCATTTATAGTCAACCTGTTATGGCATTAGTTTTCAGGCTGTCTGTAAAATACTGCACTGATGTCATGAATAATTACATAAATTAGTTAAATGTGTTAAACGGTATTTTGCATTAAATGGTAATAATTGAGACTTATGATGTGACTTGGAGATAATAAAAAAAGTGCATGGGCATGAAAACATTTATGGGCATGCTTTTTCATATAGAGAGAAAGAGAGAGAGAGAGAGGGGTTTCTATTGTGTTTTTAATCTAGACAGTGGAATGTACTGTACAATACAAATTATGTTTTAGTATAAATGTAATGAATTTTGAATCTGTATGTGGAGCATTTCCTTAAAATGGAAGTACATACTTTTTTTAATATAAAAAGGTTTCAGATTCATATTCATAAAAAAACTCTTCTTATGAGGGACAAATGGATCAAATGTTTTCTGTATTCAGTGGTCCAGGAATCAGAAATGGGTAACCCCTCCCTATAAAACCAGGATTACTGTGGAAACTGAAATTTGGAGAGAGTTGCTGGATTGTGGAAGCCATTTTGTGCATCAAGCATAGATGTAATGAGTGGGGGGATGGGGGGGCATATCCCCCCCAAATATTTAAAACAGTCATATCTGTCCCCACCAATCATTTATAGATATAAAACATTCCCTTTCATTGCCCCCCAATATGTGATTACACCCATGACATCAAGGCACAAAGCTGACTGAGGGAGGGAATAAAACATTTGAGATTATTACGGAGAACCCATGCTGACATTGTTTACACTCTTGTTTTCAAAAGAGAAAAAGAAAAATCACATGCTGTGATTCAACTGAGGAAAGAATATTAACACTGATAGAACAACAGGTGGAACAATCTGTGCAAAATGAGCAAGTCGTGGGGGTGAAATGAATAGACATGGCTGAACTTGTGATAGAAGGCCACAGTTGGACCACCACATCTTATCTTTTTTTCCCACATTATGTTGTAGGAAAGTTTTTCTTTTGGATGCCGCCTAACGCCATGCCATCTTTTGTTTATATCATCCACTATTCACTTTGTTATGCCTGATGAATTTTAATCACTTTTTTGGTGACTGTACCTCATTGACCACTTATATTTTCTGATCTGTAAATTTAAGTTTATTTCTTCTCGTGGTTACTTGCTGCTTGTACTCTGCATTGTAGGGACAATGCTACAGCTGCGCTGTAACTACTTCCTTTGTAAATCTGGCCCCAAATGTATTATTGTCTCCCGGCATTTATTTATTTTACATAACTATATACATAAACCACATTGTGATACCCTGAATAATAAAAATAAATATACAAATTAAAATAATGCCATGACTCAACTCTTTACACTTCTAAAATGCATACACATTAATATCTTCACTCCAAATTTAGTATATATTACACTACACACAACAATATCTGATATGTCTGTCGGGGAGGCGCCTTGCACGCAGACAGAGTGGGGCCATCATTGGTGGGTTTATTGCTCTATGAGTGAGCCCAGGGCATTTGGGGCATGTAGCTTTGGTGAGCCAGTGCCACACACCACAACTTCAGGGTTCTACCTATTAGCTGGAAATTATGGATCTAATCATGGAGAAAATAATTATGACCCGCCAGATTAAAGCGGTCTACATGGTAGGATTGGCCTTGTCACTTGGTAGCAATGTTCTTGAGCATATTATGCCTCTCCAAATATCAGCTCAAGCAACACCTCTGTATAAACTAAGCTGGCTTCCCCAGGCCCTATTGTTGTTTGATATTGCCACGATTCTCAACATGGGAGCATATCAATGGCGACCTTGAAAAGATATATTGTGGTAGTAAGTGACCCAAAACAAAAATATAAAAAGGGGATCTGAACCTGGCTTGTGCAAGACCTTCCCCCAAATCGTAAATCAATCATGAAAGGGCTAAGAAGGGAGGGAGCCAACCCCCCATCCAAACACTTAAAGTGTGACCTGTTGGAGGCTCGAGGCAGAGTTTGGTGGAATTCTACAAGTTTCTTTTCCTGTTCTCTTGGAAGATCTGGTTCTAGCTCACACCTCGGCTGCATGGTTTTGTTTTGGAGAGAGACAAGCTTGGTTTGGTATAATTTTCTTCCATTTCACCTCTTTTGTGATTCATTCTTTCATTATATAACATGCTTATTCCTGGTCAGGGTCAGGGTGCATTGGGCGGGGGCAGGAATACACCCTGGAGCCCAATCCCAGCATGCATTCACTCACACACTCATACCTACGGGCAATTTAGACTCTCCAATTAGCAGGAAAGAAACACAGGAAACCCACGCCTGGACAGGCCCCGGCATTATTATATTAAATCAAATAAATATATTTTACATGTAGGATAAGTGAGGGGTTTTAACATGTAATACCACTTGTGTTAAGTATTCAGAGTGCTGAACTTTAAACAAGGGCATTTGACTGTTAAGGCTACTGGATTCAGGGAATAGACCATTTATATTCTTCACTGTTCCAACATGTAAATACTGTATATGATATCAAGATATGATAAGATGTAGTTATATATTACACTATATTTAGTGTATAACATTTCTTTACATTATCACAAGCACTAAACACAGACACTTCTGTTGACACTTGCACACATTGATCACACACATAAAGACAAATTCTCTTGAGATTTTGATATCAGTAATTTGGTATAATTGGTACAGGCCAGTTTTTTTTTGTATTGTACAGCTGTATAGAGAGCATATGCTTTGTGTATGTGAGTAAATTCATTTTTTTAACATTGCAAATGTTTTTGTTATGATTAGAATTTAATTGAACATGCCCTTAATACCACCATGACATTTCTTTCTTCAGATTACCTGGCCAGAATTAAACATATATTTGAAAAGACATTCCAATTCAAATTGACTTCTTTTTGGACTTTCTCCCCCTCAATCCAGTGGCATCAAAAGTATATTTTGTGGGGAAAAATATGGAGAATTTGTACATGAAAGACTAAACAGTGCCAACACTTACTGCTGTACATTCAAGAGAGATGAAAAATGCTGAGTTTTATTCATGCAATTATTTTGTTTCCTGAGGGCATATGCGATAAAGGAAGGGTCAGCATTGAGCTATTTTTCATGCATTGAAAGGGTACCATTATTTCTCCTCTCTTCAGTCCTCAAGAGTTTGTTTTTTAGCTCTGACCTGAGGTCAAATGTTAGATCTTAATCAATGGCTCACAATAACTTCTATTTTTGTCTTTATTCTTTCTTTCTTGTGTGGCAGATCAAACATTATCGGCATTTCAGTCTTCCCTTCATTTTATAATTGTTAAATAATGCTTACTGGAGAGGTGGCTCATATGGCTTTATTAGTCTGATTTATTTAGTAGAAAAGTGCTGCCCAACAGATAATTTATTATTTCATTCTTATATTCAGTTTACACAGAGCCGATACAAAGGTATCTGATGTGGCTAAAACATTTGCCTCATTCCAAAATCTAACAAACAAGGAAGAGATTTTTTTGTGTGTTTTGAAAAAGTGGCAAATAGTCTAAAGTGGCCTGTACAATACTGGTCCTGGCGCAGAGAGTTTTTACAGGCAAAGTGCAGGATAATTATAATACTTGACACATAAGATTCCAAAAGTATTCTCTCCTCATACAAATTAGTGCCTGAACTATAATAATAGTGTTTTCACACTCTGATTGGGGAGGAAGGGGAAATGCATTTAGAGTTTGCTAGACAAAAATAGACCTTGCTTGACAGGTGGTGTAGATCAAATAAGGTCAATTAAGACTTTTAACATTGTGAAGGATTTTAATAACGGTGCTGTGGTAGACATAAAACACACTTCAGTGGTTGCTGAAGAAAATGGCGATGTAGGTGTGTTGCTCGCGCCACATTCACCTTTTACAATGTAATTAGAGGCTACTGCTTCATTCTGGCTATTCTTTTGTTATGGGATCTAACAAAAAAAGAAACATCAATCGAATTGAACCAAACTCTCCCTCTCCGACCACAGAGTCTGAGGAGAAAAAACAACCGGGACAATCGAGACATTGTATGGCCAAAGGCATCCCTTTTGAAATGTATGCACAAACCGGTACTTCTGAAATGAGCGAAATGCCGTTACCAATGAAAGAGGATTCTACCAATGTTATCACTCACTTACGTCAAATCTCTGGCTCCAATAATGAATTAAAAGGCTCGCTATATGATTTACGCTCGAAGGCGAATGGTAATACAGTCAATGTTATCCGAAGGGATCTGGACTTATTCCAAATAATGTTCTAGGGCATGGAAAAAGACATATCAAAGCTACCTGCACCGACAACATGCAGAGGGATGGAATAACTTATCGGGATGGTATTTAAAAAAATGCTAAAGAAGCTTCAGAACAAATTGACAGAAATGGAGGATTACCGACTAGTCGGGGTGCCAGAGGGAGAGGAGGGTGAGAATTGCATTGAGTTTCTTCAACGCCAATTACCCCTGTGGCTCCCTATGCTGACAATTGAACGCACACACCGGGTGTTCTCTGAGAGCGAATGAGATTAGAAGAGGCAGAGGATGCTACTATTTTTAATGTTGCGGTTCGCCAACAAAGTTGTGATCATGAGAGCCTGCAGGAACGCAGACTCGACTCTCCACCATGACAAAGTGACTCCAACTGTTCGCGGATTACTCCAAAGAAACTTCGCAAAGGAGGAAAACTTTTTCGTCGGTCATGGGCACCCTGAGAGAGAAAGGCATTGAACATTATCTGCTTCATCCTCCTAAACTGAAGGTTATCCACAAACGAGAGAAGCTGTTTTTCAGCACAGCCGAGGAGGTTTCAAAGTTCCTCCAGGACGTCGAATGAGAGTTCTAAACTCCTTTTGTTTTGTGTACAAATTATTTTTTGTGTAGGCCTATATATCCTCTAAAAGCTCATCGTTTCGGTTTGTGTTATGAAGAGTTTTAAGCAAAGGCCTAGATTAGTCTACCATAATTGGTTGTTTTATTTAGTTTTTTGTTTGTTTTGATTGTTCCTTTCGGTATTGATGTACATATGCACACTCACTCAGATTCATGTGTGTGCGCTCGCATACATTTTCACATGTGCGCACACACACACACACAGCACACACATGGCACACACACACACAGCACTAGAATGGCATTTACTTTAAAAGGCGCTCCCCATCTTGTACAGCATTCACACACTAGTTCTTTGATTCCTGTACTGGCAGATTTATTTCTGATTTTTCCCCGTTTTTCTCCCAATTTAGTTTATAAATTTTATTTTTTCCCCACCCTCACGAGTCCGCTCCCAGGAACATCTTGTATCAGCATTCAGGGAGATCTTCCACGGACTCCATTAACCTTTACTGGCCAGTTCAATTTTGGGGACAAATACTGTTCTCCCCCAGTGTACTGGCTTTTTTTTTCTTTTTTTTAAGTTTATTAAAGGGTGATGTTAACCTTTTTTTCCCTTGTATGTGTTTATATGTCTTTGTGTCTACACAGATGTTTTTGTCTTTCAGGGGTATTTTACAAATACAGACAACAGAACAGTATTCTCAATCCATGAGTGATGAATATTTTGATATCTATAGTACACATTGCCTTATAATGGGACAGAATACACAGATGAGTATCTACAACTTACTAACCCTCAATGTTCATGGTCTAAACTCTCCAATTAACATAATTAAATGTCTAGAACTTCCGCACACTAAAAATGTGGATATTGCTTTCATTCAGGAAACACATTTGAAAGAACTGCTTATGTTTCTTGCATCGTATTGTCATTTATTTTATGTGCTAGCTTGCTGGTCAGTGCTATTATTATTATTATTATTATTATTATTATTATTGTTGTTTTTTTGGTTATTTATATATTTTTCTTTCTTACATTTACTTTACTTTCTTCCTGTCTTTTCATGTCAAACTGTGTAGACTGGAGTCTTACATTTCCAACCCTAAAGAAAATTAATAAAACTTGATCACAAAAAAATAAAAACATACTTGGAAGATCATAAGATTGGCACTTTAGTGAAAGCTGCTGCAGATGAGTATGAGCTCACACTGCTGTGTTGTTTTGTAGCTAGAAAACCCCAGTTTTTGCAGAGGGGCTGAAGTAGAACCTGTGGCAAATCATACTGTGGAGCAGCCTGTTCGTGAGAGATATAGAATAGAATGGCCCAGATCTTCTGGTTTTCTTTGCTAGCGTGCTTGTCAGTCATTATTGCAAGAGGAAAGGTCATGTCAAATATGAGTGTTTCAGGTGTAAAAGATCACAAGAAACTGCCTCAAAAGCAATGGGGCTGGTCTCCAACATGGCCGCACATTGCATGGGGAGGGTGATGAAACTCCTGAATCATATAATGGTGAATTTCCACTCTCTGGGAACACATGTTTTGATACAAGGTGTTTCTGGACATTTTGTCCCAGTGCCTCTCCATCAGGTCGACTGAACATTCACTGTAGTGAATGGTCTGGTAACTGCAGGTATGGTGTCTACGCTGCTCATAGTAGGAGTCACGTTTATTTTTGTTCACATCCTGGCAGGAGATAAGATTTGTGTAAATCCCCTGGTATCAGACACTGTGGTGGCTTTAACAGAAATGGAAGCACTAAAGAAGGAATTTCCTGGTATTTTTCCAGCATGTGTGGTCACTCGCTCTCAGAGTCATGCTCGAAATCAGCAGGGCCGTGTAGTGAACTTAATCAAGACAGGGGTGATCTTAGTGGAGATGTTCTTTGCACACATCGATGATCAGGAACAGAATTTCATCTGAGCTAGCTTAATTAAAGAACAGTAAAGTGACCTGGCCATTAAGGAATTGTATGAAATGGCGCAGCTGACTGAGAGTGTCTCTTTCACCTCAGAGTCTGGGGGCTTTTATCTTAATGATGTTCTGATGAGGAAATGGAGAACGCTTGAGTGCCCGGCTAAGGGAGACTAGAAGGTGGTACAGATTGTGCCTCTATGTTTCCTCTGATGAAATCCATCAAATTGGCTCACAAGGCTCCTACTGCAGGTCATCAGGGCATCAGGAAGATTCAGGAATAAGTATTGCAGCATTTGTATTTGCCTAAAATACATGGAAATGTTGTTGTGTTCTGTATGTATACTTGTCATAGGTGTCAAGTGGTAGTAAATCCTAATCAAGTTTACTCCAGTGGCATTGATTCCAGTTCCAGCTTTTAATTAGACTTTCAGTCACGTTTTAGTGGATTGTGTGGGTCCTCAGCCTGAAATTAAACATTTTAGGTATAATGGATGTGGCTACCAGGTTTCCTGAAGCAATCCGTTAAGAAAAATCACTGCTAAAACTGTCCTGGATACATTGCGGAAATTCTTCACTCAGTATGGGCTTCCAAAAGAGATCGAGATCAAACTTCATGTTGGGGGTGTTTCTGATTTGCGATTCCCAAGTCTCAAATAGCGTTTTTCCACCGGACAGTACGGTACGGCATGGAACAGTTACCAATCCATGCTCCCATGTTTTGACACTTTTTCCATTGCCAAGGGACCCGTACTGAAGTACCCTTGTTGAATTTAGCTACTGCTCTGTTTAGGTACTACCGAGCCGAACAGAGACAAAAGAGTGGAGCTATCAATACTGCAGATCATTGATTTGTCAATATTCAGATATGCTCAAAATGTCCCCCAATATATAGCCTAGCTCAATAAAAATATAAATAAATTGATTTGGTCCCCCAATGTTGACTCCAAATCTTGATTTGTCACAATCGACAAAATTGTCACGCTAAATCTTAGACAGACACAACCGCCATTTTTTTAGCTTCACAACGATTATTGGTAGCTTATTATTCGAAGAGTATTATATAGAGTTTGGAATTATTGTCAGGTTTGCATGATTCTACGAGTGTGTTGCGAAAACTGAAATAAACACGTTTTCTTTGAAAGGACAAAGTATAGTATTGTCATTTTCATTTTCATCCACGCAATTTGAATATACATTGTTAGAGTACATTTCCATTCCTCACATAAATAGATTTTTTTGAAAGATATAGGAATCGCTTCAATGCATTCTGATGCTCAAGCTAAACCCAGGCATTTGAAACTACATTTTCTGAACTGTACAGTGTTTGAACAATCTTGCACCTTCATAAATTGACACTCGCATTTAATTGATTTAATTAATTAATTCAAAATGTTTTAGCTGGTAACTTGGGCTGCACGATATGGACAAAATCTCATATTGCAATAATCTTGCTACATAATGCAATTGAGATATAGCATGCAATGTAATAAAACACATGGTCTGAAATGTGTTCCAGACATTATAGAATAGGCATTATAATAAGTGAATGAAGGGAACCCAAACTAAACAATTTTTCCCAATATTAGTTTAGCCTACTGAAATGTTTAAAAAAAAAATTCAACTATTTCTGTTGAACTTCTTAATCACATTACGGAATGAACACAGCTGTCCTACTGTTCCTTTCACCGTTGTGCCTTTGTGAGTTTTTTTCGTAAGGCGTTCCATTTTCAAATGCATCCGAGATTGATGCTTTGGCTGGGACTGAGTCTGGGATGTGATTTTGGTAAATTAGTTCTGGGGAGACAAAGCTAGTCTGCAAGTATGTGTGGGAAATGTAAGACAAAACATGCCCAGTGTCGAGCGTTACTATACACTTATATCGCAAACTTTGGCTGTATGATATTGCTAATGTTCATATTGGAATAGCAATCGGAATACGAAATATCGTTCACTACTACTCATAGCTCGTGCTGGACATATTTTTGCAGTGACAAGCTATATAAAAGCACAGATGTAAACACAAAGACAAATATTGCTATATGATTGAAAGAATGTAGGCTACAGATGTAAGAAATATGAGGTATTAAATGTGATCTTGGTCAATTGCAATTCATTGGAGGACCAACGCAGAATAATAAATATGAAAGATTATATAGCCTAGTGTGAAGTCACTGCATGGTACCTCCTGTGCTTGCTGCCCCCGACATGACTCCTAAACGCTAGGTAGAGGTAAGAAAATTTTTGGTAATGTTACGGGTAAAGCCATGTTCTGCTTTTGTGAATTTGAGCTGGAATGTTTACAATGTCAATGTTAATGTCACCACGGCAGTGGCATTCTTTTTGGCCACTTCAGATAGTTCCTCCTATCTAACTCCTCTATCTTCCCGGTTCTCTTGTGCGGTGTAAAAATTACATAGGGACTCGATCCGTAAAGGGCATAGTTACGGGTACGGATGGTTAGAAAAATTACAAAAGAGAAGTATTGTGTATTTTTTTAGTTTTATAGAAAGTTTGTTCCAAATGTTGCTGCCCCATTGCAGAACCATTGACAATCCTTTTGAAATGATCAGTGATTTTCTAGTGGTCAGAACGCTGGATGTTTTTAACAATCTGAAGGCTATCTGGTCAGTGTTGATGGCTCCCAAATAGTCCAGACATTAGCCTCTGAAGAGAATTGATTGCACCAGAGTTTATTTAGGTGTGTCTTAGGAAAAATATTTCTGAAATCAATTTGTCTATTTTATTTGTAATTAATTAAGAAAAAGCTTAGTAGATTAGATTTTTTAAATTTGATAATTTGGTGTTGATCAGTGGCAAGAAATCCCAAATAAATGTGTAATTGAAGTAATTTTAAAAAATGGAAAAATGCCAAAGGGGGTGATTACTTATTATACCCACTGTACATGGGTAATTATGTAGCAGATGGCCCCTCCCAAATGCGACAAAGGTTGAGTCTTTATCTGGAGGGGGAAGAGCGAGACGGAATGGTGGAAAGGTTTGAGAGGAGACCCTGATGACCACAAATAATTGTAGCCTGTTATCTTAACTTATTACTCCGTCTGTTGGAAGTTTTTTGATAGTTTACAGTATTATACATTTTTTACAAAAAATAACAATCTACTTTAATTGAAATAAACACAACAGAGCCAACCCCATTTTGTTTCTCCTTTTATTTGATGCAAACACCCGCACTCATAACACAAGACATGTAGGTCAGGGAAACATACCCAAACAGCCAATAATTAGTCTCCTAGACCAGGTTTGTAACTGTGACAAATGGTGGTGACAAATTTATTGCAGTTTTTAATATTTATATATATATCACACATATAACACACATCTAACTCAGTGCTTGGCATGAAGAGGGACTGCATCAGTTTGAAGTTATCCTTCCCACATCCCTTAATCTGAGCTCTAATTCTTTCCCTACTTTAAACAGTTCCTCTCTGCTATGCTGCACTACTGCAAAATGCAACGTCCAAATATTAAAAGCCTGGCAAGCCTGACAAGCCTTACATCTTCATTCAATACTAAATAATAGTAGAAAAAGTAGGACAAAGGAGCGTTGCTAGAATGCCAAAAAGTATGAACTCAGAGTAGAAGGAAAAACGTCTCTTTGAAAATGGGCCATTCATCAGTTGATTCCAAGCAAGATACACAGAGCAGATGTAACATGTGATTTTAAATTAACTCCTCTGTGGATATTCCATATAAATAAAGGTATTTTCCCAATTTTTTCTACTAAAGAAGAGTGCCTTGAATCTTTTTTGGAATCAACCAAATATTAGTAGTTTGTAAATTGACAGTTGAAGCTCATTAAGGACACTTAGCTAATTAAATGATCACTTCCCCATCGTAAATACATTTTTCTTTTAAAACCTTTCTCATTTGAACCTTTTAATAAAACTACAATCACAAAAATGAGTTTATCTTCAAATGTTATGGGCTGTCCCCTTACCTTGAAAGTATATTCTAATCTGCTTTCTTTCTTAATGAAGTGCTCTATCACTCGGTCATACCAGCGAGGGTTTTTCTCAAGCAACTTCACAATCCTCCTTTCAAAGGCCAGAATTTCTAAGTTGCTCAGGCGTTCTTGATCCAATGTAGTGCGGGTGTAGGATTTCAATCATTTCAGGAAAGAGAAGCTCCTCTCAACATCTGCTGATGTAGCTCTGCTGGTTACCACCAAACACATTAGCTTGTAAATCTGGTGTGTTACCTTATCCAGTTCTGAGGTCACAGTGCTTTCCCTTGAAGTTTCCCATCCGAATAAAGCTCTTGCAGCTCTGACTAAAGCCTTTCTGACTCAAATAAATGTCCATAACCCTTGAGCAGATAACTGAAGGCATTCTTTAGGGAACATATGCTTCATGTCACCAAATTTGCTTGGGTGTGGCAGCTCAAGAAAGCACATGCTGTCCAAATTAGCAAAGAGCTGCAAAATCTGTTTGATCAGATTGTCCAAGACAGCCATATGTAGCAGGGCTTGATATGGAGGTCAAACTGGTCCAGTGGCTTTTCTATGTTCCTGGCACCAATCTTGTATCGACTGGCTCGGAACATAATGGTCAATTTTGATGGTATCATAATGCCGCATAAGAATATGAATGAAATGAAGTCATGTGTTGGTAAGGGCTTGATACAATGTCTTGATACAATGTTGTATAATAAGCAAACAACGTTGTTTCAAGGATTAGTTATAATAATCTGTATTTTTCTCATATGAATAGGATTTTCGCATAACTGAAATGGCACTAATACACTACCACTGCGGTACGGACATAGGACTTGTTAGGTCCATTCTCAAAACATCTGCTAGAGGATGCCAGTACTAATCTTTAGCTAAAAGGTGGTGATAAAATGTATCTGGCTAGAAATTTTGAACGGCTGGATAAAAAAATGTGAAGAAAGACATTATTTCACTTTATGAACTAAACACTTCAAGTGGGAAGTGTAGAACACCTTGAGGTAGCACATACAACAATTATTTATCTGGAATCTTAGTCATATTATCATCATATTAGTAGAGTGCAAATCTATTTTCTTGTCTTCATCTTCAATGTTTTGTCTTTATTTTACATTGTATGTACTTATAAAGTGCATTATGAGTCTCATAGGTGCCATTTGTAGATGCTGACACTTGATTCCTCATGGTACAACCTTTTACTTCACACCAAGTGTTCAACCCACCCAATCAGACAACGGGATTTATTTATCGTCACCCTTGTCAAGTGATATCAAGACAGTTAACCAGCTATGGGTTCTGTATAAATAATGCTAGCATTGTAAACAATATTATGATAACGCTATATAATGTACAGAATATTCAATTTTAATATTATAGGAATATACTGTATTAACTTTGAGTGACTCGTGCTGTGACATACCCAAAGTCAATCATATTTTCATGTGTAGCATTAAAACACTCCATCTGAATGTAGCTGAAAGCTGACAATGAAATTGTGATTGTCCATTTACTACATACATGTAAGTTTGCATTTATTTCCTGCATTTTTAGTACCTGCAATTAAATGTCACTGCGCAGTTATTACAAAATCCCCACATTTAATTAGCCATTTTTTGTTTGCCAAAAGTGCCTTTCATTAATTCTTCTCATTCAGCCCTGTTCTTTGAATTATTTACTGATATGCTAACCCTTTTATTCAGGAATCAGGTAGTCAACATAAAAAGTACAAAATTAAGTCACCAGTCACTATGAAAGAGTTTTGTTCAATCTTAATTTAGGTGTTTTACTTTTACGGTGATCGCTTGATTCCTTAATGAAAGGGGTTGATTAACAGCAAATAGTTCAATAAGGCTGGCAGGCCACCAGTGCTTGCTGTTGTGTTTTCAAGTTCAAACTTTCACACGCAAATGAAATCGATACTCTATCAGACAGCGACAGTGGAAAAGAGTCAATACTGAGGTGAATTAAGTTAACGGGTGTCTCTGAGGTAAATGCATATGTATTTTTAAAATGCCTAATTGATCATTTATATGGAAAATATAACCGTGACCTAAATGGAATATAATCATTAGCTAACATTTGTAGATAAATAGCCTAGTGTAGCGACCCCCATGGACAGTTAATGATCCAGTATTCATTTCTCCCTGTTGTCATGTTGCTGTCTGGTGGCATATAGCCACCCCCACTGACTACCTAACTCAGTAACTCATTCAGCCCGAGTCACCTTGGACTGACCATGATATGGTCTTTTTGGACACACCTTGTGCTAGCCAGAAGAGGATGGGCTCCCCCCCTTTTAGTCTGGTTTCTCCCAAGGTTTCTCCCTATCAAGGGAGTTTTTCCTTGCCACTGTTGCCTTTAGGTTTGCTTTTGGGGGGGTCTAGGCCTGGGTTCCCCCTCTGTTAAGCGTTTTGTGACAATTAAATTGTGAAAAGCGCTATACAAATTAATTTGATTTGATTTGATATCAGGTTTCGCAGTGTCCAGCCTGTTAACCAGCCTGCTCTCTGCCAACCACAGGAATGTCTGGAATGCTAGGCATCCTTGTAGTTGGGGGAGCAGCAAGGGGCTGGACCTTGCAGGTTCATTTATTGGGATGTGTCACCACCTTTGTTCATTTCTTTTTTCCCTTGCTGACAGTGAAGTTACCAGCTGCTAAGGGAGCGGGTATTATTTGGCATGAGCTACGGTCTTACAGTAGCCTGTGTTGCAACAAACCATTTTATTCCAGAACTCAGCCCAGTCTGGTGCCTGTTTTCATCCTGTTTTATTTTTAGCTCTAGCTAGATCACTATATTTGGTATCAGAGTGGGGTCGCTACACTACTGTTGCTGTTAGCATACTTGCCAACATTTGTTTTTCCTGGGAGAGTCCCATTTTTCATGCCCATCTTCTGGACATCTCCCAGGCACTAATTTCAATGGATAAAAAACACATCAGGGAGCCCACCAGCTAAGTAATACCCATCAATATTTATAGTTAGAAAACAGCCTAAAATATAAAACCATGCCATATGCAACGAACTGTACTAGCATAGTAAAATGCAACTGCATGAGACTTTTTAGCTATACTATGCTTGTTGATAGCTATTAGTCATCTACTTGTTGACTACTAGCTAGCTTGGTAGTCGGCTAATTTAACCTGGTTTCGTACCGCTAACTGTGAATATCCATTTAAAATATCAACCATTATCTGATTGTTAATGTTATTCCCAGACATTTATGTTTGTTCTAATTTGTTCACATTGTCAGATGAGTCTTCAAAAATATTTTGAAAGGCACGGAGTGCAGGGGAGAGGTGATCAGCCAGTATCTGGTTATACAGGCAATTAGGAAGCATGAAACATCTTAAGATGAGATATAAATGTCAGCTAAACTTGCCTAGTAGCACTAAGGTTAATAGTATTACATTGAATAAAGGATGCCAGTCAGTCCCAATTAGCTAAGCGGCAATACAGTAAAGTTAAATGAAGTAAACTTATTTGAAATGTCCAGCTGGGTCCATCCATGCAGGCAAGCACTGGTGTACCTTGCGCTGACCGGCCAAGCATGAGCCAGCAGACAGCCATCGCATTGACAATCCCCATCTGCAATGTAAATTATGAGACTTTTCCATGATGAACAGGGTAATACATCGTTTATGGTGGCATTAAGGGTACCAGGATCAGAAATAGCTAAGTGTCATCTGTCCATCCCCTACCATGTTACCATGAGATACTAACTGAGAAAGCAGTCCCAAGGATCACACAGCCTATTTGAGACTATCAATAAAAGTGCCACGAGTCTGGGAACTTCCCTTTCAGCTGCAGACAATAGAGGTTTTCTTCTCCAAGGAGAGGAATATTAAAGAGGGAATAAAACTGCACAATGAGCAATAGGACATTGAAAAAAAAGAAATATTGCTGTTTTTGATACATTTTTGGTTATCTTTAAAATATTTAACAGTATATTCTTACACATAACATAAACTATATAATATCTGATAGATCTTCCGCATCTAGTTGGGTAGGCTTTTATGGTGCAAAAATGTGATCATTATTTTCAGCATCAAAAGTCACAAAAATGCATTCATTTATCTCTCATAAAGTGGTGTGGGCTCTGCTTTGCAGATTTTTTATTTATTTAAGCACACCACAACATGAATTGTGGTCCACCGCTCCAGAAAATATGTTTTTGCTCTCCACATACTGAGTATGAGTAAATAAAATATTGCTGTGCATTGAAATGGGTATCAGACAGTAACAATAATTATACAGCACATGTCCATGCACTGATAATAAACAAATAAGTTACTCTTGATGGTAGCAACATGAAAATATTCATGCAGCGTGTTGATGAGGAGGGGTTTTTTCCCCATTTAATGCTGCTTATCCATGCATGAAATTGAAAAACATAACCTTGATTTCCAAAGTAAACAATGCATTTGCATGAAATTATGTCTCGCGTCAGAGTAAAAGTGCGATTTCAGCAAAGTTATTGCTCCTCAATCATCGTGAAATGCATTTGACCATTAGAAAGTTGATTTTATCCTTTGGCTGCTGGAGATGGAAAAGAGAGAGAGAGAGTGTGATCATTTTGATAAGAGAGCTGGAGTAACTACTGTATATTCTTATACCATGTCTGTGAAAGAATGTCAGTATGACTGTTTTTTATTTACACTACATATGATTTACAGACTTAATTTGTTTTTGTGTACAAAGTAATTGCATGATTAGTTTGCTAAGCTTGTTTTCTTTCTTTGTATGACAGAAAACATGAAATTAATTTTATAGTAACACTAATCAAACTAATGTTCTGTTCTCATTGCATGTGATTCAGTAGAATACTCTGCTTTTCTTCACTATATTACATAATATAGCACAAGTAATTTCCGATATTACAAAAAAGCAAGACGGAATAAGATGGCCGTCAGAGAATAGGCAGTACATTTGCTCTACCTAATCTAATATTGCACTCCTTCGTTTCTGAATACCTTTAGACTCGCCGTTTGTTACCAATATTATAATTACAATTCCTACCATCATCTTCCTTTCCTTTGAGCACCTTTTGCTTAGAGAGGGGAAGATTAGAGTAGTCAGCTAGCTTCTCGGAAGAATTCACCTTTTTGTTTTGTTTATTTTTTGCCTCAGGAGGTAGGGAAGAATTCTTCTTTTTGAGATTAGGTTTAGCTAATTCTTTTGTGTTTGGTTTTGTTATTCTGCTGTTTATGTGAGTATGTCTTTTTATTTATCAGAGAGCCATTTTGAAAGATTGAGTGAGCCTACATCCCGCTTCACAGTTTTTAACATCGTATTTTATGGATTTTAACATCAGATTTTAAGATCAGATTTTAACGTTTTATAACTTTTTACTGTTTTAGGTATTTATTTTAACGTTGCATCGTTAGTCCATCTAAGTTAGCTTGCCAAGTTTTATAATACATGAACTTACCTTGATACTCAGCCATAATTTCGAACATAGTAGCTCACTTGGCACTTGATACCTTGAGCTGCAGCCTTGGAAGACGCTGGGAATGATCCATGGACCCCAGCTGTTAAGGTGCCGCTAGCAAAACCGTGCTCTCAGCTAAGTGACACTGCTAAGCTAATGCTTGTCCAAGATACTGCTTATGATGCTGACGAAACCAACGGTGTACCGGAGAAACACTGGTAACGGTAATACTGGGCCAATAACGTCACAACAGCATGACCATCAAACTACTTTACTAAACTATGTCATTCCTGTTTTGATTACCACTAGACTAAACAATCAGTACTCAACACGTTCTGTAAGTAGATGTCTTAGTAATCTCACATCTGTCAATGTTCATCCAAACCGGTCCCCCTTCCTGTCACAGAATCCCTACAGCTGAAATTAGCTCTTCTTAATGTCAGATCGTTGGCTAACAAATCCTTTTTGGTTAATGATCTGATAATGGAAAAAAACTTGCATTGTATGTTTTTAGTTGAGACCTGGCTAAACAGCACTACTGGTGTAGCAACACTGACAGAGGCTTGTCCTCCAAACTATAATTTTTATCAGTCAGTCAGACAAAACAAGAAAGGAGGAGGGATTGCAGCCATTTTCTCTACACAGTTTGTATGTAATGACATCGACCTGGGTGAATTTACATCATTTGAATACCTTGCTCTTGAGGTCAAAGCAGAATTATCAGTGCTCATCATCACATTATATCGGCCACCAAGATACTCATCACTATTTCTGCAGGAATTCTCAGAGCTGATCTCACTTGGTATCACTAGATATGATAGATTAATCCTAAATGGAGACCTGAATATTCATATTAATAAGAAGAATGACTCCAAAGCTATGGAGCTTATGAACTTACTAGACAGCTTTGAACTTACCCAAAATGTAAATGAAGCAATCAGCATGGTAACGTTCTAGACTTAGACCATCACCGTGTGTTTTTTGATGCCAACCTAATCTTAAGAAAGACTAAAAGGGAAACTTTGGTTAAAAAGAGATTCCTAGATGGCAAGGCTGAAGCAAAGTTCTCTAATATTATGAAATCGTTTGAGCCATACAGTCTGGACTGCTCTCTAAATTACATGGTTGAAAACTTCAACAATACCTTGTCATCTACCTTACATACTGTTGCTCCACTAAAGGTTAAAAAGAGGTCAACTGACAGAATCTCCCCATGGTTAAACAATAACAGTGTTAGTGAGACTAAGAGAATCTGTCGGGCAGCTGAACGAAAATGGAGGAAAACTAGGCTCACAGCTCACTGTAATATATACAAAGAAGCCATGACTGCTTATAACAAAATAGCAATATGTCTGGCAAGAAAGGATGACTTCTCCAAGGTTATTACAGAGAATGCTGGAAACTCTAGGATATTATTCTCCACTATTGACCAGCTACTCAACACTGCCCCCACCCCTCCGCAGTCCTCTGCATTAAAATGTGAAGAACTCGCATTGTTCTTCAATAATAAAATAACCTCAATTAGAGCCAGTATTACCTGTGATGTAAACTCTGATGCAAATAATGTCTCAATTCTGGTCCTCTTAGACCTAAGCACCTCATGTATTTGACCCTGTACGATTAACCATGATATCCCTAAAGATTATAAATACATCTCGAAAAGTTGGTTGGTCTTTCTGAAACTGTGTGTTAAACTGGTTCAGAACATATATCAAAGGGAGAAAAAGTATTTCAGTCGTCAGGCTTGGAGATCATGTGTCTGAGAAACATGACACATGTTTTGGGGTCTCAATTCCACAAGGGAGCTGCCTCGGGCCATTATCTATTTTCGCTATATATGCTGCTGGTTCAGAACTATATCAAAGGGGACATCATTAGAGAGCACAACGGTTCCACAAGGGAGCTTCCATAGCTATATATGCTGCCGGATGACACGCAACTGTACATCTCTGCTGAACCAAAACCATGCTGCAGCTATAAACTCCATTACCACCTGTCTTATAGCAATAAACAAATGGATGAGCAACAATTTCTTAAAATTAAACGAGAGCAAAACTGAAATCCTACTAGTTGGCCTAAAAACAAAAAGAGAAATGCTGTCGAATAATCTGGGGAAATGTACTCCTTGGATTAAACCTGAGGTTACAAGTCTCGGTGTTATCATAGATTCAGATCTAAGCTTCAAGTCCCACATTAACAAGGTGACAAAAACATCATTTTTCCACCTTAGAAACATAGCTAAAGTACGACCATTCATAAATCAAAAGGACGCACGAAAAACTTATCCATGCCTTTATTTCAAGCCGAGAATCGAATTGATTACTGTAATGCACTTTTTACTGGCCTCCTGAAAAAAACCACGGAGAGACTTCAGCTCATTCAAAACTCTGCAGCTCGGCTACTAACTAGAACCAAGAGAAGAGAGCACATTAGTTCAGTTCAGTTCAGTCCAGTGTTAGTTACCCTGCACTGGCTTCCGGTAACATCTAGAATTGAGTTTAAGGTCCTGCTCCTTATATACAAAGCCCTAAATGGAACAGGACCAAGCTACATTGAAACTCTCTTGTCAACTACGTGCCCTCAAGAGCACTATGATCATCTGCAGCTGGTTTATTAAAAGTTCCCAGCAACAGCCAAAAGAAGATCGGGGATGCAGCCTTTGTTAATTATGCCCCAAAGCTATGGAACACCTTACCTATAGATATTAGGGGAGCTAGCTCGCTAAATATTTTCAAAAGTAAGCTAAAAACTTATCTCTTCACTTTAGCCTTTTGCTAATTATGCATTTAATGTACCCTATTTCTATCTTAATTTATCTACTTTTATTGTTATTGTCATGTGGGTCTTATCCTCATTGTTTTTATATTCATTTTATGTTTATTTTATGTCTATTTTACTGTATTTTATGGGAAGCTCTCTGTACATGTCATTTCAATGCTGTAAAGCACTTTGGGCTGCAATTTTGTATGAAAGCTGATATATAAATAAAGTTTATTATTATTATTATTATTATTACAAAAGTAAATAATACTAGGATATCAAAGGCCAAATGATAAAATAAGGGTTAAGTAATATAAATCATTTAAATTGAATTAAGTTGCAGATGTTTTTATCTGAAGCAACTTCCAAGGTCAATATGATAAACAATACCACAAAATGAAAAGATGGGCTAAATATTCTGTTCATGTAATAAATGTTCTTACATTATAAAATAATTTAAGAAAATGTATGCTTTGGGAAAAAATGTGCCTTTCATTGAAAAAAATTCATGCTCTTCAGCCTCTATTGCTAAAATATTGTAAATAGGAGGTTATTGTACAAACTGCCAGCTGGACACTATCACAGTCTGCAATTGGTAATATCCTTTTCAGTGACTTTAAAAACCAAGTTTACAAATGTTTTTAATTGGGTCAGAGACTAACATCGTTCACAAAGTTACTGCTTAGTTATAGACAAAGAAAAGGTTTGTTCAAATGTGACATGTAGGACCGTAGATAGTCTTAGTACTGCCCCAGAGTTTCTGCTTTTAGTAATGGGATTCACGTGTAGAATGTAGTTTTGGCACCGCCCCATACTCTCTGCTTTTAGTAATGAGATTCACGTGTGGAACGTAGTTAGCACAAACTATTGTTTGTTAGTGTTTGGTGCCGGCGGTGTGAGACACGGTGGATTGAATGTGGCTGTTAAAATTTAGAGTGCTGCACATTGCTGGTTGCCCTACAGTTCAGCCAACACTTTATCATTCATGTAGTGCAATGTGCTACACTACCAAGTAGAAGGTAAAAGGCAAACTTGCATTTTTAATCATGTGCAGTAATGTTGGGGTGAGTGCTGTATAATTGACAATGGGTTTTAATTTGAGTTTCTCAACTGCGGCCACCTAGCAGGAGGGATTTGTTTGTGCCAGCATAAGCGGGAGGTTAATTTTGGAGGTAAATTATGTAGTTGAATTATTAAAGGAAACGTTTATAAAATGTAATTGTCATTGTTTAAAGAAAATGTTTATAAATTGTATTGGTCATTTTTAAAGGAAAGATGTATAAAATGTATTTGTCTTTATGCTTAGCAGCAAACCTGCTCACACTGGCATTCACGGCAGTCTACGGGGGCACTCCTGATTTTTATATCAGGTAGGCAAATAAATATGTATTGTGGTTTCTTACAAAGTTCTAATTATGTAAGAGACATGAAGCTGATAATTTCCCTGTCTTTTGGTTCAGGAGTGGTTACTACGAAGAGGACGTGGCGGTCGTTGGACTGGGAGCAGGCTGATTCATTATAGGAAGATCAGGTCAGAGCCTTGACGGAATTGGTTAAACAACGGCAAGCTGATAATCAGCGACTCAGAGACTTGGAGATTAACTCCGAGGCCACACCAGGGCCCTCACGGACCTCCTCCCATGTCCCTTCCCCGGGTCCCTCTAATGTTACATTGGGTAATACAACCTTGGAGCGGCTGGTATGTGTGCCTCGGGAGAAGAAATGTCCAAGGTTCTCTGGGAAAATGTCCACTGATAATATGTCAGTGGAAGATTGGATTGATGAGGCATGTAGGTCACTAGCAGCACGGCCTAGTCCTCCCTCTGAACAGGCTCTGTTGTTGTATGATTTGTTGGATGGGGAAGCTAAAAGAGAAATAAGAGACTTTCCGTTGTTCTGAGTCTCTTAATGCACTGTACCGCCAGTTTTACCACCGTCTGCAATTTGAAAGTGAATGGAGGAGATTCAAGACCGGGACGTGAACATTGAGTATCCGGATCGCCTTCTGCGTGACCAGTTTGTTGAAAATCTCCGTGATGAGAAACTTCAAGGTGAGCTGCTAGATAAAATGTAATCTCATGCTAACCTATCATTTAGGGATATACGCAGCGAAGCCTTTAGTTGGCTAGCTAGACGTACACAAACTACATCCCGAGCCTGTGCTTTTCCAGGATGCAGACACAAGTGCAGTGACAGTTGGCCCTTCCCCTGAGCTCTCAAAGAAGCTCTCAAAGAAGGTTTACGTAAACAACAGGCCCAGCTTGATACCATTTTAAGTCACTTAGCTCAGTCCCGCGGTGCTGTTTCCAACCCTGCTACAAGGCCTGCAGGTCCCCAGCCTAAGTTATATCCATATCAGGCCGATGGGAAACCCATCTGCTTGCGTTGTAACCATGCCGGCCATATTGCAAGGTTTTGTAAGGCCATAATATCTGAGGGACCGAGTGCTGCATCTCGGGGTGGGTCAGCCAGTTGGGGTCAGGCTGCCACTGCAGCCAGCAATGCAGAGCAGCAGGAAAACTAGCGCCCTCCGGTGTTGGGAGCCAGGCACCAGGAGGGGGTTTGTTGGGCTCAGAGAAGTTACATCCACACCAACTTTACGCCTTATAGGCAATTGCCCAGTCATTGATGTCTGCTTAGGTTAGGTAACCATACCCTGCCTCCTTGACACTGGGTCCATGGTGACAACGATAACCGAGGACTTTTTCAGGCAATGGGTACAGCCTCGAATAAGAGAGGAGATGCAGTCATGTGACTGGTTGCAACTTAAAGTGGCCAATGGTCTGGCTATTCCATACTTAGGTTACCTTGAGCAGTTCTTGGCAAAGTTATCCCCAAAATTGGAGTGTTGGTAGACAAAGACCCCTGAACCCTGCCACTAAACAACAAAAACCTGTGCCGGGCCTGTTGGGGATGAATGCAATTAACAGCTTCTACCAGGAGCTTTTCAAGCAGCATGGTCAGGGTTTATTCCACTGCCCAGTCCCCTGTACAGACTGCAGGTAAAGGATGGAGGCGAGCATTGTCAGAGTGCCAAAACCTGGAGCGCATAACTAACTCTAACTAATTGTATTGGTAAGGCGACAGTTCAGCCCGGCTCCACCACCCGCATACCAGCAGGGTGCTCAAATTTGTTCTGACCACTTGTCCTCTTAGCCTAAGCTCTATCTCTTCATGTTTCTTGGAACCTTTGCCCTATGGTCAAGGCCGCCTTCCAGCCAACCTCCTGATCTCCTCCGCCCTTCTTTCCATTACTCAGGGGACTGTCAACATACCAGTTGTTAATGTGGGGGAGGAGGATCAGTGGCTCTATCCTCAGACCGTACTGGGGATCCTGCATGTAGTGGACCCTAAGTCATCTTGCAGTACAGATGACGACCAGGGGGCAGTTATCCAGTCAACAGAGGCCAGAGAGTTGGCCCCCTTGAATTTTACAGGGCTAGATTGGCTCAACCTATCTCTTCAGGAACAGCAGGATGTGAGGGCGCTTTTGGAGAAGCACCGGACAGCTTTTAGCTAATACGATGGGGACTTGGGCTGCACGCCATTAATCCATCACGAGATACCTGTGGTGGACATGGTACCAGTGCGCCAGCGTTATCGTCGCCTTTCCCCCTCTCAGTTTTCATTGGTCAAAGCTCATGTTCAAGAGCTAGTGGATAATGGTGTGGTCCGACCAAGTTGCAGCCCGTACGCTTCCCCCATTGTGGTTGTCCAGAAAAAGGATGGAACCATTCGTCTTTGCGTGGACTATAGGCAATTAATCGCTAAGACTAGAAAGGATGCCTATCCACTTCCATGCATAGAGGAATCATTGGATGCATTAACAGGGGCTAAGCTCTTTTCCACCCTTGACCTGGCCTCTGGATACAACCAAGTGCCTATGGCAGAAAAGGACAAAGATAAGACCACCTTCTGTATACCCATTGGACTCTTTGAGTTTAACCGCATGCCTTTTGGGCTATGCAACGCACCCAGTATGTTCCAGCGCCTGATGGAACACATTTTTGGTGACCAGAGTTTCCACTCATTGCTGCTGTACTTGGACGATATTGTCATCTTCGCGTCCTCCTTCCCACAGCACCTCCAGCGCCTGGAGCTGGTCCTGGAGAGGCTCCAGGAACATAGCTTGAAGCTCAAGCTAAACAAATGCAAGTTTTTCCAAGAGGAGGTGAAGTATTTGGGCCACATTATCTCGGCCAAAGGAGTTGCCACTGATCCGGACAAGATCCGAGCAGTAACGGAGTGGAAGTGTCCAAACACCCTCACCGAATTTCTTGGGCTTTGCCTCATACTATCGACGATTTCTGGAGGGGTTTGCTAAACATGCCGATCCCTTGTACAAGTTAGTGGCAGATGTCCAAGGGGGGCATAAGAGACCTCATACCAGCACTAATGCAAAGTTAGGGGATTGTTGGGATGACTGTTGTGAAAAAGCCTTCCAGGACTTGAAGAACGAGCTAACCAGTGCTCCGGTACTAAGGTACGCTGATTTCTCACAGCCCTTTGTCCTTGAAATCGATTATAGCCACCAGGGGCTGCGGGCTGTCTTGTCACAAGAGTTTGAGGGAAAAAGAAGACCAGTCGCTTTTTGCAAGCAGGGGTCTACGACCCACGGAAAAAAACATGTCAAACTACAGTTCAATGAAGTTAGAATTTCTGGCCTTAAAGTGGGCGGTGGCTGAGAAATTCCGGGAATATCTGCTTGGGGCAAAATTTGTAGTTTATACCGATAACAATCCCCTCAGCTACCTACAGACAGCTAAGTTAGCTGCCATGGAGCAGCGGTCGGCCTCTCAGTTGACTGTTTTTGACTTCCAGGTGAAGTGGAACGGAAAATCGGAATGCTGATGCCCTCTCTTGTAAAAATGCTGCCCCTTCCCCCGAGTCCATAATCGCAGTGACCTCAGGCATCACCATTACACTAGAAATCAATGACCTGTCATTTGGGGCGGCTGAGCAGCGCGGGTCGGCAGCCACAGCCTCAGCCATAGATGCAGCCCCCATCCGTCAGCAAGCAGGTTTGCAAGCACTACAAGCAAAAGATCCGGTGATTGGGGTCTTCTTGTTGTATTGGAAAAGGTCAACTGGGTGACGACGCATCAAGATCATCTGGCTGAAGTGTATGCCAGTGCGAAGAACCACCTGGAAGCAACAGCAACTTCCCGAGAGCGACACCACTCGACCGCACCCTGTCTCCTAATGGGCACCAGGGTCTACCGCAAAAGCCACCCACTAGGCCGGCATAAAATACAAGACCATTGGGAGCCAACGGTGTACAAAGTGGTGAGATGCCTTGACGACACGGGTGCAGTGTATCACATCTCTCCGGAAGATGGGTTGGGATCAGACAAAAACATCCATTGCACAGAACTAAGAGTCATACCCTCCCAGGGCAACCACTCCGAAAGAACACCCATAGAGGCTCAGTCATGTCACCCAGAGGATGGGGTACCAGGAATTGAGGGTGAGAGCGAGGACGATGCCAAACGCATAGCATCTGATGAAGTCTGGATCTGAGTCCCACCAAACCACAAGACTGGAACAGTAGCGTGGGTCACGAGCAATCATGAAGACGTACAGGATGAGCAAGGTGTGGCTACACCCATTTCAAGCGAGGAAGGGCCTCGCCCTATAACACCCCCTCTGGAATCTGAGGGTACACAAAGATCTCAAGTAACGTCGACGCCAGTGGAACCTAGCCCAAACAGCCCCCTTCCTGACTCTGCACGTGAAAGCCCCCAAGGTCTGACAGGGTCGGCAGAGGACAAACCAAGACGCTCTAACAGAACAGGAGCAGGTCAACACCTAAATGTGACATGTAGGACCGTAGGTAGTCTTAGTACTGCCCCATAGTTTTTGCTTTTAGTAATGGGATTCACATGTAAAATGTAGTTTTGGCACCGCCCCATACTCTCTGCTTTTAGTAATGAGATTCACGTGTGGAACGTAGTTAGCACAAACTATTGTTTGTTAGTGTTTGGTGCCAGCGGTGTGAGACGAGGCGGATTGAACGTGGCTGTTAAAATTTCTAGTGCTGCACGTTGCTGGTTGCCCTACAGTTCAGCTAACACTTTATCATTCATGTAGTGGAACATAGGAGCGGTTTGGTGGTGTGAAGCTAGCCTGGTATGTGCTACACTACCAAGTTGAAGTTTCTCTACTGCGGCCGCCTAGCAGGAGGGATTCATTTGTGCCAGCATAAGCGGGAGGTTAATTTTGGAGCAAACCTGCTCATACTGGCCTTCATGGCAGTCTATGGGGGCAGTCCTGATTTTTATATCACGACTGTGTTGTGTAACCACTGTTTTTCCTACGGTCAATATAACCACTGTAAAGAGTTGCCTAGAGCCTATGCTTGTGTCAAACCACCTTCATAAACTATAGGATATATATTTATTTTTTTTACCTAGAGGCAGGGCTTATTCTGTCAGTTGTGGGCGGGGCCTACGGGGGTGGCCCTAGTGTGTCATATTTACTCACCTTTTAGTGTGTAGCGAATCACTCATTGTGACCAACATTTTGATGTGCAGTGAAATACTGAGTGAACTCCACCTTATAGTGATTGGGGTATTCCCCTTATAGTGTGTGCTGAATTACTCCTTGTAATCCATAGCTGGATATGCAGTGAAATACTAAGTGAGCCCCATTTATAGTGTTTGAGCACCATCACATACAGTTTGTATATCACCCTGCTGTGTGAAGCGCATTACTTGGGTCCCTTTCAGACAGCCCAGTCCACACTGACTCCTCTCCCCTTTTGCCCCTACCTTAGCGCCCCCCTCTGGGAGGCTCCTTATTTATTTTGGGTTATTATTTCATGTATTATTTTCTGCCCTGCCCTAGGTTAACTTGTGTCCATTTGACCCATTCTAAGTCCAGTTGTACTGGTTGCTGCTATTTATTATTTTTAATAACTTGATCTCTAAACAAAAATAAATTGCATCTATTTTTGTATACAGTCTTTGTATCATTCATACAGTTGAATACCCTTTAGCGGGGAAGTGTTTCTATCCTGAGCCACACAGTCACCAGTTAGCGGGTCTCTCCCCCATATAGGAGAGTGGCGTAGTCCTTCGTAAAGTAAGCCCTAGGCTAGTGGGTGTTACACAATGTTAGAGCAAAATCACTGTCATGGTGAGAGGTTGGCGAGGGACTGTGTGCTTCATTCACTATGTCATATGGCATGGGAGGCCTGGGAGATGACAGTTTTTGAATGTAGAGAAACAAAATTGAGGGCTGCCATTTTAGAGGCAACTGATTTCTCTGCTAAATACATGCTGTGAGCGACCAAATAACTTTCTTCGTTGTCTTCTAGTCCTTTCATTTAGTCTTGTCCTCCTTTGGAGTACAGATGAAATGGTAACAAACACAATAAGGGCATCATCTATATGTATGAAGTTTCTCCAACTGATATTCTGTAGTTATTGGCAAAAATATATGGCAATAAATATTTTTTTGCCATCATTTTGGAAAATGTCATGCCTTCTTCACCGGTGATGTTGCATTTTTATTGTATTATTTTTGAAGGTTTTTAGTTTTTGTAAGCTCATATTTTATGAAGGAGAGCTATTTACTGTCCAAACGAGAGAATGGGCTTAGTACAGGTTTGTGTGAACAGTAATGGCAACACCCACAATAACAAAGGGCAGTTGAGACAATAAAAAATGAAATTATGCTCCTGTAAACACTCCAGGATGTGGCTTTTGTGGAAAGTCCCTTTTTGCCTCAGGCACATAAAAACATTTTTTTTAAACATCTGGATCTGTACATATCTGGCGTATCTTTGATGTTCCTCAAACTTCTTCATGAGAAAATTATGTTTTCCCCACTTTTCAGATAATTTCACAAACATGTGACATTGTTGAGACTGGAGTCATGCAGTTTTTACTTAATTTCAATGCTTTAAAATACAATTTCACAAAATGCATGTAGTTTTTACAGCTGACAATAGTTGTCATTGAACAGGTTTTATGTTATATCTATATAAATATTTTTTCCCTCATCTGCATGGTTTGTCAGCGATATGAGATTTGCATAACACACTGAAGCATCAGCTCAGCAACAGTGAGAGGCATACATGATTCTTGAAAGGTGCTCTTTTGGTCATTTCTGATGAAAAGGTTTATTTGCTAAAGACATGCATGCCATGAGCACATCAATTCAGCTATGAATCCTAGACACGTTTGGGTTTAGAAATCCCCCTGATGTTCTATGAGGACCTTTTTCAATTAATTAATTGAATTTCAATTAATTTCCTGGATTGACTGAATTGAGATGGAATTTACTCCAACCCTGCACTCATTCTCTGAAAGGATGAAGTCAGCTGTAGATCAATTGCAGCCATTGCACACTCTTGGTCATAGTTGACTAATGACATATCCCAGGCTCAAACATTCGATGCCTGAGGTATAGACCCAGGACAGTGTGTGAGCCATTTGGGAGTCCATTTGAGTGTGACACCAGCAGCAGTGGGAGAGGAAAAGAGAGGGCTGTTCCTCCTCTTTTGCTGCTGTCAGCATTCTTGTTTCCTCCAAAAGACTGGGAGACCTGTAGTACGTGAGAGCAGCAGCCTCACATACCGGCATGCTCACTTTGGACTGATTAGATCATCTCAGGTGTTGCTAATTGCCTTCTAGACTTGTATTGCCTGCCAGAACTGTATGGCTATAACTACTGTGATAGTGATGGGACACTGAGATTTCACGAACCTCATAAATGTTGGAGCTACAGTGATCTGCCGATCATTTACTTATTTGAACCAATCTAAAACTTTTTCTCTCCACAGCAGAATGCATAGTCTTTGCTCATTTCCAAATGTATTCCTTGTTGAGTTCATGAATTTTCAGAAGCCTAATTCGCCCATAATTACTGTGAGATTGTGACAGCTCTTCTTAAAGCTTTGTTTTCTATATTTGTCCTTATTGCAGACATCTTCAAATGGCATTCTTTTCTGTTTTTGTTTTCCATTTTTTTCCCTTGGACATAATTATTTATTTGTATAAAATAATTTGTTCAGATTTTACCAGCAACTTGTCAGTAAATACAATATCTAGTGCATCTAGTGTTTTGTATTGCTTATTATACTAATTGCCAAACACACTAGTTGTATGACAAAAATGGGATTGTACTCCAGTGGACAGTGGGTGTTTTTAATGTACTCCATATTGACCAAGAGACTGTAAGAATATCAAGCAGCTATATATTGGCATTTTGGGTTCAGAGTCCATGGCAAGCCAGAGATAGAATGTCAAGTGACTAACACACAACTGTCACACAATTTCAATATAGTTTCAGAGCCAGGGATATCAAATATAATATCAACTGTAGTATTTTTTTCGGTCACAATATTACATATACCTTAGTTCAGGGGTCGTCTCTTTCAGTGTTACGGGTTGCCGAATGCCTTAGTTTATTGTAATGTATTATTTTTTTATCTTCAAGGACATATGTAATCAAGCTGAACACAACATGTACTGTTTCCCTCTCCTCCCAAGAATCAATTGGCTGATTGATTAATCAGTCGTGTTTGATTGTGTTCTGTGCCCTTTGCAATCAAACTGCTGAGGCAGAGCATACAGTATCTCAGAAATATGGTGGTGAGGTCCTAACAGAATCATGCATTACATGTAACTATTTTATTGTGTAACAGCCCAATGCAAAGTGATTCATGTTAGAGAATCTTGACACCTGGAAGTCTCTTTTATCAAAATATGTACTGTATGTTCTATATACATTTGCATGCTTAATAGGTTGAACTTTGTCAACATGCAAGAGTGTATCTTCACGTGAGTGGGCACCCTTGTGCATTCATCAGTTTCTACCACTGTCATACTGCACTGTCAGCCTGATTAAATTAGTCAGATCAGACTCTGATTCTTGGTAGCATCACATTACTTTCTGGAGAGCTTCTTATGAGCTTATATATTCTATTTCCACTGCTGAGATAAGTGAGTTAAGGCTGATTGGACAAACGTAAAGCAGAAAAACTACAGGTTTGCTGCATATTGGTCTGTCTGGACAGTGTGTTTGTTGTGTTATTTTTGTTATTTTCCATCAGGCCTCTCTTGTATATCAAAAAAGTGACATATAAGAATATTGAATATGATGTATTATTAGGAAAAGCCTGAGTTCAAAAACCAAAATCCAGATTATGCACAACAGAGATACAAGTCTTATATCTACCCAGGCTTATTTCCATGGCAGCACAAGAAGGATTTTAAACCTGCTCCATAGCAGGCTAAATCTACATTAGTAGGTCTGTAAAGGTTGTGGGTTTAAAATGACATCATCCCAGCCAATAAATGAGATATTCTATGTTCTGAAAAATTGTCACAATGACGGGGACCCTATGGACACACATGGCAGCAGGAAAACCAGCTTTTGTATTAAAATGTTAACGCTAAAACTGGAGCTAAATAAAAATAGTCAGGCAATGGATGTGTGGATGCCTTCATACCCTGGTACTGGAATACCCCTGTAAATCAATGTGTTGTGCACAGCAGTGTTTCAGTGATGTGATACCAAGTGAATATATTTATGTATATATATATTTTTTTTTAATGAAACATGTTTAATGTTTAAAACAACAGATTGGGATGTAGTGATCAGTCAGGTTGTCTTCAGTGTTTTCTTTGGTACCATAGACCTTCTTATCTACATTATTTAAGTTACTACTCATATTTTCGTAGTTTCCACAGTCATCAGCAAACAATGTTGTATTGTATTTTAAAAAATTGTATTACCATTAGGGTTACAGGGCTTATTAGTTTGAGGGCTTCGTTTTAACAGTGACACCATTATGTTACGTCAGTTTCTAGATGGCTAACGCAAATCTTGTTATACTCATATCCTTAATTGTATCCATAATATCCTTGTAATCGGATGATACTCTTTTTCAGAAAATGAGAAGTGCACTTTAAAAGTCTAACAATGGTAATATGAGTTTGCTCTGCTCATGGTTTTTCATATCACTGTTATGCTGATGACACTCAACTCTGTCTCTCCTTCTCTCCTTCTGAAATCCAGGCCCCGGCGCGTATCTCTACATGCCTGGCAGACATCTCTGCTTGGATGTCCACCCACCACCTGAAGTTTCTCTTCCTCCCAGCAAAGAGCTCCCTGATGATTGATACTTCAATCACCATGGAAGGCTCTATAGTGTCTCCTTCCCAGTCTGCTAGGAGCCTTGGACTACCAGCTGTGGTTCTTGGGCCACATCACAGTGATCACCCGGACATGCCAATTCTCCCTCCACAACATCTGGAGAATTCACCTGTTCCTCAACCAAGGCCACACAACTCCTGGTCCAGGCCTTGGTGATCTCACATGTGGACTACTGCAATTCCCTGCTGGCCTGTGCCATCAAGCGGCTGCAACTAGTGCAGAATGTCGCCGCACGTCTAGTTTTCAACCAACCCAAATTCACACGTCACCCCACTACTCACCTCTCTGCACTGGCTCCCTATTGCAGCACATATAAAATTGAAATCACTGGTGCTGGCTAATCATGCCACTAGGGGAACTGCTCCCTCCTACCTCCAGACACTCATCACACCTACACCCCAGCTAGACCCCTCTGCTCAGCTGGCGTGGGCAATTTGGCTGTTCCATCCCTCCGGGCTCCAGTCAGCCATTCCTCGTGGTCTCGCCTCTTCTCTGTCCTGACCCCCCAGTGGTGGAATGATCTTCCGCACTGGCCATCTTCCGCAAGAGACAAAAATCCCACCTCTTCAGACTCCACTACCACCAATTCTGTACATTAATTAATTGTCATCACCATTGTTTACATGTTTAATACTGTATTAAAATGTTTTTATTCTACTAACCTTTTCTCCCTTTGCTACAGGTACTGTATGCAGCTACCAACAATGATGTCTATTGCTGTATTACTACACTGATCTCTTGCGTGAACAATGATTGATCTTACCATGTATAAATGCACATCTTGTAAGTCGCTCTGGATAAGAGCATCTGCTAAATACCTAAAATGTAAAATGAGTATCTATTCTTATAGCCTATACTTACTGCTTTTCAGTCTTTTTTTATGTTGCTAGCATGCCAATCTCCGCTAATGTTAGCTAGCTAGCACCACCAGACTAACCTCACATGGCACATTGTCATTGACAAACTCATCAACATGGAATTATCAAAAACAATACATGAAACATTTTCTAATAGTAAGCAAGAGCATGATTTTGGTTAAACTTACACCACAAATGTTGGTGATTGGACAATTCCCTAGATTACCACAGCTCCCCTGGGAAGCGGGCGCTTGCAACTTTCCCCCCGCTCCAGTGCTAGGGCCAGCAGTCGGCAAGACGAGAACTTGTTAGCTGGGGCAGCATGAAGGAAGAAAGCACTTTTCTATTTACAGAGACTCTGAAAGCTTGACTGATGTTATACAATTCCAAAATAAGACATTTTTTTGCGGTCACAGTAGGTAGAGGACAGGCATTCTTGGAAAGATTGGATTGGAAAGGCATAATATTGAAAAATACTTGTTTCGTGATTGTGTTTAGGAAACTATGGGAAGCATTAGTTTGGAATGCTTGTTTATTTTCTGTGAAATATATTGATGAAAGTTTAGTTGTAACTTGGCACTGTTGGAACACATGGGAGTCTTCAATTCAATTACCCCCCCGTGATGCGTCCTACCCCCCTGATGTGTCTCACCCTATGTTGAAAACAATGACCATTTGGCACCATTCATAATAACTTCATGTAGCCCCCCAGTTCAGTTCCCCTCTCGTCTCCCCCAGGTACAATTTCCCCCCTCTTTGATGTCTCATCCTGTTCAAAACAATGACTTTTTGTAATGTGATCAGCAGCATGTGTGCTCTGTGGGCTAAAAGACCCACAGTGTGAAAGACCCTTTCAGTGTATGAAGTGCCACCATGCTCTTTCTCTGCTTTATTAAAAGTTATTGTCAAAGACTCTGTTTTTCTACTCACAAAGGTGAAGGGACAAACCCAGTAAAATTCTCTGCTTTTGATTAAAAGACAAATTTATGTTGTAATAGATGAACAAAGACTTTGTGCCTGAATTTATTTTTCTTTTTCACAAATGTCTTCTATATCTTTAAAGGTTTGATATTAGCAGTAGTATAATATAATATATGCATTTTTTTTATCAGTATAGTAATGAATGCATACATTTTTTTTTTCAGTGGGCCCCAGTGGGAATTGAACCCACACCCTAAGCGCTGCCAATGCTTAGCTCTAGCAACTGAGCCACAGAGAACCACACTTGATTCAACAAGCCAGGCTCAATTTAGCTGGATCAAATTGTTGTCGGAAAAAAATCTGGGACACATGTATTCTGATCTACTGCATACTACACACACGTCTATGGAAAAGAACAGCATAGCATGCTATTTGTTACAGTAATAGCACAAATCAAGATTATTCCATTCTGAGACTCATTTTTATACCAATTAAATTGTCCGCTTTGTCTCATTGTTCTCTCAGTGTAGTAAAAGTTAGGCATCTGCAGGGGCAAAGGACTTAAAAATAAAGGACAGGAAACTGGACAAATGTATGTTTTGGGAACATTTACCCTAACTTTCTGAGAACCAATTTTTTTTATTTTGATAGGATAGGTGAGGAGATGATTTAACCTGTTGAATGTCAAGACCCGTGAAAATCACAGGTATACATGTATATACAGTATATGTATATAATTTATTTTTGTTTGTGTGTGTGTGTGTGTGTACACAAGCTTATTTTTACATTCTGCTCATGTTTATAACTGAATAGTTATTTATTCAGATGCCTTGCTTAAGGCCACAATGGCCCACCAGGGAACCAAATAATTTATATCTACATATCCAGTTCCTTAACCAGTGTGCTATACCTCCTGATAGATATGTTCAGGAGCTTTGTATAATCTTTTCAAAATTCTTTCATGCAAGCACTTTATAAAACTTTGTCAGACAATGACTCCACTGCTATGGGAAGACATTAAGCAAATCAATCATGTCCTGCAAATTGGGTATAATTATTTGGGTTGAATAAGTCATTACCCTTGTTAAACCCATTTAACAATTGTTATTCTTCGTCCATTTTTTCCTGGATTGGGTGGGATAAATTCTCCTGACCCTTGAACTAGCTAATGTCTAAATGTTCCATTTAGAAAGCAAAATATGGTAAAGAAAATAGTATTCAGGTCCTGATCTCCATTATAGACCAGTGTGTGTATTCACATCAGTTAGGTCTTAGAATTGCTGTGTCTAATTAGGTATGCTTTGTGCATCTCTAATTGGCTTCTCTCATCCTCAGTCTAAGATTGCTGATGCTAAAGGGTTCATATAGCAGAACCTTTTAAAAATATATATCCATTTTAAGTTGAGAACTTCAGTTTTTTAATGCCATAATTAATTTTATTCTGGTGGATAATACTGCTAAATGGGATTTGGAGAGTAAAACCAGTAGTATCTGTGTTATTTCAAAACAATGTCCTGTTTGGACATCAACTATATGCAAAGTAAAATACAATGAAAAATACAATGACTATAAAATAGACTAAAAAGTTAAAAAACGTACCTCTCCTGTCATATAACTCCCTCATCTGGCAGGGTGGAAGATGTTAACCCTGATTGGATGAAGTTAGAGTAAGGGTCCCCAACATCTGCTCTAACGTAATGCCAGAATCCCACCCAGAAAAAAATTACAATCATGCGAAAAACGTTCTAATCTAATTAAATTGAATAAGGCACCGTCAGCATCTGTGTGCCGCTGTGCTTGTCCTCCCCACTGTAATATTCCTGGTCCTGACTACAATCATAGGAATTGGATGGGTCTGCTATTTTCAACTTGAATCATGCAACAGGCGGTCAGCAACTACTCTCATATTTTGATCTACATGTGCTGCTGATGTGCTGCTAGGTTGCTTGCTAGCTAGGTAAACAATGAGTAAAAGACACACATTGTTGCATAGCTTATTTGAAAAGGCTAAGGGAGATAAAAGGGCCAATGAAGGAGAGGATAATAGTGCCCAAAAAGCCCTCCTTCAATAGAAAGTACGTTGAGTCATACATCAAATATAGCTTTGTTGCAACAGGTGATGAACATGCCCCTAGCCCTCTATGCGTAATTATTCAAACTGCTTCAGCACATCAAGTCAAAGCACCCATCAAAGATAAGCCAGTTATGTTCTTAATGCCAAAAGAAAGGCAAGGAAGATGGACAAAAGCAAGTGCTGAAAGCCAGTACTTCCCATCTCATCCCATCCCACATACAGTGGAAAGGGGCATGTTTGACATGTTCCAAACCTTAGCAGGGATCTTAGGAGAGACTGAGGCAGGGCTGTCATACTCCCAGCTTCTGCCTGATTACCTGGCTTTGTGTTGCATTGTTTCCCATCAAAAAAAATACCCAAGAACTACCAAGGAATGGATCCGCAACTGATAGGGAATTTCCTCGGTGAACTATGCATACTGGTGAAGGAAGAGGCCCAGCTACTCAAGATCACAAACGATGGGAAAACCTTGTCTCTGTCGGCCTTCTGGATTCAAATCAAGGCTGAATATCCAGACATAGCTGAAAACTCTATTGCCTTTCCCAACCTCCTATCTTTGTAAAGCAGGGTTTTTCTGCAATGACTGCAACAAACACAAAATTGTGGAGTAGACTGGATATAAGGAACACACTGCGAGTGTCACTGTCTCCCATCGTTCCTTGTTGGGACCGGCTTGTAGCAGGGAAGCAAGCCCAAGGCTCACTGATAGGTGAGTTGAAATGTATGTTAATATGATAAGCTGCGTTAATTATGTTAATAATGTTAATAAATGTTAGTCTATGTATATATTTTAGAGCCTAACAATATTACCATTATAATGCCAATCGTGACATGCAGGAAAATGTCAATTGCAAACTGAGAAGCCTAAGCAACCATTATTTACTTGGGATTAAGACATTCAATTATTTTTCAATTTGACTTGAGAAAATGGAAAAAGTAAGACATTCAATTTTAACCTATTTTCAATTTGAAGTCAAGACCATTTTTACACGGAAAATGGAAAAAAGAGGCACAGACGGAAGTGGTTGTTTAAAACCCTCTGACTGGTCAATAAAATGGAAATAAAATTAAAATTAAAACGCTTTTATTATTTCTGGCTCCATTAACCTACATAGTTTGGGGACCGCTGCTCTAGTGTTCCTTCAGATGAGTAATAAAACCTGTAAGTGAGCCTACTTTTGTTAATGTATATGAGGGCAATCAGTCTTTTAGTTGCCCAAGGAGTCCCCTTCGATGTTTGGGGAGGGAAGAGAGAGGGAACAGACATAAATTGGAGATTTAGGTTAGACAAAACAGATCGCTTGATTACAATGAAACATTGCAAGGACCCAGAATCAAAACCTAATATCAACATACTACCCATCACTTGTATTCCATATTTGAAAAAAAGTTAAAAAGGAAACACCAACATAGTGTCTTAATAGGGCATTGGGCTATTATGAGCCACCAGAACAGCTTCAATGTGCCTTGGTATAGATTCTGCAAGTGTCTACAACTCTATTGGAGGAATACAACACCATTCTTCCATGAGAAATTCCATCATTTGGTGTTGGTGTTGTAAAAAGCTGTCTCATGCGCTGCTCCAGAATCTCCCATAAGTATTAAATTGTGTTGAGATCTGGTGACAGTGATAGCCATGGCATATGGTTTGCATCATTTCAATGCTCATGAATCATTTTAATGCTCATCCTCATGAGGGTAATGTCATCCTGGAAGAGACCACTCCCAACAGGATAAAAAGGCTTCACCATAGGATGAAGGTGACCACTCAGAAAAGCTTTTTATTTGTTGGCGTTTACCTTGCCCTCTAAAGCCCCTTTCCCACATGCACCTTAACCCGTAAATGTTCCGGTAATTTCCATGTTGCCGTCATTTGGGAACAGGAGCCGGGGTCGCTTTTCTGTGTAAGGCAATGTTCCTGCTCAGGACCTAATAAGATTTACGGAAATCTTCTGCTACGGCTCTAGTGAGAACAAAAGCAGCAACATTCCCTGATAAAGCACGCAAACGGTTACAACATTCTTACGTATGGCGGTTTTACGTTGCCAGATAATGGTTTGTTCATAATATAACATAATATATATATAACAATATAATATAATATAATAAGTTATGTTAATGCACTAGATAGCTAGCTAGTTAAATGATCAAACCAAACATTTAAACTATTATTTTAACAATTTAAATCACAAGTTAGCGAACTAGCATTTCACATCCAGCTAGCTACTGATGCTAGTTTATGGCTGTATGGCACCATCAGAGATGCCGTGGTCTACGACAAAATAACAGACATCCTACGCGAATTAGGTATAATGAGACAGAAGGCCCAGATCAATAAATACATCCTGCATTGATTAATCTAACCGGAACAATCATGTCATGTGGGAACAGACTCCCACACTGAATATTTTCGTATAGGAGACCTATATGGAAACGATGAAAAACACGACCTTACCTGGATAATTTAACCTGGAAATGTTTCGGATTCCATGTGGGAAAGAGGCTTAAGGGTTTGAGTGGACCTAAACCATGCCAGGAAAATGCACCCCACACCATAACAGTGCTACCAGAACCCTTCATTTACTCAAGTGTTTCCTTTATTTTGGCAGTTATTTTTTATCTTCAAAAGCTATCCTGTCAAACTTCATCTAGAGGTTTCATTGAAAAAATGGAACCATTCACCCATTTCCAATCAGCTTGATCCCAGTTGACGGTGTCTGAATCTTGCAATACCCTTGGAAACTAGCATATTGAACTTCAACTAGTTCTCCTTAATTTCCTGGGAGTGTTTCAGGGTGTCAAAATGTACAGGTCCAAATATATTGAAAGAGGCTTGATACCTAGCAAGAAAACTACTACGAAGAGATTTTAGAGAGATTGCAGAGGAGTTAGACTGAAACTAGCATGACGCTTCCGAGACCTTTAGCAGAGTAAGAAGGAAAGGGAAGGCAGACTCAATCAGTCTTGCCAGCCGTAGCACTGTTTCCTGTTGCCACCAGATGGTAAATATGGCCTGCAGCAGGTACGCCTGCTTTTTGCAAGGTAGTTAGCCAGCTCCTAAGACAAACAACAGAGGGAGGCAAGAGGAAAGGTTCAATTCAATTGAATTGTCAACCTCAGCTTGTTGCCTCGCACCAGCAGACGGTTGATACAGCCCACGGCTGGTAGATTTTTCTGCTGTACCTAAGAGGCAAATGAGCTAAACAGTACTCCGAGGGATGTGAAATTGAGCGCCTCACCTGGAAAACTGGTGGATTCGCCATTTTGCAACATACTTTATAGATACTTACATGGTACAGAATAAAAATAGGACATTATCACTCTATTTTGTAGGCACACACACACAGATGAACTTTAGTGTGTCTTAGATGACAATAAAACATAAAAAATGTTTGTTGAATGTTGCAGCCAAGTGGATATTTCTTTACAATAGAGTACTGATGACTATTGTCATTATTATAAACAATCAAAAGACTAGCACTCCAATATTCTATATTTTTACCATCTCAAGGAACTTGGAGTTACAACAGGTCAATTATAATAGTTTACTTGTTTGTTTTTTCCTCACATACTCAATTGGCAGATGCTATGGCCATCAGGAAATACATTTTGTAGTTGGCACTGAGGCAGAACATGTAACAAATATGCCAGTATGTTTTCCCATCAGGTCCTATGTTCCAAATCAAGTTGGCAAGTACGAGAAAAAAACAACAACAACTTCATAATAAATTAGAAATTCAGCAGTAGAGCGTGGTGAATTGTTTCCTACCTTTCACCCTCTTGTGCATTGTACAGTCATCGCCTGTCAAGAGCTGCATGAAACAGATTTTTCAGACTTCGTAGCTTCAGGTATTCTGAATCTCAGCAGAACTACAGTGAGAGATGTCTAATGTGGAAAACTGTATTCCCTTGATTCGTTGCCAAAAATATTTTGACATACATCATTTTTTGTATAAAACTCTGCATTGCTGCTTACTGATAATGTGCGATAGAGTGAAATGTATGCCGTTTATATGCATTCAATTGTAACCAGAATAAATATGTGTTCAAAACTTTTGACTTGGGTCAATCACAGGGCTTTGTAGTTTTCTGAAACAGAAAATCTATTTATGAAGATCCCTTTATGCTTTTTGTGGACAATAGAGTGTCTCCTTGACAACAACTACAGATGCTGCAGTCACCATGGGGATGGCTTCTCTGAACAACGCAGCAACTTTCGAAGGAGACACGAGCAAAAGTATATGCTATGTTGAAATAATTTGATATTAAAATGTCTCACTATGACATTAGAAATAATTTGTTTAAAAGTTGTCATGCATGCACCAGGGATTTGCGCATTACTGGATAACAATATTGACTCAACATTGTGGCATATTTGGAGCTTTTCAAAGGGTTTATGTTATTAAGCATTATTTGTTTATTTGAGCAAATCTGGCTATACAAGGTTCATAAGCATAGCATTACTACTTCAAACTACATTTCTTAGATGGAATGGCTAACATCAATTCTCGCCTTTATAAAGCTACACATTTACCACACAATTGAAGCACTGCTGTGTCCTATGATGTTTATCTTTATACATTTTTAAAAGGCTGTACTTAGCTTTCCTACAGCAAGGCATAACAGGAGCAAACTATGGTGAACAGGCCCCTTTATATGTGTCTATGCTTACAGAGTTAATAGGAATTGCAATCTGATATTTTTTCAAAGGGCCTTTGGAAGCATCGTGCACATACATTTTCAGTCCAAATACAATATAGGAGAGGACTTGCAGTGCTGTAGGTACTGGTTCAGATCAATTGCATTTCAAGCTCACATTTCAAAGGCTGTATGTTTGCAGGGTGTTTGAAAATCCACTTAATTTGATGACTCTCTGCTGCAGTTTTACACCATTAGAATGCAAATTAGGCAGATTATGTTTATTATGTAAATTCAACTTTATTTTTGGTCATTTAACACACATCAATTGCAAACTTAGTTTGCAAAGATTTTCCTTCCTTTTTTAGCACTGCTGCGTCAGTGTAAAAGAGATTAATCCGACTAATGGATCTGGGAGGGAATTGCTCTTAAATTGTATTGAATGGGTAATAACATACAGTTCCGTCTTTTTATATTTAGCATATTCCAAATATGGTACTTACAGAAATTTTGACACATTTTAACATTATGTCTTTTGCAAATTAACTCTAATTTTATTATAATAACATATTGTGGCAGGATCAGTGGTGTCGGGTTACCACACAGCCAAAGATCAATAATAAAATCACCATACACCAGCAAAATAGGAAACAAGAGAAATGTATTATGGGAATTCTTACACAAACAGGGCAGCAAACACATACAGTCCATAATCTTTATATGTTGTCTTTATAATATATATAAATGATTCTACCGGCCCTAATCCAAAATCAAAATATAGCCAGTCCAGCCCTGGAATCCAGGTCTTTATCCGTAATCCAAAATCAAAAGTCCAATCCAGGTCCTCAAACAAACAATTGTCGATACACAAACAGGGTTTTCAAAAACCATCCGAGTCAAATCCAGTAAGCAATCCAAAAATCTCTCTCTCTCTCTCTCTCTCAGCAAATTGCTGCTTTTCACAAATGCAGAGGTCCAAAATTTTACACACATTCTAATATCACACCTAGACATGATCACTAGTAGTTATTTAATTGCATTTAATTTTCTCATGTAAAATTAACCCCTTCCACCCAAGGGCAATTTTTGGCATTTCCATCTAGTTACACATGCCTACATTCAGTAGTCATTGAAGGTATGCAGTATGAGGAGGAAACACATTTTCCTGGTGTCATATGAAAGAAAACATCTGGAGCTTTATGGTGATCAAAAGGTATCTGCCAAAATAAAGGGAATGAAGTAAATGAAGGGTTCTGGCTATACCCCACAGTTATGGTGTGGGGTACCTTTTCCTCACATTGTTTTGTTAGAGTGAAAATTCCCCCAGGCACTCTCTATAGCAACAATCTGTCGATCTCTAATGCGCAGATGTTACCAGAGATATTTATGTTATACAGAACCCTCAACTGTTCTCACTCTGCCCTGTCTACCCGAGATGTCTCTGACTTATCTCAGTCTGGCATCCCAGTTCTTTTCCAGTAAGGTCATGATAACTGGCAACATCTTTCTTATTGACAGCATCATTCATCTCGGAGGCTTCTGTTATACAATGTGTTATACAATCACTGTCCTGCTGGATATAAAGATCTTTTTCCTTTTTTTTTTTTCAGATTTTACCCCGTTTACTCCCAATTTAGTAGCCAATTACCCATGTGCTTAGTTCAATCCCCCTACCCCTATAGTCTGCTGCCGTAGTCCTGTAGTGACAAGGGCGTAGCGCTGCCTCCTCCGAGACAACACTCGTTGTGCCGTCGACTGTAATTCCGGTATCGCAGAACCACTCCTATGAGCAGCGAACTGTGTGTGTCAGTTCCCCTTCCCTGGGGCGGACAGCCAATCGCCGCCCCTGGTGGCACTCCCGGCCAGAGCAGACTCTGGCGAGACGGGGAATCGAACCGCGGTCTCCGTGGCCAGTGTCGAACATTGTAACCACTGGACCATGCGGGAGGCCCTGTTTTGTCTTTTGCTGAATGATGAGAATGGCTTTGCCACGGTGAAGCCCTCTCTCCTTGCAGCTGCAATAAACTTCTAGAAAGCTTTGACTTTTTGTCCATGTGAGTCTCTACACTTAGGTTTTTGGTTGCAGACGGATGAACAGTTTAGGTCCACTGAACCCCTTAGAGCAGTGATTCTCAAACCTCTCCTTGGGGACCCCCAGCCGGTTCATGTATTTGTTAAATTCCACCACCTGCACACCTGATTCATCTAATCAATGCTCGTTAAGTAGTAATGAGTTGAATCAGGTGTGCTGGTAGTGGAATTTAACAAATACATGGACTGGCTGGGGGTCCCCCGAGGAGAGGTTTGAGAACCACTGCCTTAGAGGACAAGGTGAATGCCAATAAATGGTCCATTTGTATCATCCTATGGTGAAGCACTTCTATCCTGATTGGAGTGATCTCTTCCAGGATGACAATGTCCCCATCGACAGTGCACGAGTGCACAGTGCAGCTGGCCTTTTCTCCATTCCTCACACCTGAGTCAGCATGATGGGAGCTCAAGCTTTCAGCTCTTCAGCTCCCAGGCTCTGAAACTCTCTCCCCATAAACATCAGACATGTAGAGACATGACCCTCCTTAAAAAAATTGCTCAAAACCCACCTGTTCACTCTGGCTTATAACACTTTTGGTTCCCTCTCTGTTTCCCACTGAACCCATCATTGTGCTAACATTGCTGTGTTTTTATGTGCTCCTCTGGTGTTACTGTTCTATATCATTTTTGGTGGCTTGTTTTTTATTTTGTATTTTCTGGTTACATTCATGTGCTTTAAAAAAAAAAAAGTACCCTATGTATGGTGATCATGGGTGTCCAGAATAAAATATTCTGAACACCTATTAAATACAATTTATTATTATTATAGGCACTGATGTGGTTTGATGGAAACATAGTTCAGGGATAGGGTCTAATGGGGTTTGATGGAAACAGTTCAGTGATAGGCTTAATGGATGGGTTTAATGGGTTTAATGGACACATAATTTAAAGATAGGCAAGATAGACACAGGGTCTGAGGGATACATAGTGTCCAAATGAGCCCATTTGGGGTTTTTTTAAAACAAGGTTTATAACTGGGCGCTTGATGGTGTTCTGCAATCACTTGTGATGGAGATATTGAAGTTCCATGTTGAATGTCAATTGTGGACCATGTTGCAAGCAAAGCATACTTTTAATTACAAATCCCAACCTTGACTCTACTGAAAGAAAAACTGACAGTGAGACAGACACACAAGCCGGAACAGGAGGAAATATGTGACTGAGCACATGTCCCATTCCGAACAACTAGTTCCTGAAAGAAAGGAATGCATATAATTAATTCTGACACTGGCGCACTGGAAGCCTTTCATTCTCTTGTGATCAAATATGCAACAAAAATGACAGTTTAATTTTCATGAGAATTCCAAGAATGGCTCTGTATCAAAGAGCAACCTGCGCTTCCACACAATATTTCCAAAAGCAACATAAGGATAACTAGAGGGACAAATTTTAGAGACCAAATTTCATGAGTTGGCAAATAACTTGCTGTTAGATGCTGTTGCCATTAAAACTTTGACTGGTGAAAAGTACCACAGTTCCACAGTCTGGAAAATATCACAAAAGGGCCAAGGCCTAACCAAAAGGTGGAAAAATGTGTCAATAGTGTAATAAATGTTCATTTTAAATCTCTGCTGGTTAATAGCATTTTTTTTGTTCCTAACCACGCCTATATGCTGGAAAAGTCAAGCTGGCACTGTCTTATCAACAGCGCTAGTGGGAATAGCCCGAAAGAAACTCCAGAAGCCATTAATTTCCAATGAGATGCAAACTTTTCTTCATAAAATTGAAGAAAATAACAGTTGAAACATGCTTGTGGGTTGTTCTTTGGTGATAACCTTTTTATTAAGGAATCGGGTGATCAACGTAAAAACGACAATATTTAAAACCAAGGTCCCACAAGTCACTATGAAACGTACCTTTAGTACCCTAATGGGAGTTTGATATTAATTTATACATTTTACTTAGATAAAGGGACACTGGTATACATACAATAGTTTTACAGGGCCCCCAGGTGGCTCACCCAGTAAAAGTACTTGCCTGCAGTGCAGGTTGCCCACTGTGGTCAGGGTTCGATTCCACGGCTGCGCCAGCCCGGTCCAACAGAAAGCATCCCTGTGTGCATCGGATTCACGGTTAACGTCTTGGCGGGGTCCGTCTTAATGGAGGCGGTTCTCTCGCACTCTTCACTGCTAGTCCCAAGGTAGTGGCTGGTCCTGTATTTGCAGGCGACGGGCTTGTGGGAAGGGTAATTAAAGTAATAGAGGGTTGAATCAATTGGCCACCAAATTGGGAGAAAAATAGGAAAAAATCTGAAACCAATTTAGAAAAAAAATTGTTTTACATTATGTTCCACCTCAAGCTATCATAATCAAATCCCAAACATATCAAACACGATGGGTTCCTATCTACTAGCCAATTATTGTGACAATTGACATTACTCATCTGTTATTCATAATTGGCTAAAATAGTCAAACACAACAGAATATCCGGCAATTACGTTCCTGCATAACCGAGGTTAAAATTGAATTGGAATAGCAGTGTCGTTTGAAGTTTCTAAATGCCAGCCTGCCATTGCTGAGCTGTCACAAATTTCAAATATATCCTTTTATCCTCACCTGTTTGAAATTGTGAGTGCTGAGACAGCAGGTTCATCCAAAAAAACAATTTCCATCAAGAGTGGGAGAATGTTTATTTTTTGTTGTTTACAAGCGTCAAAGGCAGGTGTGTGTGTGTGTGTGTGTGCGCGGTGTTAGCATTGCAGTCAGGAATAAATACAATCTGGAGCGGCACTTCACCACAGTACAAAGAACTTTGAACTTGATTTTCCCACTGGTAGCAGCCTGCGCTCTGAGAAGGTGAGGAAGCTGAAAGCAGGCTTTCAAATCAGCAATCATTCACCAAATCTGTGAAGAATTCCAAAGTGACAACCGAGGCTTCATTAAAGGTGGCTCATTATTTTGCAATGAATAAAAAGCCTTTTACAAATGGTAGATTAGTTAAGGATGCAATGCCTTACTGTGCGTGGGGCCAAGATGGACTTGCGTCCTCTACCAGGCAGGTTTACTACTGTTCCGTTGGTTGTAAACTTCTTAATTATTGACCTAAGAGTGGAAAGTGGTATCTTTAGTTTTTTATTTGATTGTAACCATCTCCTTTTGAAGATGAATGTTCTTTGCCCCATGGGGATGGATGACAAAAGGAATTTACATGTGTGTTAGCTAATTTTTATACCCCAGTGAAACAGCCACAATACATTTCTCTTTGGATTAACTTGAAAAATAGCATAATAATGCAGATTTATTTTGGGGGGATTTTATTTAAAATTATTCGGCATGTAAATATTTAACATATATCCTTTTGGGGAAAAATAAATGGCTTGTTAAACAAAATCTTTCTCTGAGCAATTGTATTAGTATAAAAAAGGATGCAATATAGCTCATTACCTGTATTGTTTATTTTATAACATTTTCTTTGCTCATATTTATCTAGGGTATGAATACTTTTGGAGGGTACTGCATATTTGTAAGGAATAAACCATAACAACCCCTGGATTCTTTGGATATCACCTGGGATGGTGTGGCAGAAAACCAAGGGCTGTTCCCTCCCCAATAGTTGTAGTGGCTTATTCCACTAATACCACTTATACTATTCCACTAATACTACTTATCACAAATAAATACAACCGATATCAAGTAAAAATAATCAAGTTTTCATACATGCAGATCTCTTTTGTCATTATCATTGGTGAGATGTTCCATGTTATTACATTATCATAGCTAGTTTGCTAACTCGCGAAGTTAGCCAATTAATATTAGCTAGCTAGCAAACATTAGCACTACATCTTTTATATTCCCTTGATTGCTACTTTTAGCTAATCTTGGCCCAACCTAAGAGGCATTTAGCTGTCATTCTGTCTGTGTCCTTGACATCACAGATATGACTGAAATGTCAGTTTCCAATGCCTCTCTATCTCTCCATTGTTATTTTGATCACTTGAACACTGTTTTTTCCGCCCATTGCTGCCATATACTGGGCCAGTAGGGTGCTCTACATCTCTTCCAGCATCTCAGCAAACAAACTTTATTTCTTGGTGGAAAACACTTTACATTTTTTATACATTTGTATTATAATATTACCAATATACTGGTAACTGCCAAAATAAAGACAATTTGAGTAAATGAGGGATACAAACCATGTTGGAAGCGGAGGATGCTCAGAATAATTGCCTCAGGCCTAAAAAGTGTCTAGCTTTTTTGTGTAGTTTAAGTGATGCCTCAAAATGATTTAACCTCAAAATGTGTGCCTGGTATGCAGAATGTGTACAGGTTGGCAGGTCTGAGGTAGGTTCTTGGGTCATTGGGTTGTGACAAGGGCTAATTCACACCTTTATACTGTACTTGTTACAGCACATTTTATTAAACAGTAATGTAGTACCATGGCCCATGCTTAGAATTCAGTGAAGGTGATTTAAGTTCAGATACATTTTGGATAAAAACATTGTGGCAATATTTTTCCTTCACATAATGTTCCTTGTTGTAACATTATGTTTACTTTACATGATGGCAATTCTTTCAAATGTAATATATAATAATATATGCCATTTAGCAGATGCTTTTATCCAAAGCGACTTACAGTAGTGAATGCATACATTTTTCAGTATATGTGGTCCCAGTGGGAATGTCTTAAAGATATGAAATGTACTTACCACGTAAAGTCTGTTAGTAAGCCTGTCACTTACATGGTGTTATTGTCTATTTAGACACATTTCTGCAACCGTATTCCTCTCTTTAAATATTTAGTTAACTAATATAATTATCTCTGCATCCCCTTCATTATACTCTGTCACCAATTTCCATGGATTGTTATTTTGTCAAATCTAAAGTGGTGCATGCTAATCACAATTTAATCATGATTAGCAGGCACCACTCTAAAATAAGTATCATGCGCATTATATAAAGTTTTGAATAATTTGCAAATGAAGTGTAGATGAACTCATTAATGGAATTGACCCTTTCAGCAGCACTTTAATGTTGTAGATTCATTTTCACAGCATCACAGCTGCTACCACTTATTTATGCATGTAATTATTTTTTATTTACTGGTTTATTTAATGCTGACAATTACTAAATGTAGGTAATAACATTTAGAAAATGAGAACTGTTAATTTATATATAAATATGGTTGTACTGGACTTATGCCAAATATCAGTTCTCTTGAGATTGACTAGTTATGAATAAGTCAGCAACTGCCCAAATGCTGTAAGTGAATTGGTGATCAATCTGACTTCTGTCAAGTGCAGAAATAAACTATCTCAAATTGTAAGATAAGTTCCTGAATAGTTTCCCAAACAGGGCCGTATCCAGGAGTCGAGAATTACTGAGGTCATGAGACCTAGCCCCTCTAGGGGGGTTTGTCACGAGAAATGTCACTAAGGGTGTTGTCACACCTATAGTTTGTTTGATGTGTTCCAAATCAGGGACTAATTTGTTACAATGTTGCATTCACCCCTTGGTTTGGTTTCTTTTCACACAGCAATATTTCTGTGGAAATTTGTAAACAAACGCCATGTGCAAGCAAACTGTTCCCTCAGTAGGCAATAACTAGAGCCAGTATAATTGTACCTGTTTTTAAGGATTAAACATTGTGAAGTAAGAATTCACAGAAAATCCTAATACCAAAGTTAGCCGAATAACCTGTTAAAATATGTTTTTTTTAAATATGCAAAAACATGTGCAAACCAGAAAAAAAGTGAAGTCTGGACCTCCCCATTCTCATAGCTATGTAGTTACAGCCATGCCTATGTCTAGTAGTCACCAAATTTGTGTGGAGTGCAAGTATAAACTAAAATTAAATTTGGCAATGTACAAGATCATTTCTATAACAAAATTATGTGGTTAGCATTAGCAACACCAAGCGGAGAAACTCACCATTTCCATCCGAGTCAACATCAGGAGAATGGCTGGCGGTGGTAGTGGTCATAACCAGTGATGCTGTGCCAGAGCTAGCCTCATAGGACTCTACAATATCCATGGGATCAACGATGGGTTTAGTCCCAAAGATTTTGTCTTTCTCTTCCCCTGAACTTCCACTTTTGCGAAGAGAATCTCATACTTTAACATCCATCCATCCATCCATTATCTAAGCCGCTTATTCCTAGTCAGGGTCGCGGGGGGGGGCTGGAGCCTATCCCAGCATGCGTTCCGGGCGAGAGGCAGGAATACACCCTGGACAGGTCGCCAATCCATCGCAGGGCACACACACCATTCACTCATACCTACGGGCAATTTAGACTCTCCAATTAGCCTAACGTGCATGTCTTTGGACTGTGGGAGGAAACCGGAGTACCCGGAGGAAACCCACGCGGACATGGGGAGAACATGCAAACTCCGCACAGAAAGGCCCCCGGCCTGGATTCGAACCCGAGACCTTCTTACTGTGAGGCGACAGTGCTATCCACTGCACCACCGTGCCGCTATACTTTAACATACTGTTGCCAAATTTTCTTTGCTTTCACGCGACACTGTTCGGCAGACCGGTGAAAGCCCCTCTCCTTAAGTCGTTCACAAGACATTTAATAATTTTTGTGTTCGTTTTCTCAAGCTGCCCACATATATCATCGTTTGCCCAAATTTCAATAAGTTATTGTACCTCATCGTTGCTCCATGTTAACCCATGTTGCCTCTTAGATAGCAATAAACAAAATGTGTTGCCCATAATTCAAAGCATGCCAAACCCATCATGCATAGCAATTTGGGTCCTTTGGGTCAGATTGCATTCTCACTACAGAGGAACCGCTCCAGAGTTTGCTTGGAATCAATTAGGGGGGAACCAGGGTTAGAAATAAATGCTCCAAACGAAGTAGGCGTGAAAACGCCCTAAGAAAAATGGTATGAAATCAGTCTACCTTTGTAGTTAATTCACTACAAGAGTTGTAGGCTGTCATGATTTTATAAATGGCCACTGGAAATGTGCACTAAAATTTAGCTAGCTTTGTGCCTACCACTGTCAATGTATGCTATGTTAGCCTAAATTAGCCTATCACCACTTTAATCTGACTAAACAGTGGTTTGTGTAACAGTAGCTAGACAGAGACAGCTACGTTTGGCTAGTGACTATACAAAACTACACACAAAGTAGCTATCGAAAAGTATTTATCTCTGGAGATGAATAGCATTCATCTGGTTATAATACAAGCAGTCAACTTTTTTATGATGTGAGAGATCTGTGCAGCAAATTCGTCCCAAGCGTCACTGCATCATCTTTGCTGAGCAAAGATTTTGTAGTAACGATGAGATTCTCTTGCTCGGGGCGGGTCCAATTCACCAACACACACACACAGTAGTCAGAGGCGTAGCACACAATTCTGGGCCCTATACATATGCAGTCTTGTGGACCCCCTTCCCCTCTTGATCCATGACTCTCACGCATCTTTAGAATTTTTTTAATTGAATCAACAACTATACACATTAATCTGTAGTGGTTATTAGGGTAATCACTAATGAACTGCTTATACCACATTTAAACAAATAATTAGTAAGATTAGTAAGATTCTCTGGCCATAGTGCTGGGTCCTCTGGCAAATACCCTTCTGCATTCCCCTCACTTTTTTCCACTTCCTCCTCTGTCTTCTCCTCATCCTTCTCACTACCCTCAGAGCAACCTTCATTTTCCTTGCTCTCTTCACCTCCATCATCCTCTTCACTAGTCCTACTGCTACTCTCTGCCTCTTCTTCCTGCTCACTCTCTGCCTCAATCACATCTTCTTCCTGCTCACTCTCTGCTACAAGGACAAGCCCCTCTACAAGCATGAAGCATACAGGATTGATATTAACCTCTTAACTTGGTGAGCAGTTGTTTTCCCTCAGTTTGTTTTTCTTTCTTTTCTTGTTTGATACCCCGACTTCACTTTCTTCTGGAAAGACAACTGAAATGATTGATCGCGATTTTAAAAAATGCTCCATTTGAAATTAATCATTAGCACCAGTCCCTAGTTCAATGATTAGCCGTGACATATCCCATCAGATTACCTTTCTTTTGAAAGAAATTAGAGCAGTTGTTTTCATTTGAAAATACCTTTAATTTGATACCTTATTCACTTTTTTTTTTTAGATGCTATCTTAAGTTTTAAGGAAGTTATTATTCACTCTTATATCTTAAGTTTTAATTTTTTTACACTTGGAAATTTGCATATTGACCCCTATTGTTTTTCAATGATCTTGAAACAAAAGCTGTGATTCAATAACATAAATGCCCATAACTTTCTTAAAAATAAAGATAATTGCATGACATTTTCAGTAATTACAGATTGAAGCATTCTAAAAAAAGATATGATATATCTTAATTTGAATTATCTGAAATTACATTACATAATCAATTAATCACATAATTACATGTTGCGCACACGCCGCGACACGGCAAAAACCATGGCAGGCAGCGAGCATTTGGGCAAAGATATCTCACATTCCTGGTCAAAAATATCGCATTTCGCATTGACAGATTTCAATGAAATTTCACCAGAAATGTTGAAATTGTTAAATTAACGTCCTGGATACCTTTTATTTAGTCCTGAACTTGCGATATATCATTTTGAAAGGACTAAACACGAGTCTGACTCTGAGGTGTAGCGTATGACGAAATCGAGCAATGTTTAATAAAATTTCAGAAACAAGATTTTCAATTACGTTATATCGCAGACATATGGTGAAAAAAAACCCAGACAGCCCTTGAAAAGCCTGCATTTTTGGGGTACGGCTATAGTCTCTTGTAATCACTCGCACAGGGACACAGGCACATCTAAACCGCCGCTGCGCACGGGAATTGTAACATACCTACTTAGTGCAGGGGGGCGGACTAAACCATTTGCGCTTTTGAGAGGGCCCAGAGAGCCTCCAATATTTTTATGGATACAAAGTTCAGTCTCTCAACCTATTTATTCAGCCAATATAATTTAGTAATGACACTAATTACTTAGAAATTTAAAATTGCAGACAAATGTTTTTTTTCTCCATTCCAGACTTTTCAAGGGCCCTCCCCCACTTGGGGCCCTAGGTAGTCAGTTCCCCTTTTCCCCCCGCTACGACACTCCTGACAGTAGTAATGATGATGACGGTGATCAGGCAAGCAATCGGTAATCTTGGCTTTGTATAAAATCTTTGCTATACCAAAGTCATTTTATGTACAGTAGTTCACCACTTTTATTCAGTATTACACTGAATCAGTATGTAAAAAAAATACAACTCAGAAAAAATACAGAGGTCATGACCTTGGTGTCCTTAATGTTAGATTTAATGTCCCAAGAGGGGTTTAGTGTCCCAAGAGGACCAAGAGAAGCTTATCCATGCTTTTATTTCCTGTAGGGTGGACTACTGCAATGGTCTCTTAACTGGTCTACCCAAAAAGACCATTAAGCAGCTGCAGCTCATTCAAAATGCTGCTGCGAGAGTTTTATCTAGGACCAAGAGAACAGAGCACATTACTCCGGTTCTAAAATCTCTACACTGGCTTCCTGTTAGTTACAGAATAGATTTTAAAGTGCTGCTACTAACTTTTAAATCACTGAATGGCTTGGGCCCGGAATACATCTCTGACATGTTTACAGCATATAAACCTAGTAGGGCTCTTAGACCCATAGACTCAGGTCGGCTAGTAGAGCCCAGGGTCCACACTAAACATGGTGAAGCAGCATTTAGCATGCAACTGGAATAAACTGCCTGAAGATCTTAGATGTGCCCCAAATGTAGCAATTTTTAAATCCCAGTTAAAGACATTTATCTTCTCAAGACATTTTATCTTTATCTTAACTAATTTAAAAATATATATATTGTAATAATGCCTGTGTGTACTTTATCTTAAATTTTTTAAATTGCCTTTGCCTTGCCTTTTATTCTTATGCCTTGCCTTGCCTAGCCAAATAAACTTGCCTTGCCTAGCCTAGCCTTGCCTAGATACGGCCATGTTCCCAAGTGGAGCATTATGAGTATTAACCATCTGTCTGACATATCCTTCCATCTGATACCAAGATCAGAAAGAGACTATTGATAAAGATTAATTATATATGAGGAAACCAATACATTGGAGTGACAAACAGGCACATAAGGAAATATGATGCAGGTAATGACATGCACGGTAAGTGCTATTATGGCTGGTCATTTCCCATCAAAATAATTATTACTACTTACTGACTGTATACTTTAAAATTCATTCATTTTCATTTTAAAATGTACATTATTTGTCCAGAGGATGTTCTCTGTGATAATGGAAACATCAAATGTAAAACAGCAATCCAATTCATCCCAAGAAGAAGGAGCAGGCTAACTCACTACAAACATACTTTTTTCACCAGAAGGTAATCTAATCATACTTACATAGAGATGTTGCCTATAATTGTGTATATAACCAGTAAATACACAAACACTGCTACACAAACACTGCTTAAGTAGTTCAGAGCAGGAAGTCCTGCCTGCTACCAGTAAATGTATGAGCTATTCTCACTTCCCTGAGAAATACACAGGGCTTCAATTTCATTAATTATTTTATTTAAATGTAGGGGTGGCAGATATGTCCTATGTACAGCAAGAGTAGAAATGGAGTGATACAACCATTATGCTCAATTTTCTTTTTCAATTTTCTCTGAAGAGCCCTGCGCTTCAGGGATTTCCCTCGAGAGTATGTGCATGCATGCTGTTGAAACTTCCAAAAGTTCTCTGAAACTAACAAGTTTTCCGAAACATCTATAGTAATTTCAAGAACAATATATACAGTTCCATGTTTACAACCAATAAGAGTGTCAGAAAATATAGTCCATCTATAAATTTAGTTTTTATTAGATCATATTGCAACAATTCCCAGGGAAATGAGAATAGTCCATACATTCAAGGAAGCAGGAAGGACTTCCTACTGGCTACTGGAGCTATGAGACCACTGCACAAATCAAACCATGTTTTTTTGAAGTAAGGGAAAGGCATCAAATGCTCTCTTCTTCATCTGTAACTTTTATAAATGGCTCTGTACCGGAACTAGTTGATGGTTTTTATTGCAGACTAAGAGATGCCCTTGATATTGTAACCCCAGTGAAAACCAAAATGTACTGTTCTAACCGTAAGATAGCATGGAAAAATGATACTATCCGCCAGCTTAAGAGACACTGCTGTGCTGAATGCTGAACGCAAATGGAGAAAAACAAATGTACATGTTGATTGTGATTTTCTAAAATCATTACTTCATGGTTATATGAACAGAGAGACAAAGCATTTTCCATGATTATTGCAGATAATGAAAATATTCAAAGAATATTGTTTCCTACTATCGACCACCTAATAAATCCAGGACCAGCAGCTGACTGGCTTAGACTGGCCTCTGTTACAAAATGTGAGGAGTTTGCCTCATTCTTCCATGACAAAATCAACAATATAAGATCTGGTATAACTGCATATCCCTTAAGTGATACTGTACAAGATTCCCCACCCACTCTGCTTTTGATCATTTTGAGCTCATTCTGCAGGATAACGGAAAGAACACTCCAAGAGGTTGTCTCACAAATGAAATCCTCTACCTGCTCTCTCTAAATATATTTTCGGTGACTGGAGACATTTCTGTGTAAGCCTAGGCGAGTATGTATCAGAGTTGAGAGATGTTTTCTGCAGAGTGCCACAGGGATCCATTCTTAGCTCTATTCTCTTCACACTATACATGCTTCCCTTAGGCAAAATCCTCTGTGAGCATGGTGTCAGCTTCCACAATTATGCAGACGACACACAACTATATACTGTAGCACCGGACAATGACAATTGTCTCAACCCATTGATAAGTCTTACAAGCATTACGACCTGGATGTCCCAGAATTTTCTAAAACTGAATGAGGATAAGACTGAGATTCTTCTGATTGGCCCCAAAGCCCAACCTACTAAATCTGAAGTAAGGAACTTAGGAGTTGTTCTCGACTGAGACTTTAGCTTTGAGAAACAGCTATGTTTTTCCATCTAAATCCATCCATTTTTAACTTTAAAAATGCTGTGCTGAGAGACTGACACATGCTGTTATTACCAGTCACCTTGACTACTGCAAAGCCTTATTTTCTGGTCTGCCAAAGAAATTGCTAGATAAACTGCAGCTTGTGCAGAATGCAGATGTGAGGATTCTTACCAAGACAAGAAGGAGAGAACACATAACCCCTGTACATTTAACCTATACTTGTTACCTGTGTCTTTTAGAGTTGATTTTAATTTAATCTTATTTATGGTTTTAAAGCACTTAAGGGGTTGGCTGCCTACATTAGAGACTGCCTCTCAGTGTATGTTCCCGGCAGTGGCCTTAGATCCTCTGCTGCTTCTCTTTTAGTGATCCCTTGAGTAAAATCTTAACAAGAGTGGTGAGACAGCATTTAGCTATTATAGCCCAAAACTGTGAAACTCCCTGCCAGGCCATATACAAGAGGCAGAAACTCTTTTAGAAAGCATCTAAAAACCCATCTTTTTATTTATTTTATCCTTCTTATTTAAAACTTTTATCTGACTATGGGGGCCAGATTTAATGTTTTACAGTTGTATTTATTGTTTTAGTACTTTTGTTTTTACTGTTGTTTTAGAAATATATTCTGCTCCACTTTTTATTATTATAACTATTTTCTTTCTTCTCATAAATGTATAGCAGAGTTGCATACATTGCATTAAATGTGCTATACAAATAAAGATCATTATATAATAATAATAATAATAATAATAATAATAATAATAATAATTGTAAATCTGGGAGCGTTCACCACAAGAGGTTTTAATTGTTTTACACTTGGCTAAAACCATTAAAACAAACAATTTTTTGAAAGACAAAAACTAAATATTGGAAAGGTTTTACATTGTGGTGAAATACATGTTCCACAAGGTGGAAAATTACACTTCGAAATTTGGCATTTTTAATATAACAATGTTTATTAATTATTTCACTATTTCATCAACATTTAATTGCACTGTCTTATCAGTGTCAACGGAGGTACAGACTGAAGAAAATGTTGATAATTCATGGAAACTAAGATTGTTGTCTTGAAACAGGGCATACATCACTTTCAACTTAATGTATTAAATTAAAGATTTTAAAAAACATCAGCAAAGATAATTTGCTCCCTCATAGAAATTGCAACTAGCTGAAACAAATATTTTGGATTGTAGTAAAACTCATATTCTGCAAGTTACAACGTTAATGGTACTCCCCCATTAAACACAACTCATCAGTCCCACATCTGCACTGTACCATTTTATTACATTCTAAATAGTGAGTGAAACTTTGGTGAACAAACCAACCTACTTTTTTACATACACCACACTTCTAGCAAGCTAATTTCCTTAAATGAGCTATAAATGATTCATTCATAGACACATTCCAAATGTTATGATTGCTGGTGAAATCGCTCAACTAAAACAATGTTTGCATGTTATGATTTTATGTTGAAACATTGTCGATCTCTGTAACCTGTTATGAGTTTAAAGTGATACTCATACCCTGGTGTCACATGCCGTGTAACAAAACCAGGGAAGGAACAGAACAGCAGGACACCAGGATCGGATCTCTCGGTCTGTGGACCAGATTTTTATTATCTCCCACACAAAGCAAATGACCAAAATAATTCAGCCGCCCCCCTCAGCCGTGAGTTCTGACTAAAGGCAATATGTCAAAGTAACAAACTAAAAGCAAGACACTGTACATGATCATTCATTACTCAGCCTACGAGAGGGAAATCAATATTGGATCTGGTTTTGTGAAACAATCCTGATAGAATTTGCAGCACAGAGGTAGGAGAACCAATAGGGGCAAGTGACCACAGTGCAGTTATTTTTTATATTTTTTGGCAAGTTAAGACAGCCTCCTCTAACTCTCGAATTTTTTATTTTAGACGAGCTGACTTTAATAAAATAAGAGAGAATTTAAGTAATATAGATTGGGTAAAACTTCTAGATTGCAGAACTGTGAATGAAAAATGGACTATATTTAAAACGGTTATTGTAGTTATTGTTTTCTATTGTATAAAAATAGGATGAAAAAATAGTCTCCGCAGTGGATGACTAAATCTTTACGGGAGATTTTGAGGCAAAAGAAACGACTGTACAGAGTATATAAAAAGGATAACTCAGAGAGAAACAAGTTAGATTATTGTAATATGCGGGCTAAGGCTGAAAGGGAAATAAGATAGGCTAAAAGGCAGTTTGAAATTAAAATTTCCCAAGATGCAAAAAGTAATCCTAAGAAGTTTTTTCAATATTGTAGTAGAAAAAGGAAAGTTAAGGATGAGGTTAAGTGCATTAAGAATAAGGAAGGAACTTTGGTTTATAATAATAAGGATATTGCTAACACACTAAACAGTTACTTTGTTGAGAGCTTTACTAGAGAAGAGGTTATAAATATGCCTAAATGTATAGACAAGGTACAGAATGTTTTGGAGGACTTTGAGATAAGGGACATAGAAGTACTACAAAAACTACAAAAACTTAAGACAAATAAGGCAGCAGTCCCAGATGGCATATATCCCAGAGAACTCAAAGAACTTGGGGAAATTATATATAAACCATTGACAGATATTTTCATTCAATCCATAATCACTGGAGAAATACCAGATGACTGGAAGCAGGGTAGTATAATTCCAATATATAAGAAGGGGGGCCATACTGACCCAGAGAACTATAGGCCTGTCAGTTTAACTTGCATCTCATGTAAAATGCTTGAATGTATTATTAGGGATAAGTTGGAATCATTCTTGAAAAATAATAATATTTTAAGGGAGAGCCAACATGGATTTCTCAAAGGGAGGTCATGCCTAACAAACCTCCTGGACTTTTTCGAAGAGGCTACAAAGTGTGTTGACCTGAACCAGGCTTATGATATTATATATTTTGACTTTCAGAAAGCATTTGACAAGGTACCACATGAGAGGCCCATTGCTAAAATGAATTCAGTAGGAATTGCAGGAGTAGTTTCAGAGTGGGTTCATAATTGGCTGCAAGGGCAAATACAAAGAGTAACCATAGGTGGGGCCGTATCTGACCTCGGTGCTGTGGGCAGTGGTGTCCCGCAGGGATCGGTGCTGGGACCTCTGCTCTTCCTTATTTACATAAATGATATTGATATGGACGTTAGTAGCAAAATAGTTAAATTTTCAGATGATACTAAACTTGGGGGTTTGGCAAACAGTTTGGAATCGACTAAAGTAATCCAAGATGATTTAAACAAAATCCTAAAATGGGCAGATACATGGCAGATGACATTCAATATTGCTAAATGTAAAGTTATGCATGTGGGAAATAAAAACATTAGACAGGAGTATTTTATGGGAGGAGAAAAGTTAGTAGGTGTTCAATTTGAAAAGGACTTAGGAATTGTAATTGATCAAAGCCTATCTGCATCAAAGCAGTGTGCTACAGCAGTGAAAAAAGCCAACAGGATGCTGGGATACATAGCAAAAAGTATTGAGTATAAATCAAAGGAGGTTATAATAATGTTATATAATGCCTTTGTCAGACCTCACTTAGAATACTGTGTGCAGTTCTGGGCACCGCACTACAAGAAAGATATAGAAGCTCTTGAAAAAGTTAAAAGAAGGGCAACTAAACTGATACCTGGTATGAAAGGTAAAAGTTATGATGATAGACTTAAGGCACTCAATCTATTTAAACTTAGCAAACGGAGACTTAGGGGGAATTTTTTAAATTCCTAAAAGGGATTAATAAAGTTAAATACCAAAGATTTTTTAAGAAAAGTGGGGTCAGCAGAACAAGAGGCCATAGGTGGAAATTAGTTAAAGGCAAATTCCGCACAGATATTAGGACGTTTTTCTTTACACAGAGAGTTGTCAATGCCTGGAACAGCTTGCCAGGTCGGGTAGTAGAGGCAGAAACACTTGGGCTATTCAAGTCCAGGCTAGATGTAGTACTAGATACTCTTTAGATTAGGACATGATGAGCCTAGATGGGCCAAACGGCCCGTTCTCATCATTATGTATTCTTATGTTCTTATGTATTCGCTACTTTTCAGTTAGGTATAAACTACCGGTCAAAAGTTTCAGAACACCCCCATTTTCCAGTTTTTACTTAAATTTAAGCAGTTCAAGTCCAGTGAATAACCTGAAATGGTACAAAGGTAAGCAGTAAACTGCCAGAGGTTAAAAAGTTTAGGTTACCAAAAACTGAAAAATAATGTACATTTTTGGCAGTGAGTAGTTTCCTACACCATCAAAAAAGGCACTTGGAAACTGGAGGAAACTCTAACAGGAAGAGGTCTGGCAGACCCAAAGCCACAACAAAATCAGAAGACAAGTTTCTGAGAGTCAACAGCTTGCGTGATAGGTGGCTCACAGGACAACACCTTCAAGCACAGCTTAACACTGGTTGAAGTAAGGAAGTCTCAGTTTCAACTGTGAAGACAAGACTTCGAGCTGCAGGTTTGACAGGTTGAGTGGTAGTAAGAAAGCCATTGCTAAGATGGCAAAATAAGAAAAAGAGGCTTGCCTGGGCCATGAAGCACCGCCAATGGAATACTGAAGACTGGGAGAAGGTCTTATGGACCGATGAATCAAAATTTGTCTCAAGTCTTCGGTTCATCACGCAGGGTTTTTGTATGCCATCAAGTAGGCCAAAGGATGGTTCCTCAGTGTGTGACACCAACTGTCAAACATGGAGGAGGAAGCGTGATGGTCTGGGGCTCTTTTGCTGGATCCAGAGTCAGCGACTTGCACATAGTGACTGTTAACCCACATTAATCCATTACTTGTTCCCAGAAAAGGGCCTTTTTTATAACTTTGAAATGTACATTATTTTTCAGTTTTTGGTAATTGAAACTTCTTTTTTTTTAGCCTCTGGCAGTTTACCGCTTACCTTTGTACCATTTCAGGTTATTCACTGGACTGCTTAAATTTCAGTCAAAACTGGAAAATGGGGGTGTTCTAAAACTTCTGACCGGTAGTGTATTTTCAGGGTCTCGCAGTTCTGTCTCTGTCAGCATTTAGCTCCAGTGTGCTTTCCACATACTGAGAGAGCAGAGCAGCTTTAAGCACACAGGTACATTCAGATGATGCGGTACAGCTGTGTGCCCCAGCTGCCCTGGCAGTAGGCATGGCTGTTAATCACCTTGATTCCCCTGTCCAGACTGACACCTTCCAGACCCCTCCACCACCAGAATGAGGCCAGGGCCCATTCGGCTAGGTGGACATCCCCCCCTCCCAGGAGAGGAATTCAGCGGAAGGGTTCGCGGACCTTGGCCGGTGGAGCACCAGAACATGAAACGTCTGCAAAGCCAGATACCAACGGGTAATCCTCGGCTTTTGGGCAGTAATAACTGCCCTTATGGGTACCACAAATGACTCTGCTGGAGCAGGGGAGTCTTGCCTGGCAAGTGGACATTGGTGCTGGAATGACGTAAGGAGGAGACTGGTGATTTTTGGACTTTGAATGTAAATTCTGTGCAACCATTATTGACCGTGCCTTATTTAATACATTGAGAAAATCATTTGTTTAAAAAAAAAAAAAAAAAAAAAAATCAGAACTAGCAAGGGGAGTGAATCTCACTGATCACAAGCTTTCAAGACTCAGAATGTGCCAAGAACAAGACGAGAATATTATTATTCAAGTAGCATGATCATGACCATCCACAGTACCAATTTCAGCACTCGCATCTATTTGATGGGTGCAGTGCTAAGAGTACTTTCAGCTTAATGCCTTTGAGGAAGTCAAATAGTGTAGGCGGGGTATTGCAAATCTTATTTGCAAAGCCCGGGTTGTTGTAGCCATTAATGTGCTCAAGCATCTTTGCCAGGGCTGTGACGAATCCACTTACTGCATGTAATAGAGAGAGCTGGCATAACCCAAGAGCTTGGAGATTTCCCCCAAAGGGAAACTTCTGGCATGCACTGGAATGGCAATAACACAACAGCTAATAAGTTAGAAATTCCACAGGGAGAAACAAGGTATATGCAAAATCCAATATAGCAAACAAAATCAGGAGTATGACAACAAGAAATGGTTAGAAATATAATTGTCCTGCAAGTTTAAAAAGCTGTGCATTTCCATTAATCAGAATGTGCTTGGCAGAATTCTCTGAAAAATTTAAAATAAAAATAAAAATGTATGGACACTGTAACAGCTTTATACTTTCCTGATATAATGAAATTACAGTAGGGGCACACCAATCTGGATTTTTATGGCAAATACCGATTCTTAATCTTGCTCTGTGTTTGAACAGATAGATGTTGAAGAGTTAGTCACACAAAGGGACCTATTTTTAACACCTATTTTCACTTTTCAAATCTGGCCATGTGCTCATTTGGATTTCCTTTCTGAACCTTTATAAAAATGTCCTGTGCAACACCTTCACCCTCCATGTGACACAGTGTCACAGCAACCGCAGAGGAAACGAACCTCTCCGAAATATGGCCAATCTGTGAGGATGGAGCTGGCTTGGTGTTTGTGCTAGTCTCAGATGGTTGCATTGCGGATGGTTGTTTGTTATTGCTGTTTAATGTGCTTCTCAGGGGGGCATGCAGGCTCAGCAGATTGCAGTTTGCCTCCATAACGCCATCAGCAGCCTTTCAGACAGCTGTGGTGGCCAGAGAGGGAATATTAACATGTCAGCTATGGTGACTTATGTGACAAGGAAGCTGCCAAATTTGAAGGTGATGGGCCGTACATGTACTACCAACGGCGACACTGCACGCATATCATAAAGACCTTCCAGCTTTGTGACAACACTGGGGTCAGTCAGCGTACCTAAAAAGTACCACAGATTGTATTAATAACCATTTTAAAGTGTGAGAATATACGACACACACTAAAATAAATGTTCATATTTGAACAGGGAACTAGGTTTCATCAAATGACCACGAGGAGACCAGCTTGTAATCTTCTCATCATTGCTCAGAACCTTGTATAATGTAGGTATCCAATGTTTGTTCTGTACTCAGTCATTGTTGATCCAATTTTCTTTAAAAAAAGTTCAGACACTGCAATTAGGTAGAGCCTTTGCAGTGCTCAGGGTTGTGAATGTTTTTACTACAATATGCAATATATACAATATACCCTAACTGAGAACATGAACATTTACTGCACATCTCTATCACGTATACCAAGTATATATAAATTATAGGTGTCGACACGACAACATTTTCTATGATTTGTTTTCAGGAGCTGAACTGATTATTATTCACTGATGTAAAACAATTTCAGCCATGAAGTGTATAGGTCTTCCTTTTAAAGTGTAAAGGTAATTATCATGGAAATGAACATGTTATTAAGCAAAAATGGAAATGGTAGTACCTTTCACTCAGTCACTCAGTAAGTGGCTCCCCCAAAGTAATAACAATACCATTATTTTTCCAGTAGATGGCACAGTGACATTATTAAGGGGATTCACTAGTAGCCACATCCCCTATAGAATGTCTATTGTTGAGTATTATATAGTTATACCCATTTTAGGCACAATCAAAAGTAATTATTCATTCCTTTTTCATGTGAACAAAATCATATACAGTATCTGATGACATTGCCCTATGGCCAGCCTAGTAAATACTGTATTCTTCAGGTTTCTTATTACATTACATTACATTACAGGCATTTGGCAGATGCTCTTAGCCAGAGCGACGTACAACAAAGTGTTAACCGTAGTCAAGAACAGTTTAGCTGAAAGCCACCCTAGTGGGAAGTACAATTCCTGGGTGCTAGGAGCAACCACATAGTTAAACTAGGACCCTGTAGGTAAATCTGTAGCCACAATTCAGAGGTAGCAGTAAAGCACTCAAATGCAGGAAATAATGCCTAAGCCTAATACAATACAAACAAGTAGACGTGTAAACTAAGCAACTATGTCCCTAAGTTAACAAAAACCGGACTACGGGGAGAGGTGAGTCTTCAGTCGTCGCTTGAAGGTGGCCAGGGTCTCAGCTGTTCTGACTTCCACAGGAAGGTCATTCCACCATCGTGGAGCCAGAACCGACAGGAGACGTGACCGGGAAGCGCAGGTGCGGAGGGGGGGAGGTGCTAGGCGTCCTGAGGTAGCAGAACGGAGAGGTCTGGCAGGTGTGTAGGGTTTGAAGATCTTGAGGAGGTATGTTGGGGCTGGGTATCTTATAATTATGATTCATAATAATAGAATATAATAGTAGAAAAATATTATTATGTTAACCACGGTTCAGTTGTTGATTTAAGACAAGAGATACGGGGTGTTATCCTGGAGAAAGAATAGTCAATGTCACCAGGATAACTATTCATTATGCCCAGAATCAATGTGAAATTCATGGATTTATTTTCCCTATGCAGTTTTTTTTAAATACTTTAAAATAATCAGACAGTTATGTATTTTTCAGAATTCATATGCGTACCCAAGTAAGCCAGTATTTCCTCTGCCTCTCAACAAAACTCACTTCATGCATCATTAAACAATGATATAATAAGCTTGAGATTTGGCCTTAATGTCTCTCCTAAAATGATTGAAGATCTTGGCATAAACACTTACTTTCATCTCGTTCAATCCCCAGGCTGCAGTGTAACTGCGTATCGGCAATTCAGCTGAAACAATGAGAGCGTCCTTTGTGTCTCTTTGAAATACTAAGCCAATATTAATGTATTTACACCTTTAATAAACTGTGCTAGACATTTTTGCAATTTATAACATTTACGCGAATGAAAACATCTGCTTCAGTGATTATTTTCATAATATCCACATGATTCTGTGACTTTACAAGCTTCCAGTTGAGTGTGCCACATCTCCCCTATTGCTATTTTTAATGCTATCCTCTCTATTGTAACAGTTTCTGTAGAGGCACAGCACAGGGGAGTAGAACTTTTGTTGAGACGCACATCTCTGGGCCCTAGCGCATTGTCTCAGAGGCAGAAACTACAGTAGCATTACTCTTGAGCATTTTATGTCTCTCACATTCATACTCCCAAATGTGCATGGTATTTATAGACGGACACATTAAATGTGAAAACAGTGATAATAGAAACCGCCCCGAGATGTCATTTTGACAAATAAGTATTATTAAAGGAATGGCTTTATCAATACCTTTATCACTTACGCTACCAAGCACTACTGTCAGCAGTGTGCATTTGTCTTTTTATATCATGCTTTTTACTGTTAGCAAGGGCACTGAATGGACTGCTTTTTACTGAGGCTACAAGTCATTATTATTATTATTATTATTAATAATAATAATAAGAAGAAGAAGAAGAATATGAATATTTGAGCATGTCAAGCATGTTTTTAATACAGTGCAGATTATTTTGATTGTTTTATTTTGGGGGGCAGCATCTATATTCATATAATTGTATGCATTTTGAGTTTTGGGGGAGGGTTTTTTAGGATACAACCCATTCAGTTTCAGTGGTTGATCAATATCGATTAGTGACTCATTTTGTAACATCAACCAAAAGCTCCTAATACCTTGGGACAGAGTACAGTATCTGAGATTCTTAGATTCTATCCAATCTTATCAGGACTGTGTCCAATACCTTTTGCATTTATTCTGCATTGCTATGGCATGAATGATACAGTCTCTATGCTGGTGTGAATTCACACAGGGGACAGATGTTCGCAGACATGTTGCTGAAGGTCAAGAGAGGGAGAAATCTTGTGCTGAGGAAAGCCACCCATCCTCCCATGAGCTGAAGGGTCACGTTAGGTTAAAAAGAGCTATGTTTGGATTCATAGGGTCTGTTACCTCTATCTGTTGTTGAAAAAGGATTCAGCCACTATATGATATATCATTGTCAGAAGTAAAGAGTATGTTAAATGTGAAAGCCCATTGGATATGTGTACCAGTGAAAATGAATGAGGTTACATAATACTGTTTAGGCTACAAAACAAACAGGAATATTGTCCAAGATAAAACACAGGTTGTGCATCATGTGTGTAAAATGCTGTCAGTTGTAAAACCATAAAGCAGACACAGAGGTGTTGTTGTCAGTGTTTCTCAACATAAAGGCACAAAATAAATGCGGGGCTCCTGAGTGGCCCACCCAGCTAAGCAGCTCATTTGTGGTACTGTAATGCATCTTATGGCCTGTTCCAGGGCTAACTGTGGCCTTGAGTCCTGATCAATTACATGTATTTAGCCAAAGTTTTGCCCAGGGAGGAAGATGTAGGTAACAGGGCAACGCCCAGATCATGACTGACTTGGTACCTCCACTCCATTGGTGCCTGCAAGCTGTTTGTGACATCTTTCCAGCTGTGTAGTGTTCCAGCACAGTAGCTCCTGCATATCCATAAGGAGGATGTGCATCCTAATCCTTGCCATACTGAATTTACGGAGGTTGTTATTGTGATAGTAAAGACTTACAATTGGGCAAATCTCCTAAATGTGTATGCATAAATGGGACGATATGGATAGTTCAGCAAATGCAAAAAAATGTACACAAAATCCATCCTCCTTTCTTTCCTCAAAAAGAGTTCAATTACTCTGTTTTATCCTCAGTTCCATCAAGGTTCCATTTTTCTATTGGCTAATGCTTTGCCCTGTCGTATTTCTGGCATAAGTTTTAAGGGGCTGAGTTTGTAATCACAGACTGCCATGAATACTTATTAAATAATTCCAAATAGAAAAACACATTTAACCAATCACATTACATCATAGTGTCTTGACTATCCAATCAAAGTTAATGCTAGATGGCCTTCTAGAAGGCAACTCAAAATCTGATTGGTTGAAGCAACAGTTTGATCAACACTTATTTTATGCTACCCTGCAGTTGTGATGGATCTTTGATTTGAAATGATTGGTTAAATGCCCCAGGCAAAATAATAGCGAATTTGGAATTATTTAATAAGTATTCATGGACAAAATATAATTAACATCAGTCTGTGATTCAGATATTTTTAAGCAGAGAAGGCCTTGCAGGCCCTGACACTGTCAATGAAAAACACAAGTGTCTTGAGTTATGCTTCAATAACTGGATCATTTGATGAGCCCCCAAAAATAAGGTAAAACACTTCAATGCCACAGTTTCACTGGACCTTAAAGTATTACTGTTAAAGTCACTGTGCACATGACATTTAAAACTACATAATGGGAGGTGAGGTTGGTCTCTGAATAATTTTCAAGTTCATTCTTTTTGAGATTTACAACATAAAACTGGGGCCTGCATTCATACCGAGGAAGGCATATTCCATAGCACACACATACTATTTATTCAATGCATGGCATGTAAAAAGACTTATTTTATCCAAGCAGAGCGTATCATACCCCTTTTTCTGTATTATATCCCAATGCATACTGTGTTGGGAAAATCTAACATTTAGCCTCGTTAATAATTTAAGCAAACGTCTATTGAGGTGAGCATTTATGTTTACCACTAATAGGCTTATTAATTAATATTATAATTCATAAGGGACACAAAAAGCATTGCTTTTATTTCCCTGGGATGACATGGGGATAGCAGAGCATTTCTGCATCTGCATCACCAATAAATGTTTAGTGGGCTGTCTTAACCCCTTTAATTTCATACATAGCATAATATTTCAAAGGTATTTGGAACTGCAGATTTCCTTTCTGAAGAGAACCCCATCTCTGAAGATCATGTGAATGTGTTTCTTGTTATTCAATTAAAGCAAAGTATCTCTTAAACCTGAGATGCAGCAGCCTGTGCCAGGAACACATTATTATCAGGAAGTGAGGGGGGGAGGGAATCTAATTTCCATAATAATGAAAAAGTTTCATTTTTCTCAATTTACTGGGAAGGAATGAAGAGAGAAAAGTACTTTTTTTTTCCTCCTGGTAATGAATTTAACATTGTGGCAAGCATAGCTAGCTAACCAGATTTATGCTTGGGTTTAGGCTATGTGGTTTATGTTGTTGTTTGTTCAAAATTCTGATTGGTTGTAACTGATTGCTGTATGCTAATTTTACTCATAAGGCATTTGTTTTAGAGAAAATTAAATGTTTTGCTCATGGGTCACCCTGAATGAGATTTTTACATTTGTTGATGGACATGGCTGGAATTAAAGGCAGCGGTAAAGCTGAAGTTGAGAAAATTATATGATTACAATCTGTTATTCAATCTATATACAACACACACACACACACATGCACACACACACACACACACACATATGTTGTATGTGTTTTAACAATGCATTGACAATCAACCTCTGCAAATTTAAAATCTAAAATATCCAATATATTATATTAATAATATTAATAAATAGGTATTACTTTCATACCACGTTGCTTGACTAATATTATAACTGAGATTGCAAACTTTTTAGACTAAATTAGACTTGTTTTATCAACATAGGCTAAAAAAGATATGAACAATGGTAAAACAACTTTTACTGGTTTATTTTGGCAGGTTTTAAAAATAGACTATGGCCTTGCCATACCCAATTGATGCCCATGTACCAAAGGTAGCAATAGCTAAAGCTATTCATTGTTCAACAATATTTGAATATTATTACTTTCACTTTGCCCCCTTTCAATGAGAAGAACTATCTCACCATTTCATCTACTGCCATCAGCAGAGGGGGGTTGAGGAGTTAGATTCATTACCTTTCTGGAATGCAATACCAGATACCATCTCCTCAAAAAAGTGGGAACACCTAGCTAACTGAACAGACCCTTAAACTTTTCAGAGCTGACCAACCTCTGGGATAGACATCCAGAGACAATCAGCACTGATTGATAAGAATGATATTGGGTCCCAGTACATGGGAAACTCAAGAGTTTAGTAGTAATTCATCTCATCTCTGAGCCCTGCATGTCTTCCTCTATTTCTGATCAGAACAGATTCCTAGGCCCTGGACAAAGACCTTGCCCTTGTGATGAGGCTTGCGTCATAAGAGACATCGTCATTGGATTTGCCTTTGCAAGGAAAAGCTCTTCACTCCCAATATGTGACAGAATAACCTTATAATAACCGTTGGCTTCAGTGAGAAAAATTACATTTGAATTATTTGGATGAACTTTACCAAAATCCTTCTTATACAATGTGCAGATCCAAGAGGGAAATTATAGTTAAATGTCATTTAAGAGCTTAGCAATAATTGGATAAGATGAGTATAAAATGTCACCAGACAGATTGGATATATGGATGACCAGAGATCAGCACATTCTTGTCAGCAGACTTTCATTTTCAGTAATCTTTAGATAAACATGGAGCTATTCTTATGTTTATTTTTGTAAACTCAATCAAATTAAATATTGATGAAATTCCCCACACAAGCTGATTTTGAGGCAAGAAACTAAATTATGTAACAATGTCAAAGTATTTGATTTTGAAGAAGAATTCCCCTTGAACACACTTTAATTTTATTTCAAGATAAATATATGTGCACCTTGTATTGTTCTACTTATATTAAAGTGCAATGTTAGACCACTGGTATTTGCTTTCATTTAATTAGTTATATTGCTATCAAGCAAAAACAACTGAGCAAATGACACCAAATTACAAACAGCATTTCTGATCAATTAAAATTCCTTTTTAGTATTTAACGATATTTACAATTGCTGCATTCATCCTACTGAGAAGGAGTAATGTGTTCATTCAACAGGACTAGATATAACATCAAGTCAAGTCAATTGTTACCACCCTGTTCAAAATCTTAAATCTTAAATTAAGTTCCTCTTCAGCCATACATCAAGAGGGCAATATTCTCTTGAAGTTCAGCACTTAAATCATGTTGCATTCCCATTATAGTACATCATCTCACACCCCAGATAACTTTAAGTCTACTGAAAATGATTGTTTTGCTCCAGCTTTCAAAGGTCCAATAGCCCGAGGTGTACTGTACAGTATTTCAGAAGAAATGACTGTAATTTTAACAATGTTTGTGTTCTCAAGATCTCATCGGTTTTGACCAGAGGGCACTCTTGAATAAACCCATCTTGAAATATGCTTTAATAAGCCAGTCATTTACCAATCACTTTGGTTTCAATGGCAAAGGTTTCTGTGTCTTTTCCTGTTTTATGATTACTCTATTATTCATGCTATGTAGTTCCTCGTCTATGACTAGTTTATGTCAGCAAACCTAGCTGTGCTACATATTGGGGCATTTAAAATTCATGATCACTCATCCTATTCATATTAAACCTTATGTAGAATGTGACAGATTATCTACAGTATAGTTAGAGGGTGATAAAAGTTTAAATTATTCAAAATAATTTTCATGCAATGTGTTGAGTAAATTATCTGTGCTGTGCAAGTAATAATTCACCCAAAAAACCTTGGTCATTTATGCTATCATGTCAACATGGATCAGAATCTCTGAGGAATGTTTCCAGCACCTTAGTGAATCCATGCCACGAAGAATTCAGGCTGTTCTGGGGGCAAAGGGGGGTCCTACCCAGTACTAGAAAGGTGTACCTAATAAAGTGGCCACTGACTGTATATTCTTAGTTTGTTATAATGAATTCGTAATCTAGGAGTTCCAACCTGATGTTTTGAGTCTTATCTGCTCTTTCCCCAATTTGAGTAGAGTCTGTAAAACCTTCTCAGAAACAGGCTTTCAAATTATATCCCCCCAAAGAGTGATCTTGTTCATCTGTGTGGACTCACTTTCGATAATAAACTTGTTGTTGAGAACAGATCTCCCATCTGTAGAGAATGTGGGAAATGTAATGGCCAGAGGAGGGAACAAGTCAAACCTTGCATTCCACCTGTGTGAGTATCATCCTTATGTTATGCCACAATAGAAAAGTGAGTAGCTAAATATAGTACTAGACCCGAAAAGCTGATAAAGCGATAAAACAAAATAAATGATTTAAATTGAATTAAACATACAATTACAAGGAGTGAACTATATTCAGTTGCATTTTTTGTTTTAATTTTCTATTAAAATGGTATATAAATCTGCAGAGCCATACAATAAACAGATCAAGTTGCAAACTTTGTGTGATACTTTTTTAATCTTAAAAACTGATACCGTGATATACCAAAAACTATGATTTGAGTAGTACGCTTAACATACCGTGAAAATGTCATAACGTCACAGCCCTAGTCTACTGGATGATTATTTTAAGATTAAAACAAAAACCAGCAGACCCTGCAGCCCTCCAGGACCAGAGTCGAAGAGCCCTGCTCTAAATCTTTTATGTCACTGGCTTTTTCTCTCACAGATCATAAATATAGATTAATTCTTGTGTTTATATCAAATTAAATTAGTTACAATTTTTTTATTTTTTTTAAATGCTTTGTATTTTTTTGTGTGTGTTTTTGTTTAGGCCTGAACTTTTGCACTACAGGGAATGCTAATCCTGAATTAATCAGCATCACCATGTGTAAAATGTTTAGCTTTAACACAATGTTGCTTAAAGCTTCTATCAATAGTTTAAAACCCTTCATTAGATTTAAGACAAGAACCCTAAGAGCTGAATACTTTTTTCCAGCACTCGATTAGTGACCTGGGGGGGACATATGTTGAGCCATATGGGGTAGTGAAAAATCATGTTAAAATAAATATTCTGGGCTGACTACTCAGGTTATTTTTAGTTGAGTAAATGAAATGTGTTGGAATGCATTACTAATGAGGATTTTGATGTTAAACAAATATTTATGTTGATGGGAATGTCTGTGCAATTATGATGACTTTGTCCTTGTTTAAGAGACTAAATCCTGGCAAGGGTATTACTGGAAAATTCCAACAAAATGAAAAGGCTTGGGTCATTAATTGGCAGTGGTGATGTGGGAGACTTAAAGACTTAAATCATTTGCATGCTTTTATCATGATTTTTTTTTTCTTCATGATTTTCTCCCATTTTCTCCCAATTTAGTAGTCAATTACACCCGCTATTTTTATGTCAATCCCCCCCTAGTAATGTGAGTTTGCTGCCGTAGTCCTGCGACCGGTAGTGATGAAGGCGAAGTAACATCTCCTCCGAGACGGCACTCACCATGCCGTCGACCATAACCCGGTACTACAGGGCCACTCTTATGCGCAGCGAACCATGTCAGCTTCCTCCCTCCTCCCTGGGGCGGACAACTAATCGCTGCCCCTGGTGGCACTCCCGGCCAGAGCCGACTCTGGCAAGACGAGGAATCGAACCCTGGTCTCCGTGGCTAGTGTTGAACATTGTAACCACTGGACCACACGGGAGGCCAATCATTTGCATGCTTTAGTATATGTATCAAAAACATGACAGTAGCAGGGGCAGGATTTCACCTAAGGATGGAATCAATACCTTTCACAGGTGGGTCTTTTTTAGCAGGTATACATTTTGATTGGCATAGTCAAACAATATGACCTATGTATGCATATATCAGAACACATTATACATTAAACATATGGAGGAAATAATGTACCAATATTAATTCATTAAATAAAAAGTGTAATGTCAACATAACTAATTAAATAGAAAATATTTCATTATTTATTTTTCGCATTTGATTAATTAATTAATATTGTCATATTTTGTCTGTGTTGTGAAATGGGAAATAAATAAATCTGTCAATATCATCCATCAAAGCCAGTGGGTGGGATCTAACATTCGATTGGTGGTTTTACTTGGCTTGATTGCTTTTGCCTACTGAGGTGTTTTGAATATGGCATCCCCCCACACTGGTTGTCTATGAGATTTTTTGTGCCGTAGTAGTAGATGATGCCGTAATGGTGGTACTAGCGGATCTAATCGATGCAAATGTTGGGAGCCCTGACTCTGTGCTAGATCAAGTAGAGGATTTTATGGAAGTGATTATAATGCCAATGTTGCCACTGGTTTACTTTTTTGTCCATGGGTAGAATTTTTTATAAATTAGTCATTAAAAACATAATTTCACTCGTCATTGTAAGTTAGTCAGCATCCATTGGCTCAGTCGTATGAAAGTTCAATGCAGAGGTTGCCCCTAAGCACAGGATATAAAATCAGATCATTCTACCCAAATCCTAATCTTAACCATTTTGCTGAAATAAGATAAAATGACTTTACATCAGCACCAGTCAACTTCATCTAGTGTCATGATACCTCATTCTCCAGGTATCATAACCATCCAGCAGTTTTTCACATGGCTAATTTTCCTACATGGCTGGCTGAGGCTATCATTTTTAGCTTTGTGGGCAACTAACATTAGGTGATTAGCCACAGAAACAAAAATTCCACGACGAGGTATGGACTAGCTTGTCTTAAATCAATAAAGTCCTGTAAAGTACACCTTGATTTTTATTTTGTTTGTTTGATAGTTATCCAGCTAATTATTATTACATTACATTATTACATTACAGGCATTTGGCAGACGCTCTTATCCAGAGCGACGTAGAACAAAGTGTTAACCGTAGTCAAGAACAGTTTAGCTGAAAGCCACCCTAGCGGGAAGTACAGTTCCTAGGTGCTAGGAGCAACCACATAGTTAGACTAGGACCCTGTAGGTAAATCTGTAGCCACAATTCAAAGGTAGCAATAAAGCAATCAGTGCGGAAAATAATGCCTAAGCCTAATAGAATACATAAACAAGTAGACATGTGTAATACTAAGCAGCTATGTCCCTAAGTTAACAATTATGATTCCATGAAGGAGCAAGCAAGCTACTTCAGACTTATCAGTCTGTATTGGTGAGGTCATTTAGATCTGCAGGAGTGGCAGTATCAATATTTTCCCCTGATTCTGAGTTTGTTATTAGACTTTGATGAAAGACACTTTCAAACTTGCAAGGCATAAACTGCCTTGGTGTTGGTGTCCATACTCTGAAATGTTCTGTCTCATACTCACTGTCTGAGAGCTCTAAATTTCCATCCAGCCATATACAGTACCAGTCAAAGGTTTGAGTACACATACTGGAAACTAGGTGTATCTTATAATTGACAATGTTTTGCACAGTATAAGTTTCTGTAAATACTTAAAAATGACAAAAACACATAACAATAAACAAAAGGAACATCAAAGCAATGTTCCAAAAATTTAATTGAAAATGGAATCATTGAATCCACCCTTTGCCTTGATAACAGCATACACACAATGGGCCATTCAGTTAATAAGTTTCAGCACAAAATCCAAAATGTCTTGCCAGCTCTCCTGCAGCTAGTCCTAGGGACACAAGTGGTTTGCTTTGCAGACTCTTCTGTTCAGTTCGTACCATACAAATTATATGGGATTGAGGTCCGGACACTGGGCTGGCCAGGTCATTAGTTTGAGTTGTCCTTCATGTTCCTCCTTCACCACATAGTTCTTCCACAACTTCAAGGTGTGTTTCGGGTTGTTATCTTGCTGATGAATGAAGGAGTGCCCGATTAACGGTAATCCAGATGGGAGGTGTGCTCAAACTTTTGACTGGTACTGTACATAGAATGTTTACACTAAGCATATTTATACATTGGCTCGTCATACAGTCAAAAAACTGGCACCTTACTACTATCAAGGATTTATGTTGATAGATTTAATTAGCTGTGGTGATGTTTAAATTCAGGTCAGGTCCTAGTGTAAATTATTTCTGTGGCTATGCAATAGTACCATTACAGCAATATTGCAGTTAAACAAGAGATTAGTCCAAATTGGGCTAACTGCTGGTGATTTTCACATAGGAAAGTAGCAGGGCTTGCTTTTGAACATATTGGTGACTAAATCATGATCCAAGGTAAGCCTATCAGTCAAGTCTTTTTCCAATGACAGAAGAGTCAATGAATTCAGTCGTGCTGTGAGCATGGAGCTCCTGCTGGCTATCTGGATGTTATTCACGCTCGAAAAGAGCCTTAAAACTGTGCATGTAGTAACTCATTTGGCAGGGTTACCAAAATATGTTATAATTCCTGCAGAGCACTGGAATATACTGTGGTGTTGTATCCTACAGCTGTCTTTTATATTAGTAGCGCCGACTGACTAGGCTACTATGTTTATGTACCAGTGGTGCCGTCTACTGCTGTCTGTTAGTAGCGTTGATTATTCAATGGTGTGGTGTATGATGTCTTTGTCTACGGCTGTTTGGTATGATGGTGCTCTGTTTGTAAACTGGACTATAGGTTTTATGGTAGCGTGGTGCCAACTACATAGAGTCACAAAGTATTGCATGGGATATGTGGCAATGAGGGGAGTGGGTGGGGTGCGTGGGGGAGGGGGTTGTGTGTGGGGAGTGTGGGGGGGCCCATGAGTAGTTTATAGTCTATATAGTTATAGTAGTTTACATGAGTGTAAATAATTTTGGAGGGTACTGTATGTACAAGTCGGTGGGTAGCTTACACTCCCATTGTCCCAATGGACACACCTTGGCATATGGGCATCCCATTAAAACAAACAATATGGGAACAAATTCACCAGGAGGTACAGTATCTGAGCAGAAGGGGTAATCATTGTCTTTTCTATCAGCCACTTCCTCATTAGATATATCTTGTCCAAATTGCTTCTTGCCTTATTTGAGGGGCATGAAAGGCTAAAAATGAACTGTTCATTCAGACATTGTGAGGTTTAGCCCCTGTGGTTGAAGGAAATCAATTCTCACTGCACTGTAGCTCATGGGTTAATGCCATGAGCAAATCTCTGGTTGAAATCACCTCAAACCTATTGGCTTTTGCTTCACATTTCAGTTGGTGAATGGGGACTTATAGATTCATGCCTGAAAAAACCTCAAAGAAAAAGTATTTTGCTGCAAATTATTAATGCTTACGATTATACCATTGAGCTTGTTGAAGTCAACTATTTCAAACGGAGCATATTCAAATAAATGTCAAGCAAATTAAAAAATATATATTTTAGCCAGTGACATTTTAAGGACCAATGTTTAGTGATGGACTTGGACACAGATGTATGTATGTCCAATACTAATGTATTACATCAATCCAAATCCACAGACAGCCTCTAAGGTATGACCATTACTTTTAAAGTCACCTTACATCTGTGTGTTTACCAGCCACAATGAGTATAGGCCTGTTCTTAATGTAAGGTCCCATGAAAGACTGAGTAGTATTTTTTATTATTTAGCATTCTCTTTTTACTTTTTTTTATGCTACAGTTCATGCCAGTGGGCACTAGCTGCCTCAAGGATTTCTCAATGGATCTCATTCCCATGGTTGTAAATTCTCACAGATTTGTCCCTGGCTTTTATGCATCCACTGCTGGAGGCTTAATATATCCTTAAACTATTGTCAGTATATATAATTATAATTCTGTGGGTCAGTAACATGGAAACTGATCAATTATTAGGGCCTGTGTATACAATGAAAACAGGGATTTAAAAAAAGTTATCCTACATGTATTTAATTATGTTTTTACAGTGAATAGACAGTAATATACGTGAGACTATAAGTGAGAATGTTTCCAGATATCAGTTGTAAGATGAGTAAGTCCTCTCTTACAGGGTGATTCAAAGCCTCTGGCATATTACTCATCAGCAGGTCTACTGGACTCATATTGCTGCTTCTGTGTATTATTGCACTTTCATTCCAGAATTACAGTGATCACGTACCTACAGCCTACGAGGACACATTTGGCCAGGAAAATGTCATTTGAGATACTATAGCTTCCGATCGATTATTGCTCTCTTTTCCCATCTCATCACTATTTCACAAGGCACAGCATGAATTTCAATGCTGCCTGTTGCACACTTGTGCAAAACTTCCTGCCTATCTATATTAAACTACTTTTTCTCCACATTCGCAATGCCAAACCCTACTTGTAGGCTTTTCCCATGTATTAATCATCCTCCATAAATTCTGAAGAATGCAAACTAGCATTGCCCTCCAAACAACATTGATACTATAGCGTACTGTATTTGTTGCAGTCAAAAATCACAGCCAGGACAACCAATAAAATACACATCACAAAAGCTAAATAATTGTATATAGGCAAATGCATTTAAGTGTAAGTTTTCTCTTTTTGTATTGTTTTTTTTCTCACATTAACAGTAAACATGGGCAACAATATTATTCTTAATACCTTTATACAATTTTTTCTAAATTGAATATCACACACATGTAACTGCCAAAATAAAGAAAACAGATGAATTAATGAGGTATACAAAGTATATTGAAAACAGGTGCCTCCACACAGGTGTAGTTCCCAAATTAAGTAAGCAGTTAACATCCCATCATGCTTAGGATCATGTATAAAAATACTGGTCAGGCCCAGTTGCCCATAATTTGGGGTCCCATGGTTAGAATAAGAGATCTCAGTCACTTTGAAAGAGGGGTGATTGCTGGGGCACATTTGGTAGTAGCTTCAGTGATTAAGATTGCTCAACTTGCTGATGTTTCATAAAGAACAGTGGGTAAGGTGATATTGTCATGGAAGTCTGAGGGAAAGACTATCATCATCAACATCATCTAGGGGCAACTGTCCAGAGCACATACTCCTCGACCGTGATGTCCGGATACACGATACAAGGCAAAACAGACGTGCAACTCTGAATCAGTTGACTGCACATTTCAACCTACTGCGTGAACAGGCAGTTTTATCAAGAACAGTCCATCAAGAACTTCACAGAGAAGGATACTATGGTCGGGTTGTAGTCCATAAACCCCTTATTCCAACTAAAAATGCACATTTACAAGTAAAGTGGTACAAAGACCACAGGCAGTGGAAAAAAAAGTCATGGTCAGATGATTTACCCTTCATCCTTCATCTCCACAACCAGTCAAGTGCATGTGTGGCGCATGCCAAAAGAAACCTACAAGCCTGAGGGCTTGCGTCCGATGGTGAAGGGTTCTGGTGGCTCTGTTATGGGGTCGGGTGCATTTTGCTGGCATGGTTTAGGTCCACTCAACCCCTTAAAGGGCAAGGTAAGCACCAATAAATACAAAGCCATTCTGAAGTGGCTTTGTACATCACCTTCATTGTATGACAAAGCAGTTGAATCTGCTCTGGTGGCCTTTGGTGGCCCAATGTCCTGTTAAGATACAGTACTTTTTGTTACCTTTATTTTGGCAGTTACCTGTACATTAGTGTGCCAGGTAATTTAATCAGTCATTTCACAAAAGCAGTGAGCATGATCTCACTCACTATTACTCAGGAGGAATTTCATCATGAGTATCCTGTCAGCTGAAGAAGTGGTCATCTGACAATTAGATACACATTTTTTTAAATCAAAACCCTACCAGCACAGTTCATATTACAGAACTGTTGCAATGCCTGTTTCTACTTTTTACAATAATTCGATTTTCAAAGAGCAATGTTATGGTGTCCTACAATGCCCCTTATTGATGGAACAAAATGTCCATCTACATCTGCATGCCCTCCAATCACCCTCTAGCCAGAATACTCAATACAGGTCACAGTAACTGTCCATGTCAGCCAATCCAGCAACTATGTCCGTAACCATTCATAATACTAGACCAATATTAAGCTCACATAGATAAATATCAGCATTAGTGGAACATTTCTTCACGGGGTTCAGTGCTTTTAGCAGTGAAGTTCCAGTGCCCTGTTGAGTTGTTTTTTGTTTGAATGAATCCACTTGCCTGAACATAAAAACTGTTAATGCAGTCATATCCCATGCATATTATTAGCCAATTCTTTGTTGGAAAAGACCTTTATCGATGAATCTGTGGGCTTGATGAGGCAGATATGACTTAATTCAAACTCCACGAATAGCCTATGCAGATTTATCCTGTTCTTCTAGCCAACCTTTTCTAGGCACCTGGCAAAAGGACTCAGAACTTTCAAAAAAAAAGTAATTCTGGAGGGCAATTTGGTTCATCAGTCCTGAGACAGTTCATTACTGCAAAGCTTCCTCCAAACTCTCACACTCTGTTACTTCCTTGCTCTTCCGCAATCTCAGATCAGTATTTGGCATGCTGTGGAGAGTGCTCACAGAGTTCCACTTGGCTATCACTGATCTGAGACCATGAGTGTGCAGTTTGGATTCCAGCTCAAGAGATTCTGTCAGCCCTTGCAGTGCTGTCTGGTCCTTTTGTGAACCTTTTTTAAATGGTTAGCAAGTCCTCTCGAACAGGGTCCTGATGGGTCGTTTTTGTCTTCACCTTAAAATCAGCAACCAATTTAGACCCAAGAAACCAGGGGACATGAGTTAACTGTGTAGTCAACCAATTTAATTCATCGATTAAGTGCTGAGTAACAATGAAAAATGGCGTACCCTGCGGTACTACGGCTGCTGAGCCTTGAAATGATTAGACAAAAGGTTAATATCTAACTATAAACTGTAGCTTTACTTAGCTGTTTGAGCGTTGCGGCTTTGTGTCTTTTAATCATATTGAATGTATAAATAACCTTGTTGTTAGCGAACTAGCTTGTGCTCTGTTTATATTTTTAAGGATTTTTAAACTCAAACCCTTGCATTTAGACACTTAGTATATTCTTCTGCTAGACTTTTTCAGTACAGTGTGTTTGTGTGGGCATAAATTGCTGAATTAGCCACTACAACAATAATTATACGGTCTGTGGTACACTGAGATCACATCCCTGATGTGAATGGGTGTTGTGGCCAATTACCCATTGATATTTGGGGTTGTTGATAGAGTTTACTTTGTAAACAATGTGTTTATTCATAATAATTCATATATTAATATAATATGTATAATTCAGCTTGCTTGTTGCAGACATTGAGACAAATGGTCCCTGGTAAGCAAACAAAGCAAAAAAATGATCATTTGGTTGTTAAATGTTGATTTGTGTGTGACTTGTTCTGAAGCAATTGTTAAAATGTTGTCTTTGTTTTCTGTCAGCAGGAAACCTATTGATGGGAAATGGATGCACACAGTCATTGCTTGGGCTGAAAATCTATTTCTGAATGGGAGGAAAGTGAAGAAAAATATGCTTTTTTTCATGTAGAAAGCTCATATGTGTTGATTGTGAATGCGGTTCAATTGAGACTCCACAAAGTTATTTTGTTTGTGTGTGCCTTTCCACCCTTTTTTAGGAGTTTACTGGTAACCCACAAATTACTCATGTAATATTTAGACATACTGCATATAGACTGATTTATTAAGATATATTTTTTATTACTAGCTTGAATGTGCATTTATTTGTTAAACTTATTCTATTTATAATTCACCATGATCAGACTTGTGCATAGTAGCATAATAACTCAAACGTTATGAGGCAAGAGTTTATCGATCTATATGTGATAATAATTATTTTAGTTATACAGTGCTTTTATGACGTGTTAAAATTGCTTTCCGAAATAAAAATTGCAATCCAAACACAAAAAGGAGTATAATATTATGTTTTGTATGAATACTTCATGAAGCCCATAGATAACGATATCCTGAAGTCCTGTGCTTTAATTACTGACATGCAGAGCTATTGTAGAACAACAAAGACACTCACACACACACACACACACACACACACAGCAGAGAGCAGTGATGGGTTTATATTGATGTATATTATATTGATTTCCTCAACCAGTCAAGGACACACACTTCTTTTTTCATATTCTTCTCAATGCCTGTGTCAGTCTGTTCAATTTGACAAGGGTCACTGCAGTAAAGTGGTTTCACAGAATGGTACCTATTTTCTTTAAAAAAATCATACTTTTCTTGGCTAAGATACATGGTTTATCCATCTACAATTGATACAAATGATTCTGCTGCTTTGTAACTACTTGCATGTCTGCTTTACAACAACAAATATCACAAAAAACATATCCCAGGTTGTGTTAAACCTTTGTGTTCAGGGGGTGGGGGTTTGGTTTGAAAGATTTTAATGCACGATTTGGGATATATGTATCTATGTACTGTGTATATTTGGTTGTTTTGCAATAATATATAGTTATATAATTATTGAATAAAGCATTACAGTATGTAATAATTATATGGTCATGTAAAATAAAATAACAAGAAGTATCATTCTTCATTTTAAAATGTCAGACAGTACTTGGAGCAGTGGAGCACCAGGAGTAGTTGTGCTGCCTCGAAACTCCCAGGGAAAAGAACGTCAATACATCGACGTGTTAAACAACCGCGAACATCAGCATATCGACGTTTGGCACAGCCTGCACAAATGTCAAACCCTGACGCTTGGCAGTGAATCTCCAGGTTGCCCGTGTGCACCGCCAAGAAGTTGTGCCGTCACGCAAGTGCGCCCCTTGACAGGGCATGCCGGCACATCAGTCCACCCGTGAACCATGTAATTGCAAAATGCAAGAGCACCACATTTCACCGGTCATCCATCGCGGGGTCCGTGCCGCCACGCTCCCAAAGGCAGGGCTCTGACCCTCCACGCCCTTGATGCAGAAGGCATACACATGGTGCATGGATGAGAGAACACGGATCACACACTGTGACAAACACTCCTCTCCAGCACCGTGGAGAGGAAGGAGAGATGCTGGAATCACAGCAGGCTCCTACCCAAGGAGTGGGCCGCTGTGCAGTCACATGTAGAAAGGCATCAAAATCTTCAGAATGTGTTTGTCAGGGGAGGCTCTACTGCTAGAGAAGGGCTGCCATCCTTCATAATATAATTGCATACTGTATATACAGGGGGTAGACAAAATAAGGGAAACTCCAAATTAAAAAGGACTTTTGAAATAACTAAATTGCAATCAAAATGGAATCTGCACTTGTTTCATATTAATGTTGATACTACTTACCAATCTGTTTCTGTAATAGAAGACATTTTAAAATCAATACATTAATATGTGAGTTTCTACAGTAACATGAGAGATCTAACAGATTTTGAAAGTCAAATAGTTGGTGCCCGAAATCAGGTGCTTCAGTCACAGAAACGTCAAAATTAGGGGGTCAAGGGGAACAGTGTCAAAAATCATGATGGCATAAGCCAAACAAGGAAAAACTTTATCAGGAAAGAGGAACAGTAGTCGCCAGTCGAAGCTCACCGGCAGGGTTAGAAGGATACTTAACAGAATTGTTGCTAAAAACCACAAAAGAGCTTCCTCAAAATGACCACAGAACTGACTCTACATCTCCATGACCCAGGCTCAACAAAAAGTATTTATATCATGAGCTTCACACAGCTGATGTTTATGGTAAGGCTTCCATTCGGAAACCACTTGTAACCAATGTCAATGCACAACAATGCATAACCTGGTGTAATTAGCACAAAACCAGGACTTCTAAGCAGTGGAAGAAAGTAATATGGCCCGATGATTTGTCTTTTACTATTTTGCCTACATCTGGATGGGTTTATGTTTGGAAAAAGCCAAAGGAAGCCTTCAACCCACATTGCCTGTTCCCAACTGTTAAACATGGTGGTGATGTGTTATGGTATGAGTAGCCATCTCGTGGGAGTCATTGGGTCCAATACATATTCATATATTGTTTGCGGTCTCCATTATTTTGTCTACCCCCTGTACATCTGTTGAATGATTAGTATGTATGGTACTCAATTTCTTAACACCGCTTTCATGTGGTAATTTAAATTTAAATTTTTCACAACTATATCCATCATTGACAGCATGACTTAACTGCTTTTCAAATTATTCTTTTGTAATTGTTTTTAGCACAGTACTGGATGTTAAATAAGACTCCACCCTTCTCAGTTATCTACCTCAAATATGGATCAAGGTCCTCCAATCATGGGACACCAGTTAATGAGTTAACATTAACAATTGACATTAATTTGGAAACAACCAATACCTCAAATAGCCTACTGTTCAAAAATGAATGTAATAAGTGTACATTATGGTATTAGACACGTTATAGTAGTACTCATCCACGGTTACATGGATATCTCCCAGGGGGCATGCACTCATACACTAGTATGTCTCTGCGTTGTTCTCATTCATTCTTGGTCTCAACAAACCAGAGAGGTTCTGGTTTGACAGTTCATTGTAATTCAAAACAGCACAATTTCTCTCACAATAGTTGGCTCATGTGTGGAAGACATTAATGCACAAATGTATTACCCACATGCTGTAATCTGATCAATACCAAATGGAAAAATAAATAAGATACATTTGTTTTTACACAAAAAATATTGAGCCAAAAGATGGTTTATTATTGTATAACAATCAACCTAGTGGGTGATTTAAGGTGAGTTATAAATTATTGGTGTAAAAAAATACTGGAGAGCATAGATAATATAGGGTTGAGTTTGATCTTAATGACACAGCATATGCTGTTGGCACCATTCCTAAAGGTGGAGATCAAATATGCTGCATTTGGCCTTATTAACCCTGCAGAGTTGTAAAAATGCTAGCACAACAATTATCCATCGTTAATGAGCTGCTAATTATTGCCCCAACTTAACACTAACCTATTTAGTAGTCAAAGATGTGAGGTATCAGCAGCAGTGCCTGCATTTAGTATGTATGATTATTCACCACATCCTCTTAATAACATGCAACAGTGGTATAACAAAGAATACAAATAAGACATCCTTTAGGTTTAAAAAAATCTAAAATTAGAAACAAAGAGCACTTCTTGAACTCAATTCCCTGCCAGCTTCAAGGAAAAAATGTGGCGTTAGAAGAGAGTTTTAAACAAAAGCATTAACAATATTTGAGATACTGGATATACTTTACAGAGAGCACAACAGAAATCTCACAAATAATGTTCCTCAAAATCAATTATAATCCTTATGATCCAACCTAACCAGAACAATATAAATTTGGTTAGCATTGCTTGGTTAGTATTATGATTAGTTATTGAATTAAACTAATCAGATTCTGAAATACACCACAAAACTAAACATAACTTACTAAATGTATTGTCCAAAGTGAAGTATATATATTGTGGTGTCCCCGGGGGTTGGGCGCCACACACGGACCTTGCAGAGGGTGTAGGCAAGTTCAAGAACACAGAGGAGGCAGTAATATAAACAAAATGATAATTTATTAAACTAATCTCGACAAACACAAAACGAAGGGTGGAGTCTTCAGGTGAATACAACCACACAAAGTCCGAAATCCTACTCGTTGTCAATGTCCAAAATCCAGTTCCGTAATCCAGGTCTATTCTGTTATCCAGTCCGTAGTCAATCCAAAGGGGGTCCTCAAAACAATCCAATTTCATACACAAAAACACTCTTTCCAAATCCTGGCTGGTCAAAGACTTCACAGGTTCTCTACTCATCAAATACACTCCCCAACTCCTTTCCAAACACGTTCCTACTCCTTTCCAAGTGTGATGGGAATCAGCCCTTTAAATAGGCTTTGAAATGGCTTTCAGCTGTTCGTTAGTCGCATTTGCTTGACTCCGTTCTGGTGTGACTGTGGCCTGCTGGGAAATGTAGTGTTTCCTGGCTCCCATGTGTTGTAGGCTAGGCAGCCATTTCCTTGTGCAGCCCCTTGGGCTGCCACAATATATACAACAACAGCCCAAACTTTAACGTGAATAATATGGCCTCAGAAAGATAATATAGTGGAAAAACTGACTCAGATGAAATCTGAAACAGCTTGGGCTTAAATGAAAAGGATTTCAAATGACATTTTATGTAAAGAGTGTGAATAGCTCACCCAACAGAGGATCTGTTCACATTACTTCTGTATTACAGACATCTTTTTGAGTTGAATCCAATTTTTCTCACTCTTGGTGTAAATTTGAACAGATGTCAGGGGATTAAACATGTCTTCTTTTATTTTCCATCATTCTGGGGCTAGTAGGATCACGAGTGTCTTATGGGCTCCTTTTATTTGAATAAAAAGAACACAAAATGAAATGTTTTACATTTCTGGTCAGCTTGTGCTAAACATTGTGTTCGCATTACCTCCATTTTGGAATCCTTAATATTTGAATAATTATGTGACCTGCAACTGAAATCTGGTTGTTTAATAGGATGTGAGATTATGAAAGCATTTAGCTTCCTCTTTTGGTCTTACACTGTGGTTTAAAAACATTTTTTAGATGCAGTTGTCTGGAGTGTGAATGATTATTTATTTTGTCATAAAAATCATCATAACCATACTAAACACATCTTCCAAAACTGAGTTTTAAGGTAAGCCATTCATGCATTATGTCTATCTCTTGCTCTAAATAGTTATTTTATCATTCCTGAGCAAATATTAAAATGTGTAGTTCAAATCTTGTTTGGTGAAGACAGTTCTGTAAAGCTGATGGATGGCATATATTTCAGTACACAAGTTCCAGCTTTCTCACTCAAACATGTAACATGTGGTACATGGCTTTCATGCAGAATTTACATTTATACCAGAATGTGTTGCAGGTCTTTAATGTCTACTTTGTACAGACCTTCCTCTTTTGTGCTGTGGTACACAGTTTAAAGCAAAGGACATGATAATGGTCTCCCTGGCCTGAAAATGTGAATGATTTATTCACATGTCATATGGAGGCTGACACTTGGTGGCCAAGAACTGTAATATTTATGTTATCTCCATATCCATGTCTTGGCATTCATCACAGTCCCCAGATGAATTTGCAGTGTTCCAGCTGTTGTGTTGTAAAATTAATAATTTCAGCTCTAATCACAGGCATTTGTGTGTATTCTGATAATGCTGTGATACTCAATATCCTTTGGTGTAGCAAAAATTGTATGATTTTGTGAAATAAAGGGTATTATATTTCCATTTTGGAGAACATTTTACTGTATCCCCGTTCCTTCCCCCTTAATACAGTGTTAAGCTCTTTCCAGGCTTTTCTTCAGGAATAACTGGAATGATTTATATAAATGTCTGTTAGTTCGACAGTCCTAACAGACATTGACTTTTCTGTCCTCAATGAGACGCTTGTCTTTGCTGTCTGGCTCACCTAAACTTAAACTTGCCTAAATCATATTCAGCCAATAGTTGCATCTGTTCATTGTTCCAAATTACAAACAAAAGGGGAGTTTATTCAGTAGCTTATTCATGTAGCCAATTGGTAGAATATACCTAGAAAAAAATATGACTCACCACCTAGTGAGCATCGTCAACACAGGCCAATCCATAAACTTACCTGCATTCCATCCTCCTCCCTTCACATCAGATTAAGGTCTCCATATGATCCTTGTCTCTAGTTTGTGCACCCCATACCTACATAGAGCAAACCAGGGCATGAGGGCCAATCAGGCCACTCTTGAGACAGTATGTAAAATCATGAGCCTAGATAGGCTGAATGGTCTGTTCTCATCATCAAACATTCTTATGTTCTTTAGACTCAGACAGACTTTAACAAAAGGTAGACTCGCCTGTAGTGTTGCATATTCCACCAGGAGTGTTCCCAGAAAGTGGTTGTGCTGATAGGGGCTTTGGAGAGACACATCTCTTAGAAATCATCATCAAGGGAAATGCCAGTGTGAAATGACATAGAGGACCAGGGGAGGTGAATTCATACTATCCTGAAAGGACTGAGCTACTGTTAATTCTATGTGTCTCAGCAGTGCAGCAAATTGACTTTTCTTTTTCAGAGTCACTCTCATTGGTTTGGGGTTTGATTACAATCTTGGGAGTTTAATTTACAGGTATTGCCATTTCTGAGGCTGATGGAGTCAGCGTAGAGATGTCTCAATATTGATAGAGGAATACATCATTGCACAGTATTTTGTCTCAAATGCTTGATAAGCCTGCACATCTCGAACAACCTCAGCTGGTCTCTCAACACGAAGACCATAGCCAAGAAGGCACGGCAACGCCTCTACTTCCTGCGCAGGCTGAGAGACGCCAGAATGCCACGGCCCATCCTCACAACGTTCTACAGAGGGGCTGTGGAGAGCATTCTCACCAGCACCATCACAGTGTGGGGAGGGAACTGCACGGAGGCTGAACGAGACTCCCTGCAGCGCACAGTGAGTACAGCCGAGAAGATCACAGGTGCCCCTCTCCACTCCATCCGGGACATCTACACGAAGCGCTGCAGAAGTAGAGCCAATGGCATCATAAAAGACACCACCCACCCAGCGCACGGACTGTTCGAGAGGTTACGGTCGGGCAGGCGGTACCGCAGCCTCGCGACAAAGAAACAGACCACCAGATTCCACGACAGCTACTTTCCCCAAGCTGTCAGACTACTGAACGGACATTAAACTGGAACATAAACACTGCCTCCAGCCCTGCGCCATGGGCTGAACTGCACTATAATACTACAATGTACCTCAATTCGTCGTAAATGTTGCACTGTTCGTCGTAAATGTTGCACTGTCCTAACTGGTGTGGAATTGTTGCACTGTTGAGAACAGTCACGCTGCTACTAGTGCCGTTTCTGTTCTTTGCACTACAAACCAATACATGCCTGCACCTTATTGTTACCTAAATGTGTTTCTGTTGCACTTTATAATGTTACTGCACTTTATAAAATGTACCTCAATGTGACCTAAATGTTGTGTCGTAAATGTTGCACTGTCTTAACTGTTGTGTAATTGTTGTATTAATGTTGCACTGTTGTAAATCGAAGCGCAATCTCGTTCTTCCACATACTTGTATGTGGCGGAATGACAATAAAATCAACTCAACTCAACTCTCAACTCAAAGCCAATTGAATATCAAGTAAAAAAATCTAGTATTCAGAAATCTGGGACACTGTGAGCCCTTTAAATGAACCAAAATGGTGTCTTGTGTTATTTATATCTAACACTATATGGTTTGCACATATAAGATATGTTTCTTCCACTATTTTGGAGGTCTATGGCCATATAAGGCTGGGAAAAGGGAAGTCTGATGCAGTATTTCAAAATAGTGATTGATTAATGTCAGCAGTTTTCGCGGGTTCCCCAGAGCGTGATTTTGAGACAATCCCTGGAGTGCAGTGCAGGGCTGTCTCCAGGGGCGGCGCCAGATCATTTTTCTTGCTAGTGCTACGGTGGAGCTTTTCTTTGTGGTGCTATGGTGGTAGCTATTGTAATTTTTGCTGGTGCTATAGGCAAGCCCCCCCTTAGCTCCGACCCTGGCCATCTCATTGAATCTTGCAATTATTCAATTATTCAGTGCTAATGTGGGGCCATGGATTGGCTAATTGGGGCTGGGCCTTCCTATATAAGCAGCTCACCTGAGGAGAAGAGGGAGAGAATGGGGAAAGCAAGCCATGCATGAAGGGTGCAGCCCATTTGTTCCTTATTTGGGCTATTTCCTTTTTTTAGTTTGTTAGTTTTGTTTGCTTTGAGGAAGTTTTTTTTCATTTGGTTTATTAGTGGATGTGTGTGAATGTTTTGTGTGGTTTGTGTGATGGCGGGATACCTCTCTGTCGATGGCAAGTACGCGGCGGAGTCCGCGGACCTGGGAGGCAACCTCACTTTCATGGAGGGGGCGCCGTACCTCTTCGCGGAGCATCCTGGAGTGGCGGCGACCCTACCCTGTGTGAAGTGTGAGACTTTTTTTTTTTGTGGAGACCCCCACCAGGATTGCAGTGTGGCTGGGGGCTCCATCGTATTTAGCTTTTTTTTGTTCTGTGTTGTGTGTCTGTGGCGTTGGATGGGTGTGGTGTAGTGTGAATGTGCCCAATACGGGTTTAGTTCTCCCGCTTGGAGTGACGAGGTGGGCCGGGCGGTAGGCCAACCCGGGAGGCTAGTCAAGTGGGTGTATAGTGTGGACATGTGTGCAGAGTGCCCCCTTGCATGTAAAATCGAGTCTCTTCGGGCGTGTGATTGTCAGTGTGTAGTGTGCGGTGTATACGGGCATGCTTACATTGTATTCCATCCTTTTACTTGCATGTCAGTGTGCTGTGTGGAGAGTGGTGGGTCACCTGGAAGAAAAAGGGGAAAAGGTAGATGGGTTAGTGTGAGGAAGCTCACAAGCCCTGACATTAACTTTGTCCATTCAATTGTAAATTAATTCAGTCATAGGAAGCACATCTCTCTCTGTCTAAAAAGATGTCAATGGTATTAACCTTTCCATTATTTCAATTAAATTTGGCTAAATTGTATAATCTGTCATACAAATTGACTGATCGTAAACACTTGAAATATGTTTTGGGTACTAAGGTTATCTTTGTACACAATGTCATGTTCTAAATGTCTTGGTGAAATCTTAATGCAAATCTAAATACGTGAAAAAGACATGAAATGTGTGGTTGATAATCATTTGAATTCTAGGCTATAATTATGTTATAAATAAATGTTATTAGCCTTGAAAATAAGTGCAGCTCAGAAGTCTGAAAGTGAATACAAACTGATACACTTGGAAAGTGATGCAAAGCAGTTTTGGCCAAGCGCCAAGCAGTTTTTGTATCAAAGCAAAATATGAAGAGGCACTTGGCCAAAACTGCTTTGCATCACTTTCTGAGTGTATCAGTTTGTATTCACTTGGCAACCATCACATCAGCTGACACATTCTAGGCAACGCATCTCTTGTGATTTGACATAAAGTATCAACTGTAAAGTCCAAGCTACATTATAGCAAGCAGATCACCATGAACCTTTCAATCAGGCTTTTAATCAAAGCTTGGATTTGGTCACATGAAAATTTTAAAATGTTAATTCTCTGTCACATTCCCTTTGTTCCTGTCTCGTTTTTCCTTTGTCTTGTTTCTCCCTTGTGATTGTTTGTGTTAATTGTTTTATTATTTTGTTCACCTGTTGCCAATTCCGTCGTCCGTTCCGGCACACCAGCTTCCCATCAAGATCATCAGCCCTGCAGTATATCTACCCCGGTTTTCCAGTCATTCATCGTCAGATCGTTGTTTTCCCTTCTCGGTAGAAACTGACTTCAGAAAGCCTTATCGTATACGCTGTGTTTATTGTTCTTTGTGTGTTGAGTTATATGTATGTTTACCCTTGTTCCTGTTGTCTCCCTTTGTGTTCAGGTTCATTCCTCATCTGTCTGCCAGCTCTGTCCGTCCTGCCAGCCCCGCCTGCCTGCACGCTTAGCTTGCCCTCCGGTTCCCTCATCCTGTCTGCCCTCCTGTGCATCCCTTCCATTGTCCAGCTCATTGTCTTCCACTACCTCTGTCATTACTATTATCATTAAATCATCACTCTCCATTCTAACCTTGTCTGTGTCTGTGTTTGGGTTCGTTCCTGTCAACATAACATTCTCATATTCTCAATCGAGTCCTTCTTCAAAAGAAAAATACACTGCAAAACAATCCTGTGCCACCACGGTAATGATTGCTTTTTCATCCATAAAGCTTGATCATAATGTACAAATACAGTAAGACCTGGCATACGAGTTCCTCCATGTCCTCTTCTACAATTACCTGCCACCTGTAAAACCTCACTCCACACTGTTTCACTGATGTTTCTACCATAATGGCAGGTGGAGATTGTTTGTTACTTTACCCTGGCCCCTTCTTTTTATTCCAATGATCTGTGCAGTAGTTTAGTGTGCAAACCTCCCAAATCATCACCTTCCACAGTGCAGATTCCTTTCAAAGGAAATCTGAGATCATTGCAAAAAAAGGCCCAAACCGAAATTCAATCATTTTGAAATAGTTTTGTTTCAGGTGTGAAAGTGATTTTTGTATCCATTGTTCTGCGCTTACCCCTCACCCCTGCCACTGTTTAAGCTTAACCAAACCTGCAGGTTGTCTTTCCTTCCAGGTCATTAGATCTGATTACAGGACTGCTTCCAGTTCATTAGATTAAGAACAGTGGTGGACTGAGGGCAGGACACTGTTTCACACTCCAGACATGCTGTTTTTGGCATAGAAGGATCCTGTCATGCAGAACCTGAAGGCTCTCTAAAAAGAAATGCCAGTGAACGATGCCCTGCCCCAGACAGCCTCATCTGTAACACTCTCGCTGATGTAAAGTAGGTTATTTGGCAGGGCTCCATTCCTCTTAGCCTCAGATTTGCTTACTGCTCCATAACCTCATTTCTATTCAATTACTCCGGCCTGTCATCATGGACCAAAAAGCCTAAGGGAGAAAAGAACATTTGACTGGAGCCACATCTCATCAGGAAAGTTACAGAGAGGTGTTGGCGAGATTTTCCAATAACACAAATTAACGCGGGAAGGTGCCAGTATTTTTCAACATGCTGGTTACTGAAAGTGTTTGTTCCACGGGAGGTAAAGAAATGTGATTTAGACAGCCAATTTCTGGAAAGATAATTGTTTCCCAATATAAATACTTTCAGTTGGCGCACAGCATTATAAATATTAAAAGGTTTTGAATAGACAATGTACTGATAATTCAGAACAAATACTAAAACATGAAGTAAATCATACCAGTTTTATACTGTATGTTCCCTGTGCTTAGTTGCTTAGATAAATGCATGCAATTGATATGATACGATGAAAAACAGCACACTACCAAGGCAAGTGTAACATAATGTGTTGTGTCTATATGAGCCTTGACCCCAGAATCAGCTCAATGAATGCAAATCTTCAGTACACTAAATACAATAAAAAAGAGTAAACAATGTGTAAACAAAATGATTCATTTTCACTTTCCTTCTAATGTAGAATAACTTCATTTAGTTATCCAGTATATGCACCGTGAGGCAGGTCAATTCATTTTAAATGTGTTTCTACCTTTCTAATGGTGTTTACAGTCATTATAGAAACAGTTGAAATGTCATGTTCAGCAATTTACTCTGTTACTCTCCAGGTTGCTTTTACATTTTGATTCCTCTACCGACTGAGGAAAATCTTAGTTTTTTTTAAGCACACAATGATTGGAATTTCATGTTGTGGAGTCAAGTGTAACCTGAAACTTTGACTCATCCATCAGTAACCATTTCACAGACCTCATAGCAGCATGGCACACCGTGGATATGTGATTATAATCGGTGCAGCTGTGACATTTGATATTTATGGCTTGCACAGTCATCTTTAGGCCAAGCAGCTCATTCAGACTCTGAACCCACTACACTGATGGGTTATAATGGCTTGTTTACTGGGTGACTGAATTTCTAATGCCATCAGAGATGTCACAGAGAGGAATGTTTCTGAATCTGTGCTGAACATACATTTTTACCAGTATGAAAGAGACAAATTTGTCACACACAATAGATGTTGTTAACATTTAAAGGAGTGATACAGTCCACTTGAGGGAACTCTGGGAAAGATTTTGACACTTAAAATGATTTTCCACAAATCAGAACACTTTAGTGAATTACTGAATTTGATATCAATTACTGGAACATCTTATCTTACATTAAAACAAAATGCACCTCTGTGAGTTAGACCCATTGGGGCCTGAGATTTGTTTATCCTTGCACTGTTTGGGAATGATGCAACACTTTAGGTAAAAAATATAACATAAAGAGTTTGATGTCATTGCTGTCCCGAAAATGTGATTGCTGCAGATAATTACAGCCATTACTTTTCATCCTAGTTCTTGTTCGGGACGGTTGATACTGGCACAACTCAGGACACACATTTGCATATGCTTGCACACGCAGACAAGCAGAGCAGACGTTTCCATCGATGTCCACAAGATGAAATGTTATTTTAAGTGAAGACTTGGCATTTTCACTAATCCAGCAAGATGCCTGAGGTGACTTTTTCATTTCATCGAGAAAGATGCTGTCAAAACCAACAGCATTGGACAACAGTGCTCAATAGCTTGGTAATGCATATCAATTAGGGGGCCATAGATTTTTATTTATGTATTTCTAAGTAAGAGGTACCTAGGGCCTCTCTTGCAGGTGACTGATTTTTAAAGAGGGATGAACAGGGCTGTATGATCCGAGATGTACACTGGGACAAACGGACCTCGGACCACCCAAACCAACACTGTCCAGACGGATGTGACAGAGCCATAGAACCAGGCTTCAGTTCCCCCAGATTACAGACTGACTAGAGCTGTCATTTCAAAGGCCTGTCTGGTGTTTCTCATCCAACCTGACAAGGTTGAACGATTGTGTGTGTGTGTGCGTGTATTTGGGGCGGGGGTTGGGAGCATGCATCTGTGTGTTTACAGTTTCAGGCACTTATAAGACTAAATCTCATTTGCATTCACCGTCTCAATCAGGAGCTGTCAGTCACCAAAGCTCAGGTGCACACTGGCAGGGGGAGTGATAAGAAGGCCTCATGCTCTAACACGGACCTCTCACTGCAGTGAATATCTGAATATCATATTCCTGCTTTGGCTCTTGTCCAGGAATGAGTTGCCTAGCATGGTATTGACAGGTACGTGGGGGAGGAAAGGTTTGACACAAATCAGCATGCACATCATCAACTCCCCCCTCCCCCGCCTCCCAAATAGACAGACAAGTGGAGATTGCTGTTACCAATCAATCTTTCCACCCAGGTGATCTATTGTGCAGAAAAGCCTTGTCAGACAAAAATACACTCAACCCCCACCTAACCCCCCACACACACACCTCCTCAGGTATACCTGTATGTGTGCTGGTTCACCTGGCCACAGGAGACAGTTGTGTGAAAAATACTGCTTGCATACTGTTTGCTTTTATGATTCCTGAAGATGTTGACTGCTGCATCACAGATCCGCGAAACAGAGGAAGCCATATTGTGAGTTGTCCTTACTCAGCCCTGTCCTGGAACATCGACTAAGAAAATGCATTAAAAATAAGAGAGGAGAGTGTGGCCAAATAAACCGCTTGAAGAAACTTCCAAGCAACTCTTTAGCGATGAGATCAAACCCAGAATCTCCTTTTCTCTCCTGTTAATCTTGAAGATAGAGTGGAGTGATGCTGATTGTGATCCTTCCCCTGGCTGACTGCACAGTGGAAGTGCCACAGCTCACTTGCTGTCTGATGGTACAGAGACTAGATTCTAGATTAGATCTGCGGTAGCATTTAGTCCAAATAATTGCCTTTTCCCATTAATGGAAAATGAAAGTGCGTTCCCGTAATGGCTGAAATTAAGTAGCTATTATCAATCCATCCTCAGATCATGTAATAACCATGTTCACTTTCCCACTTAAAGGGGTTTTGGCAGTCTGGCTGCTGTTCACAAACTTGGATTTTTTTAAACATTGTTATTCAGACGCTCCATGCAGTGTATTGTGTCCCTTGCCGTTTATTGCGTTGACAAAACCAACGCTGTTTAAAAAAGAATCCACCCACTCCTTTAAGCTCGTCAGCTTTTATAGGGATGATGTAGGATGACTTTTCAGGAATAATGTTAAGGAAAGGAACTGAAATTGCATAGCAGCTTTTCTTAATGTATCTCAACACATCTCAATCTACAACAATTCTGTTTGTCATTTGCCTTCCTCTGTTTGTCATGGGCCAATTACATTTTCAGAAATCCACAGTGATTAATCTCAGCGCATTAATATTTCAGACAGTTAACCTTCTCCCTTCATTTACAACATTTACTGTATATATACACATTTTCTAGCACTTCTCTGTTTAAGAACAACCATACCCAGACATATGTAAAACCTCCAGTGATGAATTCTACATATTCCCAAAACACTCATCCCAAATGTGTGCTGAAGCAGTGCAAGGATTCTGGATTGTACAGTTCATGGATTAATGTTCTTTTGTCCTGTGTTCTATTAGAACCATGTGTGGGTAATGCACCAGGTAATGTACCTTAGTGCTCATGGGGAGATGTCTTGTCCTCACCCTGTTCTATGGCTCTGCAGACATTATACACAATAGCTGTAATTCAGTCACCCCTGAGGTTCCAACTTTGAGAGCTCCAGGATTAGTATTTGAACAGATGCCTGCGCTTTAGTCATATTGTACCAAAGGGTATCACATTAGTCATAGTAATGTAGTATGTACACATTTAAAATGTTTTTTAAGTTTTAAGTTTTAAATAGAGATTTGCGAAGGGGATTCTCAGAAAATCTCTTTGAATTTACCTTAACCCAAACCTTTTTCTGTTTGTTTGCTTTTTGGTTTGAGTAAAAGTATAAATATTACACACATGCAGTCATCTTGTGTTAGCTGTTTCCTTTAGGTCACCTCTCCTATTTGCACTGGTATAATGGTGTGTATAATCAAGTCTACTTCCTTTGACTCCAAAGCCAAAGACATGTTAGGCCTTACCACGTGGGATATCTTCCTGTCTTGTATACACATATTCATGTTTACACTTATTTACAATAGTAATATCTCCTTTATGGTGAAGCATAAATGGGGGACAATGTATGAGATTTTTAACAGTGTCAATGTTTTCCAATGGCACCACCATGTGGAAGAACAAATAATTATATTTTAACCATTATTCACATGTAGTATAGGTTTAAAAAAAAAATAATACATACTGTACAATTTTATGCATGTTTTATTGCAGTATTATCTTGCTCTTATAGTATTTATACTATAAATACTGTTTAAGTCCAAATATGCAACTATGATATTTCCCCAAATTATTTCAGGAAATTAGCAAGCTACCAGATATAAAACCCAAGCAGCTACATATACAGTTAAAGGTTACTGTGTTTTGATTACAAAGGTAATGAGAAAATTACCTACCGGCCTTGTTCATGATATAAGCAGTATTTTGGTTATGCTGTTTGGACAGTTTAATTTTGTTTTAAAAAGGTGAAAAAGTAGCAAACCAAATATTTTCCCCAATAATTTACAGGCGATTAAATCATTGAAATGTTTTAAAAATAGCTGATACAAATTGCAAAACCTACCTGATTTTGCTATTTGATGTACCTATTTAAAATCCTATCCTACACCGTTAACACTGCCTATATCCAAGATTGAGGGGGTCTGGTACTATCTAACTAAAGTAATTTCATTTTAAACACATTTGCAAATGATGCAAATGTTCTAAGGTCCAAAAGGTGACCTTGAAGGGAAAGACTTTCAAATTGAGATTGGCCTGTGATCTAACATGTTTGTTCAATAAAAAGGGTTCAGTCTCTTTAAATTTAATCTTTCACAGTAGAGATGTTCTGTAGAGATGTACAAACCACTGCATGATCAAGTGACTGAAAGTGATATTTACTTGATAGTCATCTAATTCGTTGTTGCGGAAGCCACATAAGGTGTGGATTTATCAATTTATTATAATCTCATCGTCACCCCAATACACACACATACACACACACACACACACACACACTTGCTGATTACAATATACCAATATTACCAATAAGACAACGAATTAGATGACTATCAAGTCACTTTCAGTCACTTGGTCATGCAGTGGTTTGACAACTAGCTAACATTATATGTTTTGTTATCATCATGTAGATATCCATCAGTCATTCAACGTCAGCTTTACATTGAAATAGTGAAATAGCCACTTACCTGTGAAAGGTTAAGCAAGTTACAGTAGATTTTATAAGGTGAAGTCTGCATCTCTCAATACACATATGTTTGTTAAACACAGATCTTGCCCGCCTCAATATGGTGGCCATGCAGACATATCTGAACAGGGTGAATGAGGCATCTACGTGTATATATCTATGCTAACACCATACACAAGACCCAGGGCCCAGAGCGTGCCCACCAAACTAACGCCCATACAATGTTTTCCTCTTTTCAGCTAAAGACAGGGGTTTAGGTGTACTGCAGATGTGCACAGCCCCTGGGACACAGATTGAGCTGGTAGACCCATTTCCAACAGGATGTTTTGTAGGAGATTGCTGAATAGTTTCTGGGTCTTCAATTCAGTGGGCATTTGGTGAAATACAAATAAAGTAATAGAATATATGCCATTTAGCAGACGCTTTTATCCAAAGCGACTTACAGTAGTGAATGTATACATTTTTCAGTATACAGTGGGGAAAATAAGTATTTCACCCCCTGCTGATTTTGTGAGTTTGCCCCCTTACAAAGAAAGGAACGGTCTATAATTTTCATGGTAGGTTCATCTTAACAGTGAGAGACAGAATATTTTTTTTAAATCCCAGAAAATCACATTATATGAATTTTAAACATTTATTTGTGTTTTATTGAGGAAAATAAGTATTTCACCCCCTACCAACCAGCAAGAATTCTGGCTCCCACAGACCGGTTATGTGACCAGGAGGCACACAGATTAGTCCTCTTACTTAATTAGTAGTCCTAATTAAGTACTCGTTACCTGTATAAAAGACACCTGTCCACAGAATCAATCAATGAATCAGATTCCAACCTCTCCACAATGGGCAAGACCAAAGAATTGTCTAAGGACATCAGGGACAAAATTGTAGACCTGCACAAGACTGGAATGGGCTACAAGACCATTGGCAAGCAGCTTGGTGAGAAGGAGTCAACTGTTGGTGCGATAATTAGAAAATGGAAGAAACACCAATTGACCATAAATCTCCCTCGGTCTAGGGCTCCACGCGAGATCTCACCTCGTGGAGTGAACCTGATCATGAGAAAGGTGAGGGAACAACCCAGAACTACACGGCTGGAGCTTGTTGATTATCTCAAGGCAGCTGGGACCACAGTCACCAAGATGACCATTGGTAACACACTACGCCGTAATGGATTGAAATCTGTAGTGCCCGCAAAGGTCCCTCTGCTCAAGAAGGCACATGTACAGGCCCATCTGAAGTTTGCCAATGAGCACCTGGATGATTCAGAGGAGGCTTGGGAGAAAGTGCTGTGGTCAGATGAGACTAAAATCGAGCTCTTTGGCATCAACTCGACTCGCCGTGTTTGGAGGAAGAAAAAGCTGCCTTGGACCCCAAGAACACCATCCCCACCATCAAGCATGGCGGTGGAAACATTATGCTTTGGGGCTGTTTCTCTGCTAAGGGGACAGGACGACTTCACCGGATCGAGGGAGGATGAATGGGGCCATGTACCGGAAATCTTGTGTGAGAACCTCCTTCCCTCAGCCAGGACACTGAAAATGGGTCGTGGATGGGTGTTCCAGCATGACAATGACCCAAAGCATACGGCTAAGGCAACAAAGGAGTGGCTCAAGAAGAAGCACACTAAGGTCATGGAGTGGCCTAGTCAGTCTCCGGACCTTAATCCTATAGAGAATCTGTGGAGGGAGCTGAAGCTTCGAGTTGCCAAGCGACAACCTACAAACCCTAAGGATTTGGAGAGGATCTGCAAAGAGGAGTGGGCCAAAACCCCTCCTGGGATCTGCACAAACTTGGTGACCAACTACAAGAAACATCTGACCGCTGTGCTTGCCAACAAGGGTTTCTCCACCAAGTACTGAGTCATGTTTTGCTAGGGGGTGAAATACTTATTTTCCTCAATAAAACACATATAAATGTTTAAAATTCATATAATGTGATTTTCTGGGATTTTTAAATATTCTGTCTCTCACTGTTAAGATGAACCTACCATGAAAATTATAGACCGTTTCTTTCTTTGTAAGGGGGCAAACTCACAAAATCAGCAGGGGGTAAAATACTTATTTTCCCCACTGTATATGGTCCCAGTGGGGATTGAACCCACAAACCTAAGTGTTGCCAATGCCATGCTCTACCTACTGAGCCACACAGAACCAGCTTCAGGATCACGAGTAAACTGAAGTTTGACTGTATATTAAAAAGGTGTATATTGCTGATTGAGTTGAGTGTACGTACAGACAATTCTGGTGCACTCGTATTAAGCTAGCTAACTAATGTTAGAGTAGTTTAGCTGATGATAACACTGGTGCATTACTGCAAAACATTGCCCCACCAGCTCTATGTTATTAGCTGTTCTAAATTACTTTTCAACTTGGTATTATTGGTTAAAATAACTATGTTAAAACTGTACAAGTAGCAGTTATGGCTACTCTGAAGGCTACAATAAATGTGTAAAGTAAGAAGAAAGTCATTTGGGGAAAGAATGAGGCATTGGGATATTAAGAAAGGTGATATTAACTGGTTTAATTTGTTCCATAAATGCTCGTCCTTTGTCTGGAAAATGTATTCAGCTGAATTTGCTTATTACAGATTTAATTTCAACCTAATGAGGCATAATTTTAATAGACAAGAAAGAAGAGACTGTTTCTCCATGTGATTGCATTTTAGGCTCGGATCATTACTCTGACAAAGCACAAATATTATACACTACAAGAATAAATTAATATACGTATTCGTATATTCGTCATATACGTAAATTAGTATACACAAACAGAATATGTTAATTCTGGACTAAGTTTTGATTGGGAGTGCTGGAGATTTTTACTGGATTTGATTGCATAAAACTAAACTAGATCCACCTGCTATGATAAAGCTTGTGTGTTAGATCCACACCAGCATCACAATGGGGTCATAGTATGACAAGTTATACCTGACAGTGTGCCTTAGTCACAAATAATCATTATTCTTCAGAGGAATGGTGCCTTTCATCCAATGAGGCAAACTATATTATGTTATAGTACCGACATGAAATTAAATCATTTTTATCATTGAACACATTGAAGGCATTCATTTCCCTGTTCTTTGCTGCCATCTAGTGATATTAGTTTGTGAAAATGTGAAGATTTTTTACACCCTTTTTATGTCAAACCAGACCTTTCATACAGAACAAAATCGCATGCATATTATTGTGAAGCTAAATTGACCAGAAATGACCATTGCTTTTGACTATTGATTGCTTCATTATCACTGAAAATTAAATGTAATATGTGCCCATAGTCTTGCTCCACATGCTGCCATCACTTTATAAAGCCCAGATGGTCAAATAGAGTGACAGGTACTGGTATTTGGAGTAAATTTGGACTAATTTGAATCATATAGAAATATGTATTCCTCTTAAGGATGCTCATGTTTCAAAAGTTTCTTAGAGTGCTGCACAACATATTAATTGCCAGCACTCTAAGAACTCATTCTTAATGCATAGCTGTAAAAATTGATTTAATCAATCAGAGAGAAATAGGCGAAATCCCTTGCTTTTCTGTTTATGGGTGGTCTCAAACATTTCACAGTGCTTTCAAGCGATATTATAGCAGCAGTGTGAGCACCAATTGAAGGTGTAATTTGAATAAGGTGTCTCAGGTTCAAGTGGGAATAAGAGGGTTCTCTCTTTGAATGAAGGGCTGCCACTTATGCTGGAATAGGCACACAGCATCTGCGCTCTGTCAGAAGTGGTTGACTCCAGTGGTGTGTGGAGTCCTTGCTGTGCAGGTTGGGGGAGGGGGGGACAGAAGATAAATGTCTGACTCTTCAGCGTCCACAACTCACTTGTAACTAATCTCTGTGCATTGTGGAGATGTGCAGCAAAATTGTTTTCAAGTCTTAGCGCTGGATTAAAATGGGAAATAATTGAATGTTGCTACAGCAAAAAGCTGCATGCTATGGAAGCTTTGGAGGCTTCACGTGTGGCTGAATTCTACAAACAACTGGCCTAGTGAGACATGCTTTACTAGTGCGGCCGACACAATGTGCATTTAAACAGCCAGCATGCACTGTTTTTGTGGGAATAATCCTGTTATCCAGATTCTCTTTTGTTAAATTCATAGCTATTGAAACATGTTGAGTGTTGAAAGTGTGTTGCATCTTTTGTCCAACTGAAAAGGAGACCAATGAATGAACATCTCATTGCTAGAATAATATTAGAATACTTTTTGCTATGAGGTAAGACCTGCATTAGTAACACTTCAGTGCACTACTCTCGAAGATAATTCACTGCTTAGTTAGTGGATAAACACAGCCAAAATCTTAATTCAACTGACAATGAAGGGAGTAGTCGATGAATAGAATATAAAAAATTGCAATTGCATTGGATGGTGTTAAAAAAAGCCATAAGATTTGAGAGCTAAAAGTAGAAGTTAAGAGTTAATTTATTTATTTTGTCTGCGCTATATGGTTGCTTTTTCTTGCCATTTGGCTGGTGCAGAGAAGAGTAGTGCCTGGATGGGTGAGTTCCGAGAAAGTTCAACAGAAATCCAGCATCCCGGAAATCCAGGAAAGGCTGTGTGTAGGTCAGTCTTGCCTTGAAACACCAGAAGACAGAAACAAATGCCCTTGTGCAGTACAGGGGATGCAGCACTGATTGGGTGGAAATCTTCTAAATGAGACTATGAAACCACATCCTCAGTCACTTAAGCCAGTTTCAGTACCCATGGCATTGCTAGAGTAGGGGTGTTAACACTGGTGTCCTTGTCACCTTCCTGTCTTAGCTGTTATTGTCCTTGTATAAATGAAATATTTTCCTATCTTTGTCTACAACAGATGTGTCAGGAAGGTTCTGGTTATGTCATCCGAGGATCTCTTTTAACTTTGCTATTAAATAAGATCCTTGGATGACAAGAATTCCACTCATTCCCTGAATTGACTGAATTGAAATGGAATTGACCCAAACTCTAATGAAAATCATTAGAGAATATATATACAAGTAATGGCTGATTTGCACATCAACTCAACAGTATCTAACCTTCAACCTCTGACCTTCGAACATGTTTCCTATTAAAACAGCACATTATGTTTTCATTCCCTTTTTGTTAGAATCTGGATTGGGCATATCAGTAAATTCACCCGGAATGCAGGTTGCCCACTGCGGCCTGGGTTCGATCCCCAGCTGCGCCAGCCTGGCTCTGACCGGGTGCGGCGATTGACTGTCCGCCCCATGGGGAGGGGGGAGAGAGAGCCGGCACAAGCTCGCTGAGAAGCACGAAGGGCATCCCTGTAAGACAGGTCGGCAAGTTCCTTCACGAATCATTGCATCATTGATCATTTCCTGTCTTGGGGTATTGGCTTGACCCGGAGAATGGGCAGGGGAGGGAGAATTGAAGAAATAGAGCAGTGGTTCCCAACCTCGGTCCTGGGGGCCCACTGTGTGTGCTGGTTTTCGTTCCAACCATAATTGCAGCCTCTTTATTGTAACTAGCTGTTAATTGTTCTTAATTAGACACTTTAAAGCATGATTTACTCTGTTAAGGCCATATGTCAGAAATAGCTATGCATGCCATGAACAATAAACGTCCCATGTTCACATCCCAGGACATTTGACACATGATTCCTTTAAAAAGAGGTTACATATTTTAATTGATTCAATTGTAGACAGGCGAAATCAGTGGGGGCCTAATTTTTGAAAGTGAACAGCTGGTCACTGAAACCATCCATCCATCCATCCATTGTCTAAGCCGCTTATTCCTGGTCAGGGTCGCGGGGGGGGTGCTGGAGCCTATCCCAGCATGCGTTCCGGGCGAGAGGCAGGAATACACCCTGGACAGGTCGCCAATCCATCACAGGGCACACACACCATTCACTCACACACTCATACCTACGGGCAATTTAGACTCTCCAATTAGCCTAACGTGCATGTCTTTGGACTGTGGGAGGAAACCGAGTACCCGGAGGAAACCCACGCGGACACGGGAGAACATGCAAACTCCGCACAGAAAGGCCCCCGGCCTGGATTCGAACCCGAGACCTTCTTGCTGTGAGGCGACAGTGCTATCCACTGCACCACCGTGCCGCCCTTGTCACTGAAACCATTTGTGAAAAATGAAGAATTCAATGACCGAGCAATTGGCAACGAGCCAAACCTGCATTGTGTTAAAATAAGTTTAAAGAAAGAATTATGGTATAACTTACACAGATGTTTTCAACAACCTTAAATGATCAAGAGACTGGCAGTAACAAAAAACAGCATACACAGTGGGCCCCCAGGACCAAGGTTGGGAACCACTGAAATAGAGGGTACAATTGGCCACCAAATTGGGAGAAAAACAAGGAAAAAATCTGAAATAAATAATTTTTTTAAAACCTGTATTAAAAACATATTTTTGGGGGGGTTTTAATACTTTTTTCCACAAGGCTGTTATTTCTTGCCTTTCTGTACTTGGATATGAATGGAAAGATATTTAGAGCCTTCCGCAAGTGAGTCACACCAATTATTAACAACGATGTATAAAGTGTCACTATTTGATTTCCCAGTGGCTAAACAATTGGTTTCAGCTTTAGAGGGCTTGATTACTCTAGTATTGCAATACACTGTTCTAAACTCCAAAAAGGAGAAAAGGCCCTCAGGAATGCAATTTCCTGTAGGCTTAAAATAGTGAAATTAATGTAATGTGAGAGAATAATGTAAGAGGCCACTACTTTATTGTTTCTCTTATGTCTCTTTTAAATGGGTTCTTCCATACACGGAGGATGTAGACAGAGAGAATTAGAGTATATTAACACGCATATGTATGGAGATGCCCAGTCAAGCCTTCCTTTTCTTGAGGAAGTCCAATCTTCTTTTATTTAATCATGGGTCCTATTATACAATTTAACATACAAATCTCCAGAAGGTTTCCAAAATTGATCCTTGTAATTGAATGTGAATGAATGTGCTGGTTATTCATGTCTACTTTGGGCCTTTGTCATGTTAGAGTCATAGTTGTATTATTACTGTTTGAAAGGCAAGCTAAAGAATAAGTAGCTTAATTTGATTAAATCATGTTGTGTAAAACCTGCCATTGGATCATTGTGTATAGTGGATGTTCTGTAGGGGTATTAACATCTTGTGTACTAGTAATCCTTTCTAGACTGAACTATGGATGTTTGTTTCCTCAGGCTATTGTTGTCCCATTGACAGTTTCTCCCATCTCTGCCTTGGAAGACTGTAACTCTGTCAGAGTTGCAATAGGCCTCTTGGTGGCCTCCCTAATAAGTGACCTAACAGTGATGTAAGTTACACCATCGAAAGGCCTCACCAAAAAATTGCTTCTACTTTCGGATGGAATTCGTTTTATGGGTAAAACTGAATAAAAAAACTGAAACCTGTTAGAAGTAACTTACATCACCATTTTGGATTATGATTGTTAACAGACAAAAATAGTGCACTCACCTATTTCAAGTGCAATTTTGACACTAACTCCCACAATGACGCATTGAGGAATGGGACGGAATCACAATTGAAAGGCCTCAGAACCCTCTGTGTGCTGTGTTCGGTGCCATCATGTCAATGAGAAAGTAGGACACTTTAGCATTAATTCTATAACTCTTCTATAACATCTCCTAGAACATGCTCAATTTTGCCTTTTTGCTGTTCTATTTCTCATTCACTTCTATTAGGAAATGTGTCTTATTTGAGCTTTACTCACCTGAACTGTCACTGCGTTAATAAAAACTGGTTGAAACTGGTCTGATGACTTCCATGGCAAAACTTACATTGACATTAATCATTTCACAGGATTGACTGACTCTTTTGTAAACTGAATAAAATTCACAATAGGTGAATTACAATTTATTGCTGTATTTTAAATCTGCTCAAACTCATCATGTGAAGATTTTGGTTGTAATAATTATTTGGGTTCAAGTGGTTTGTATTTCCAGAAGTAGGCAATTATTAAGATCCATAAATAAATATTTGACAATATTTCTGTTTAGCCTAAAAGCTAAAAAATTGTCCCATTAGCATTTGAACCATGAACCATGTGTAAATCCACCACGATTACTACATTTTTAAAGCCATAGCACTTAAACTTACTGGTTATCACTTCAAACCTGGTTTGTTTCTTTATAAATTAGCAGGCTCTTAAGCATCATGCAGCCAATCATTTAGGGGGGGCATGGAAAACAAAGCAGGGGTCTGGCACAGCTAGCTACTAGGTTAGGTATTGGTAGATACAGAGGCGTAGCGTGGGGGGTGCAACCGGTGTGGTTGCACCGGGCGCAAAATTCCGAGGGGCGCAAATTTCAGACGAAAAAAAACACAGTTAGGGCAGCGGTCCCCAACCTTTTTGCCCCCCCCCCGCCCGGTCCGCGGAAAATGGTCTTGCATGAAACCGGTCCGTGGTGCAAAAAAGGTTGGGCACCGTTACGTGCCTCGCCCCGGGTGCTGGCAACCCACGCTACGCCACTGGGTAGATAGCTAGCTAATGGTTTAGAGTTCTCCAATTTGTTGTAATTAATTGTACAAGTGTACCATCATCTGATTTGAATATCAATAACGTGAAAGAACAAAGGAAAATTAAATTAGGGCATACTCTCAGTGCTGGCTTGCTAGGCTATGGTAATTAGTTAACGTTAACTATTATCTATCATATATTTAGGATATAAGGTAGATAGCTAGCTAGCTAAGTTAGCGAAGTTAGCTACATATAATCTATTTATGTTAACTACCTAGAAACAATGGTGATTTCAGTATTAATAATGTTACAGATGGTGATTATTGAAAAGAAATATGGTACAAAATGTGAAAATACATTAGGATATTTATAGACTCATTCAGCTCATTGACTGAAGGCACTCAGTTCAGCAAGTGAGAAAACAGAAAAACGCCAAAATCAAAACAGTATCGCCTAATGCAATTAGTGCTGTTCTCATGAAGATTTCAGTATGAATAACGTTATGCATGTCTGAAACACATAATATTTCTTAAATTGCACTGATTGCACCTACATTGCACCTAAATTGCACTCGAGTCTGAATCCGTTCGCTAGCAAAGCTGATGGCAGAGAGTGAACAATTACGTTTATGATACAACACCACAGCCAGGGGTGTTCAGGGTGTTTGTATGTGAGCGTGGATCAGTGCTAGAAGATTCTAAGTAGAATCTCCATAGGGATACCTGACGAAAAGAACATCAGTATCACTCATTTCTGAAGAGGTTTTGAACTATTTCATAGACTATATCATGGACTATTGATCCCTCGAAACAAACAAAAAGTTTGAAATGTCATTAATGTCTATGTTACAGATGTGCAAATGTCACGTTTTCCCCATTGACTTCAATTAGAAGAAAAGTTTATTGCACACCTGCCGGTAGAGGGCAGATGTCCATCCTTGCTTCACTCAATATCTCATAGCGTAGCCTCTTGATATTGACCAATGGGAAGAATTAATAATTGGGGCCATGGAGCATTTCTGATTATGTTATGGGCAGAAAAATTAAGGAGAAGCACAAGAACAAGATGAGAAACACAAAAGAACCCAAGTTTGGGGCTTTATTTTGTGGCTGTGTGAAGTTGTATCTCAATTCTGCGCGTTTGCATGAGGTCAGAGGGTACAGTAGTTAATGCCTGTAAGGACTGAGGGTCTGTAGTCATTGTACTTATTTCTGCAGTCAAAAAAATAAATGTTTTTATAATATCGTAACTGCCCCTGTTATCTGTTTCACAAGATGTCCCTACATATAAAAGGAAGATGTGTCCAATGGTCAGACAATACAGCTCATAAACTACAGTATACTGTATTCAGTAGAGCTCATTAATTTCCCTATTCTTGTATCAAGGGTATTGAGTTATTTAGTTCAATTAATGTGTTGATTGGGATTGAAACGTGGCCTTTTTAAAGTGACCTTTTTTGGGTCAGTATTAAACAGTGATGAAATTGTTCCGCGGATAGACGGATTTCTGCTTTTTCCAGATCATAAAACATCAACCATGAAATTTGTGTAAATCTGATGGGGTTTTTTTTGGGGGGTTGATGACCACGATAAGATAAGTGCAAGGGTAGTCACAGTCAGTCACTGTCACTGTAAGTCATGGGCATGCTAGCTAGCTAAAGCCTCTAGAAATGGTGAATTGACCACGAAGGAAGAATGGAAAAAGTGCTAGAGAAAAACGATAGTTGATATTCCTGGCAAAATACTCTGCATGTGTTATTCAGATATTGTCCGTTATGGCTCCAGAGGATTTAAGAGGAAGATCACATCCGTAGCAAAAAACACAACAAAATTCAAATTTGCCATACAAATTACACTTTGTCCACAGCTTTTTCACAGGTCACTGATGCTAATGTTACACTATCTAACATTAGCTCAGCAAGCAACTACAGCTCAACTAGCGATTGCAGTGGACAACCCCGTGAAAAACCAAGAGGTAGGATAACAAATGGAACTAGAAAATAATTACACAGAAATTTTGAGGGTGCCTGCTCCCCACACACAAGCAATAACGCACACACACACAGCGATGTGTAGGAGAGGAATAGAGAGATACGTATGTGTGAGAGAGAGAGAGTGTGTGAGTGTGCGCGCGTGTGAGAGAGAGAGTGTGTGTGCGTGTGTGAGTGTCTGTGAGAGTGTGTGTGAGTGTGTGTGTGTGTGTGTGTGTGTTTGTGTGGTGTGGTTTGTTAAAAAATGTGTTTGTTTGGTTTTAAAAACTTGTGTTTTTAAAACAAGTTGGAATTATGCTAACATGCTACCCATTCATTTCAATGGCAGCGATAGCAGCGGTGTGACATTTTTTAATGTAGCGGCAAATCTAGCTGTTTAATCAGTGTAAAACATCGCTAGGTATTCGCTTTGATATGCCTCCTCATTAACCAGGCCGTTTTCACAGTCCAAATCAGTCGGGAAAGTTGTTTAAAAAAGTCGGAAACATGCTAACATGCTACCCATTCATTTCAATGGCAGCGATAGCAGCGGTGTGACATTTTTTTAACGTAGTGGCAAATCTAGCGGTTTAATCAGTGTAAAACATCGCTAGGTATTCGCTTTGATATGCCTCCTTGTTAACCAGGCCATTTTCGCAGTCCACATCGGTCGGGAAAGTTGTTTAAAACAAGTCGGAAACATGCTAAAATGCTACCCATTCATTTCAATGGCAGCAATAGCAGTGGTGTGATATTTTTTTATGTAGCGGCAAATCTAGCGGTTTAATCAGTGTAAAACATCACTAGGTATTCGTTTTGATATGCCTCCTCATTAACCAGGCCATTTTCGCAGTCCACATCGGTCGGGAAAGTTGTTTAAAACAAGTCTGAAACATGCTAACTTGCTACCCATTCATTTCAATGGCAGCGGTGTGACATTTTTTATGTAGCAGCTGGTGTCAGCTGGTGAAGTTAACGGTCGTCGCTCTCGTCACTGTTGCCTAGGAACGCTTTCGTCTGAGAACGCGTTATCAAGCCGCTTTCAAAATAGAAACTACTCTGGTTTAAAAAGTACAGCATATATAAACATTCTGTAAAAAAAGGCATCTTAATATAGATAGTCCTCTCCCGTTTAAAGTTTGAATGGTGTCGGTATGATTTAAAATAAAGGAACTGTGATAAAATATAAATCGCCTTCTCACATGTGACTTAACTAGACTTTTAGACAGCATTCTCTGTCCTTTTGGGCGATTTATTCATTTTGGGCGATTGAGTCCTATTTCAATGGAAGTAACATTGGATAAGAGAGGACAAAAATGCCTACATTTTGGTGTATAAATTGTGCCTGTACAGTGGAAGGTGTGGGAGTAAGATGATAATGTTTGGAAGACTCAATTTGCCATTGAAATAGGACTCACGGTTTTTGAATAAAGTGCCCAAAAGGACAGAGTACAAAGAGAGTACTTCTAATTTTGTACTTTTTCACAATTTCCCATTCATTTCAATGGACCCAAAAAAGGGACGACGTCACGTGCGATCGCTAAGAAAAGTAATAGCACACGATTCCCGTTCGAGGCGCACGTTTTGATGTATTTTTTGCTGGCAACGCTGCGAGACTAGTAGCGAACCAAAGTTTTGTACGGAAGAATAATAATAAGTATGGCGAAGAACAATAGAGTGCCTTTGCTTCGCACTGCAGTGTGCCTTCTTTTGCAAAGCAGGCACCCTAATAAAGAATTGAAGGCTATAGCCACGATTAATATTTAGCCTTTGTCAAATTCACTTAAATGATACGCGATTCCATTTTGTTTACACAATTTTAGCTGGCAAATCATGAAACATGCCTTGCACCTATCTCGCTAGCTTATCATTGGATCCGTTCCCAAACCCGAACGGCACAATGCCAGTTTGTGCCGCTCGGGCTTGGTGTCCACTCCATTTAAATCCGGCACACAAAATGGCTTGTGCTGACCTGAACAGACTGTTTGTGCGCCAAGTAAACAAAGTACCAACAGCATGGTAAACAATAGAAACTGCTAAACACATGTTTCACATAGCTTGGCATGGCTAAATCCAAATAGAAAGGTTATTGTGTTGTCTTTGACAACACTTGCAAGTTGTGCAAAGATTAATTTAAAGTTTGGCTTGAATGATGGTTGCATAGAGACAAACACAGTGATTTAACATGTTTATTATGTTGTCCTACCTTATTTACATTTTTCTAGTATACCTTAGTACAACTTATCCTTGCCAAGCAGTGTTCAGCTGATAGATTCAGTGTCATACTTCCCGCCGGCACTCCATTTAAGCGATTTTCCCCTACGCAACATGGGGCATATCCAGCATAATTAAATAAGCAGTGTAATGGCATACAAAATAGGCCTATTTATTAAAGTAAGCTCAATTAAATGAAAAAATAAAATAAAACTTATTAAAATAATAAATGAAGACTTTATTTTGATAAAAAAACAATTTGTATACTTCCAGGGCCTGTAAAATGTTCAGCTTTTTTTCAGCCTGACCACTTTCATTACTGGTCAAAGCAGAATGATACATTGCTCATCATTGTATGCAATTATTCTAGGCCTATTTATTTCTAACATGTTGTTTAACAGTATGCATTTAAGATATGAACCACTTAATTCTTAATGCAATACAGTTAAGATACCATGATGACAGGATCTGAATGAGAGAGTCGGGTATGTCGCGTGGCGGAGGTGTGTGTCTTATGGTGAACAATGCATGGTGTAAAGACATACAGACTTTATCTAGTTGATGTTCACCGAATTTAGAATATCTGACCATCAAATGCAGACCATTCTATTCACAGAGGGAGTTTGCTACCAGATTCATGATCACCACTGTATACATATACCGCTAGCAGACACGACTTTTGCGTTATGTTAACTACACAGTGGTGGGCCGTCAGGGCCTGCAAGGCCTTCTCTGCTGGCCTAAAAAATATCTGAATCACAGACTGATGTTAATTATATTTTGTCCATGAATACTTATTAAATAATTCCAAATGGTCTGTTCGCTTCCTTTCATAGCTGTTCCCCTGGTTGAGCTGCATCCAGACGTGTATTTTCATATTAAAGCATTTAACCAATCACATTCAGCCATCATTTGTTGCCAGGGTCAAATAAATCTGCCTGGAGGCCTTCACAATCCGTTCTGAAGGCCCTGTAGCATAAAATAAGTGTTGATCAAACTGTTGCTTCAACCAATCAAATTTTGAGTTGGGGACACGAAGGCCTTCTAGAAGGCCTAGGTAACGTCAGCGTATTCACACCCTTTGATTGGATAGTCAGAGAGTGTCTGACTATGATGTAATGTGATTGGTTAAATGCTTTAATATGAAAATACACGTCTGGATGCAGCGCAACCAGGGGAACAGCTATGAAAGGAAGCGAACAGACCATTTGGAATTATTTAATAAGTATTCATGGACAAAATATAATTAACATCAGTCTGTGATTCAGACATTTGAGCGGACATTTTCAGCCCTAAAGCGAATGAAAACTTATGCCAGAAATACGACAGGGCAGGCTCGACTTTCAGCATTAGCTTCGATGGCGATAGAAAAGGATTTCTTGATGGAACTGAAACACACGGATAATCTGTACGACAGAGTAATTGAACTATTTTTGAGGAAAGAAAGGAGGATGGATTTTGTGTACAAATAATAAGGATTTTTGGTGAGTAAAATGTTGCTATTTTCCTAAATAATATTGCAATTTTATGAGGTTATTATTATTGATGCTTTTTTATGTGTGTCGCAGCTGTAGCACCTCGGGTTTGTTTCTTCAGTAAAGGCATTTATTCTGGATACACAAGTTATCTATCTGCGATGCAACGGCAACGGGTGCCTGTTCGGTTTGTTTTTGCACTTTGTTTATTTATCTTTCTTCAGTCATGTTTCATGAGAGAGAATGATAGCGATAGAGACGAGAGAGAATGACAGCGATAGTTAGAAGCGTGAGATAATTAGTGATTAGTAGTGTTAGTAACTTAATCTAAATCCCTAATGTTAGTAGATTAGTTGGTTAGTACTATATACATCTAACTAATATATACAAAGTGTAATTAGAAAGTAAGAAGGAAGTAAAACGAGATTAGAAACGAAGACGGAAAAACCGAAACAGAATTTCCTGAAGTGCATGACAGAACGAGAATGAAACATGACTGAAGAAAGATAAATAAACAAAGTGCAAAAACAAACCGAACAGACACTCAAAACATAACAATAAGATGGCTTTTATAGCCATAAAATAGTTATTGAGGGGTGGATTGATTCAGACGGAGCACTACTGAAGGCCTAGGTGTGAAATGCACGGCCCGCCACTGGAACTACAGGAAGTCATATCTACTGTAGACACAAGTCTCTCTACCTCGAGGCTGTCTATTATGGCTGGGGATTTTAACCATTGTAATCATTGTAAAAGAAAGTGCTACCAAAGTACATTCAACAAATTCAAAAATTGACTACAGGACCAGGTTGGAGAGCTAATACAGTGGCTCAGACTCTAGGCGTATGTGGCAGGACTGCAGGCTATCACAGACTACTAAGTGAGGCCTGCAGAAATCTCCACAACCGACATATCTATTGCGGGCGAGCTGAACACCATCTATGCTAGGTTCGATACACTCAACACCGAACAAGCAGCTATGGCTCCGGCAGAGCCTGACGACTCGGTTCTCCAGCTATCCGAGGCTGAGGTGTGCCATACCTTTAAAAGGTGAGAGCCTAGAAAGCTCCTGGTCCTGACGGTATACTACCCAGTACCCCAGGTCATCAAAACCTGCACTACACAGCTGGCTCCTATCATCACAGACATTTTCAACACCTCACTGACACAGTGTGCTGTCCCTAGGTGCTTCAAAAAGACTACTATAGTGCCAATACCCAAGAAAAACAGGGTGAACACCCTGAATGACTACGGCCCAGTGGCACTCACTCCAGTAGTCATGAAGTGCCTGGAGAAATTAGTGATGCCACACATCAGCACCATAATCCCGGACTCAGTCGATCCTCCTTCAACATCATCCTTCCCACCAAGCTGGTCTCAAAGCTAGGAGATCTGGGTCTGGGTAGCTCTATCTGCACCTGGATACTGGACTTTCTCACTGGCAGAAAACAGGTGGTGAGGACAGACTCATCCACACTGGTTCTCAACATTGCAGCACCACAAGGTTGCTGCCTGAGCCCCAGGCTGTACTCACTGTACACCCATGACTGCACAGCCAAACAGAGCATCAGTAAATTTGCAGACAGCACCACAGTGATTAGTCTGATTTCCTCCAACGATGAGTCGGTCTACAGGCAGGTTTCAGACCTAGCGAGGTGGTGTCAGGGTAATAACCTGGCTCTGAACATCAACAAAATGAAGGAGCTAATTGTTGACTTCAGAAAAAGCAATGGGAGTCACTCCCCTATCATCATCGATGGAGAGGAAGTGGAGAGAGTGAACTGCTTCAGGTTTCTGCGGATGCAGATCTCTGATGACCTCACCTGGACCTACAACACTGAAGCCATTCTGAAGAAGGCACAACAGCGCCTCCACTTTCTGAGGTGTCTGCGGAAATGGGGCACTCAGACATTCGTGAACTTTTACTGCAGCATCATAGAGAGTGTCCTGACTGGGGGAATCACTGTGTGGTATGGCAACACCACCGCTCAGGACAGGAAGGCTATCCAGGATCATTAGAGTGGAGCTACCGGTCATAAGTGACCTCTACACCACATGCTGCCGCAACAGAGCCAGCTCCATCACTAAGGACATACACCACCCTGGCTGTCAACTGTTCTGCTGCCTGCCGTCAAGGGACAGATTGCGGAGCATTAAGACATGGACAACTTCTTCCCACAGGCGGTGCGCATGCTGAACAGTTATCAGTAGCCCAGCTGCTACCCAACCCCCCACTACCACCACTGTACTATTACCCCCCCCCCCACTACTATCCCCATGGACAATTCACACCTCCACCCCACCACCCCACTACCCCCCTGGACAATTTACACCTACACCCCATCCCCCACAGCCACTTCTACTAGTTTGCTGGAGTCTTGAGTGTTTCCACCTGTGTCTTGTTTCACCTAATTGTCTGAGTGTATTATTGTCTTAGTGATTTCACCAGTGTTACCATTCTGAGCTTTTGTCATACTACTCGTGTTTGTTTGTATTAGTATTTTGATTATTTATACTCGTGTTTATTTTCTCCCAGTTTTTGAGTTTGTTCTCGTGTTTTCATTAGTCAGTCATTTACAATAAATCTTCAGTTTATTCAACATCTGCCTCCTGCCTCGTCTCTGCAACACAGACCCAAACTATGGATCCAGCTGAGGTGGAGCATTTTTGCACAGCTCTAGCTTACTAAGGCGCCTTGGTAGGGGAGCATCAACAACTGCTGCGGAACATGTCTGAGGCTCTGCAGTTCCTGACCATGGCGATCCAGTGGCTCCAACCCCCTCGGCCACCACACAACCCTGCCCCTCCTATGCCTCCAGCTCCCATTAGCTCTGTTGCCAGGGAGCCACGCCTGTCAGCTCCTGAGAGGTATGATGGCCATCCAGGCTAGTGTCGGAGGTTCTTGAGCCAGTGGTTCCTGATTTTCGAGCTCCAGCCCTCTACATTCCTGGCGGACTGCTCCAGGGTGGCCTACATCATCACCCTGATCTCAGATAAGGCCCTGGCCTGGGCTACAGCTGTCCCCTAGCTGCCAGGATCTCCAGTCTTTCACCGGTGAAATGAGGAGAGTTTTTGACCATCCTGTGAGTAGCCGGGAGGCAGCGAAGAGGCTCATTAACCTTCACCAAGGCTCTCGCAGCGTGATGGAATACGCTATCGAATTCCGAACATTTGCCATTGAGAGCATGTTTAATAGCAAAGCCCTCATCTCCACCTTCCACTATGGGCTATCAGAGACCATTAAGGATGAGTTGGCATCCCGAGAACTCGAGGACAACCTGGAGTGCCTCATTACCCTGTCTGTCCGGGTCGACAACCGGCTAAGGGAGGGGTGCAGAGAATAGTTTCCCATGTCCAGTCCCAGCTCCGTCCCCACCAACCCCTGCCACCTCAAGCCATCTCAAGCTAGTCCCAGGTCACCCAAAGTCTCTCAGCTGCCATGAGTGAGGAGCCCATGCAGTTTGGCAGGACCTGCCTCTCCCAGCAGGAGCGTGACCAGAGAATGCGAGAGAGGTGCTGCCTTTATTGCAGGGTTTGTGGTCACTACCGGGCAGTCTGCCCTGAGCTGTCGGGAAAGGTCTTGGCTCGTTAGGAGATGGGAGGAGCCTGACGAGCTAAATCATTACCTCCTTTCCCCCCGTCTCCCGATTACTGCTGCCTTCTACCCTCTTCTGGAGTAATCAACAGCGTGAACTCCAGGGGTTTGTGGACTCTGGGGCAGCTGGATGTTTCCTGGACATCAACCGAACACATCATTGGAGGGTCCCCTACACCAAGCTTGACCAGTCTCTCCAAGTATCGGGGACCTCTTGGCTCTGGCAGTGTCCACTATTGCACAGCTCCAATTCAACTGTGCATCGGGGATAACCATGAGGAAATGATCCAGTTCTATCTTCTCGAGTCACCTGAGCACCCTCTTATCCTTGGCTACCCCTGGTTAGCCTGCTACCACCCCCAGATTGACTGGGTAACTGGCATCCTGAGCGAATGGGGTCCTAATTGCTCAGCTAAATGTTTTCCTACCCACCCTGGTCAACTCAAGCACTCCTCTTCCAAGCCAGTTGTTTCCCCCGACCTCAGTCAAGTTCCTCCCGAGTATGCTGCGCTGAGTAAGGTGTTCAGCAAACAATGTGCAGCAACTCTTCCTCCTCTGACAATGACTATGACTGTGCCATTGACTTCCTGCCTAGTACCAGCCCTCCTCATGGGAGACTGTACTCTCTCTCTGCCCCTGAGACTGCCACCTTGGAAGAGTATATTCGAGACGCACTTGCTGCTGGGTTAATTCAGCCCTCCACTTCACCAGCTGGTGCATGCTTCTTCTTCGTGTGAAAGAAGGACTGAGGCCTTAGACCCTACATTGACTACTGTGGGCTCAACAGGATTACAATGAGGAACTGCTACCCTCTTCCTTTGATGTCCACCGCTCTCGAGCAGCTGTGGGGAGCCACTATCTTCACAAAACCTGGCCTACACAACGCCTACAACCTGGTCCACATCCGAGAGGGAGACGCGTGGAAGACTGTCTTCAACACCCCTAACGACCACTATGAGTACCTTGTTATACTTTTCCGTCTCACTACTGCTCCCTCTGTGTTCCAAGCTCTGATCAATAACCGTTTTGTCTTTGTCTACCTGGATGACATCCTCATCTTTTCCAGTTCTGCACAAGATCTTGTCCTGCATGTCAGGCCATGATCTACAGAACCACCTCTTTGTGAAGCCTGAGAAGTGTCACCATGTCACCAGAGTGTCCTTCTTAGGCTACATCATTGCTTGGGGCTACGTCCAGATGGATCCCTGCAAGACCCAGGCTATCACGGATTGGCCTCAGCCCACCTGTGTCTTGTTTCGTGCCCTTATTTAAGTGGTCTGCTCTGTTTGTTCTGTGCTCTGTCTTCAATGGTTTTTCCCTGTGTTTGCTTGTCAGTGTTCCAGTATTGCCATTCTGAGCTTTTGTCGTACTACTCGTGTTTGTTTGTGTTAATGTTTTGATTATTTATACTTGTGTTTATTTTTCTTAGTTTTTGAGTTTGTTCTCATGTTTTCATTAGTCAGTCATTTACAATAAATCTTCAGTTTATTCAACATCTGCCTCTGGCTTCGTCTCTGTACTTGGGTCCCATCTCTCTGCCTCGTCTCAGTAAGAATTACAATGTACTAGTACTTTTACTTGTTGCAGATGGCAAATAAAACTCTTGAATTTTGAATATTGATGTAATAACCATACGTATTGAAAAGTACCATTCTGATTTTGTACTTCTGATTTTGTAATCCGCAAAGAGTTTACCATATTTATTTATCTCTTTAAACAGGGACTGTCTTCCAGTTTCATAAGGGGGCTACACTGGCTGCCAAGTCTATCCTGGGGAACAAAAGAGTGTCTATGGGAACCTGTCACTGGAGCCATCTTAACACTCCAAATATATTCTGGGAAGTCACTTTTTACTCCCATTCAGCAGAAGCATAATTCATTAAGACTAACTCTCTGGAATCTTGTAAAAAATATTTTCCCAGGCCATGGGATCATTTTAATTTATTTTCATTTCTCAGGCTTCACTCTACACACCTGTAGTAGCTTGCAAATGTCTTGCACATACTTTCCTCCCTGACACTCATCTCTCTGTCTTTTCTATGGCTGTTTTCAGATTTACACAGACTAAAATTCAAAGACTTTTTTTAAGGTATTGATCACATTTGATAGATTTGTTTCCACCTGGAGGAGTCTGGAAATATTTATTGTGCAAGACATTTTTTTTAAATTTCAGCTAAAGTTACATCACAGGGAAAAGTACTTATGACAGTGCATGAAACTGAATGAACTGAAACATTTATCCCACTTTTATTTTGAATAAAGGCTTGAAAAGGCATCTTGATCTCAGTAAGGTTTGCTGAAATTCAATAATATTTGATTGCCATGCCTTAGATAAATCAAAAGGCTCCCTTGGGGTCACAATGCCCAGGGTAAATTAAAGATACTGTCTGATAGCCACCTTTTAATAGCTGTCAAGGTCACTCAGACGGTATCAAAAGATCCAGAAGCACTTAGCATGGTGTACCATTGGGTAGGCAGGCGTCTGCGGTGTCAATCACCCCCAGCACCTTAGGTGACATGATATTTGAAATATGAGTTGCACGCATCGTATAATAGTCAGTCTATACTGTATGGGGGAATTCACTGAGGCACATCCTCTTCTGAGAAAACAAATGTCCATTTTCAGTCAGCCTGGACTCATATTCATTTACATTTACATTTACATTTTGGCATTTAGCAAACACTCTTATCCAGAGCGACTTACAAGATGTGCATTAATACATGGTAAGATCAATCATAGTCAAACATATGACAAAAGTATTAAACATGTAAGCAGTGGTCAAATCAAAATTTCAAATCAAATCAAATGTATTTGTATAGCGCTTTTCACAATTGAATTGTCACAAAACACTTAACAGAGGGGGAACCCAGGCCTAGACCCCCCCAAAAGCAAGCCTAAAGGTAACAGTGGCAAGGAAAAACTCCCTTGGTAGGGAGAAACCTTGGGAGGAACCAGACTAAAAGGGGGGGAGCCCATCCTCTTCTGGCCGGCACAGGGTGTGTCCAAAAAGACCATATCATGGTCAGTCCAGTGGTGATGACAATTAGTAAAAGTCAGAGTCAGTTTCATCAGAGTCATATTCATCAAATGAAATCACCCTGTTGGCTAGTGTGCAGATGGGACTCCCTGCCAGTTCTTTATTCCGGCCTGGGTTTTCCAAGGGTGTGTTGTCTAAGGTATTTCAATTCATAGTAGTGTGCCACTGGCCCCTCTCCTTTTTGCCTATCCTAATTCATTTTCTTGGAACTGCTGAGTTAAACAGTAGAGCCATGTTCAGCTTTGGAAATGAATATAAATTGGTCAAAGCATATTGATCAAATTGATTGATCGCCTGGCAACATCAATGCGGGCTGGTAAACCTTGTAAGTGCAGGAAAGAGGTCAGAGAGAAATGCTGCTCAAATTATCTGTGTAAAACATTTGTAGTGCTCGGTGGCTTTGGCCTTTATGAAACTAATTGCTGTGACCATGCATTTGACAAATCCAGGATATGCACTTAAGCACATTGGCATTCCCTATAGGATGGTACAAAAAGTCTGTAATCCCTTACACGGTGGCTGTAGCATGAAACGTTCTGCATTTTACAAATGTATTGTCTTGTCATAAGCCATTTTGAAACTGGGAATTCAATGCCCTTCCCAAATACTGTTTCTTCCATCCCCTGATGACAAAAATGCAAATTACTCTGTCTCATTTTATACATTTATAATGAATGGTTTATTTTAATGGGCTGTGTTCTATGAATTTAATGTATGGTAGATTTCTCTGTACAGTCAAATGGGATCAAGCTTATTTTTCTGTATTGCACTGCCCGCCACAGGGCATGATATGTTATCACACTTTAAAAAAAAGTTACTTCTATATCTTTATTATATCTCAAAACTGTTATTATCTGTCAGATACTATTAAAAAACTGACAAAAATCGGAAACTGCATATGAATAATTTGGATTTTCAATTCAATGCAAGGTTTGGATTTGAATCCATGCACACTATAGTGTTTAAACATCTCTGTTGATGGAGATGGACTTTTATTCTACAATTAAACAATTTATCAGTAGCAGTGGTCAAAACCCTTCCCTGATTCACTGACTCTGTATTATGGTTAGCAGCAGCTATTCAATATGTCTGCCAGCAGAGGGCAACATCAGCTCATTTAAAGCAAGGCAGGCATCACACTGCATTGCTGACCTTTAATCATCATGAGTATGGGGTGGTGGCACAGTCAGCTAAAGAGACTACTGTAGTGTTACTGACAGTTCCATTGCTCCGCTGATAAGCTAAAGCTGCGTGACATGTCCTCGGTGCTGCAGTATTTGCTCTGTTTCTGCCCCAGATAAATGTTCACCCCTCTCTTTATCTGCCCTCCAAATCTCTATTACAGGGTTAGAATATTTTCTGTGCGAGGCACTATGGGATTTGGCTGGAGAAAACAGAATTTCTGACATGATAGAACATGTCTTTGGATAATGGTTTTTTTTTTCTTCTCCCTTCCCTCGTCTTCACATTGAAGAAGCTTTCTCTGTACTAGTGCCATTACTTATGAGGTGGCCATTGTTCATTGTAGGAGAGGTAAAAAGGCACATCATTGCAAGTTTGAATTTCCTCAGTGTCTTTCCACAAGTTTTGATCAGTCGAAAGAGTCGTCTGAAAGGAGAGCGGCACAAATTGAAGAGGGCCTTCTGTGCCCAGAGGAGGAATGCCGTAACATTTGCACGCAATTAATATAAAAACCATTTGACAGCATCATCCGACAACAGTCAAAATGCAGGCCATTTTCTCGGTGCGTGCTGATTGCCGCTGATCCTGTTAGCCGCTGTAATCACGGTTTTGTTGCTGGTGAACACTCCCCAGCATTCCTGATTTGTCCGAAACAGACAGGGCACAACTTAAAGAAAACACAGCAGAGTCATCCAAAGCGGCGATGCCATGGTTTCGTCATGGTTTATTGAGAGCAGAGGTAAACACATTTGTGTTGTCACATTTCAAATCCAATTTGTCAAGGCAGAGCTCAGATGCTCAGATCACATGCACACACTTGCAGACGCACACATACACACACACACACACACACACACACACACACACACCAGGTGATGGCTGCGCATGCCTTATGAGTGGCATGGATAAGGGTGCATATCGTGTCATTGGAGGTGGTGCAGGGACTCCACAGATGTCTTTGCCTCCCTGCCCTCCAACCAGAAATAGACAGAATGATACATGACTTGTTTAAACTAGGCCTATGGGTTTTTTTTCCCTTTCCATGAAAAGGAAATGGTTTTAAAATTGCCTAGTACAGGGGACAGACAAAATAATGGAAACACCAAATTAAAAACTTTCATTTGTGGTTCTATGTGGCTCAGAAGGTAGAGCATGGTGTTGGCAAAGCTTAGGTTGTGGGTTCAATTCCCACTGGGACCACATATACTGAAAAATGTAAGCTTTCACTACTGTAAGTCACTTTGGGTAAAAGCATCTGCTAAATGGCATATATATATATATAAAGGTATTGTATTTTAAAATAATTCAATCACAATTGAAAAGGAGTCTACACGTGTGTTCCACATTATTGTCAATACTAATTACAAATATATTTCGGCTATAAAAGATGTGTCAAAATCAACACTTTAATATGTGAGTTTCTAAAGCAACATGAGAGATCTAACAGATTTTGAAATAAGTCAAATAGTTGGTGCCCAAATTGCAGGTGTGTCAGTCATAGAAATAGCACAATTATTGAATGTGTCAAGGGGAACAGTGTCAAAAAAATCATCACAGCATATGCCAAACAAGGAAAAACTTCATTGGGAAAGAGGAGCAGTGGTCGCAAGCCGAAGCTCACCAACAGGGATAGACAGACACTTATAGGCTAGTTAGATAACAAAACAATGGCCTGAAAAATGACCACAGAACTCAATCTACACCTCTGTGACCCAGTTTCAACAAAAACTGTATGTTGTGAGCTTCAAAACCTGATGGCATGGTAGGGCTGCTATGCCTGTTCCCAACTGTTAAACATGGTGGTGGATCTGTTGTCATTGGGTGTCATTGGGTCTGATTAATACTGATAGAAGTACGGCCAATGAATACAAAGCCATTTTAGGCGACCACATCAACCTTATTCTGCAAACATTGTTTCCCCATGATGTTCCCATATTGCAGGACTATAACGCCATAAATATACATATATACATAGTGCTAAATGGATTCAAGAGTGATTTCATGAACACCAGAACGAAGTCAAACACCTTTCATGGCCTCCCCAATCACCAGATCTAAACTTAATTGAGCCTTCATGGGAAGTTCTGGAATGTAGATTCGATTTCCACTGCCTTTATCTTTCAAAGACTCAAAGAACCGGAAGCATTCCTTATTATAGAATGGTCCAATATCCTTCTAGAAATAGTTTAAAACTTGTATAACTTGTCTACCTCCTGTATTTGTTTTTTACTGGGTGCCTTACAATTTGAGATTCATCCCTGATTACAATTTTAATAGATACTGTTGTAGACTTTTATGGTATATTTTTATTTATTACTATTTTTGTTTTCATTAGCTCATTGAAACTGGTGCATTAATTTATTTCTTGCTCAACAGAATATCTGGTGACCAAACGTTTTTGTAAACTCATCATATTTCCAGGTGAGAAGATCAACAAATAATTGTTATTGGATGAGCAAACTTGATCATGATAAATGCCACAACACTGACCAAGGTACAAGTGCACGTGCTGAACTGTACAGGAAACTTGTCCATCACTGGGCTCGAAGCCCAGTACACCACTCAGTAACTGTTTTACCAGTGGATATGGGCCAGCCACCCCTGGATTTATGAACCCACAACTTTCCATTGTGAAGGGTAACACTTTAACCACAACACCAGTCAAAAATCTTTACTTATATTAACCACGTCTCACTGTTCGTGATTTCAGCCTCCTCTTGACGGAGGATGCCAAGCCCAGGTTTAGTTGAAGCAATCTATTCCTTGATTTCCACATTCCATGGTTACAAATTATTTTGTACTCAAATGCCATCATTTGCCTGGCAGAAACCCGAAGGTCTGCTGCCAAAACGAAAATCAAGAAATTAGATTGCCATAAACATTTACTAAAACTGACAGTAAAAAAAGCACTAAAGAGCATTGAATATTTCCTAGTTTTGGAAGGTGGTCAACACAACAACCAATGTTAATGCTCAGATTAAGCATTTTAGAAAACGATACTGTATTTCAGAGTTTACTTTCTATGTATTTTTTTTAAGTCATAGCATCAATCTTCTGAGAAAGATACTTCACTTCCATTGCTTCTGAGACAGAAAACATTGGTATCAAAGTCAGTTAGCTGCCAATATAGTGCCTTGTATTATTATTGTTATTATTACATTTCTGGCAAATTTGCATTATACGTATGTGTATTGTAAATGGTTCCAACAGCTCCAACAGTGTCTCTGGGAGTGCAGGGCTGTTTGATTCAACCTACTATCAGCCCAATTGACTGCAAAGATGTTCTTAAGATAGCGCCCAAGTCCTGCAGTGCAAGGAGGAAGACACCTCTCACAGCGTCTCTGTCAGTCTACAAGAATGTAGATCTGTCCATCGCTACCCACAACTAAATACCATTTTTCCTCCCTTTCATTTCTCCTTTTTTTCTGCTGAGGCTTTGAAGTGAATGAGGAAAGGAGTCCTGACTGTAGCAAATTACCTGTGGACTGAGGCATTTTTGACATAAGTCCCGAGAGCCAGGCGAGCCACTTTTCCTGGCGGCTTCTCCGGACTCGTTTAATCTTGGGGCGTGCAAGACAGCGGCGCTGACAGAGTGACAGGACAGCTGGACATGGTTCCAGGCCGCAGTGATGGACACGTCAGACTGCAGGGAGCAGGGCCACTGGAGGAACGCTGGAGCATCAGGAACATCAGACAAGATTTCAGCTCTGCAGGGCCTTGCGAAGGATAACCGTCCAGCTATCCAGCAACGACTAGGTTTGCCCATTAGGAGAAGGTTTTCGCGCAATGTTCATCGATAAAAAAATATTGTCCTCCATTACAATATACCGCCATAATGATTCATAGTGAAGCAAACAGCCTGGAATTTAATTTATACTAAGAAGTTGCATCCATTTGACTTATACTTTAGTTTATTGTGAAGACACAATATTCAAGTAGATTTTTCTACCGGTGTGTTTAAATTCATAACACAATATTTCAAGAACAGTTTTGACAGCAGCTCACCAATACCCTGCTGTGCAGTGAAATGTTACAAAAAAAAAATATTTTAGTCATGCGCATTTCACATTTCCTCACTCACTCTAGGCATCTAGCTGGTCTGTTTGGAAGTGAAGCCTGTACAGTCTAGACAGGTGTAAAGGTTTTTGTTCTTTCTCCAAAGCAGAGACTTGAAACAGTATTCAAATTAATGTGACCATTTCAAAAGTGCATATCTATTTTGTCAGACCAAACCCAGCCTCAACACTCCATTTTCACTGGATAAGCACTGTAAATCCATAAAATATAAATATATAAAACCAAAATAAGACTTTATGTTCAGAAATACTCAACACCACCAGCAACTCAGACCTCCATGGAAGTTCATTGTCATGTCAACATCTTAAAAGCAGACAGGAAGTAATTACATCTGGACAGGAGGAAATCAAATCAGACTACACTGCCTTATTTTCCAGGGAAGGACAATTAGGTTTGACACAGGGATCTTTTTTTGACTCGAGTATCAGAAGTCTATTCTTTCAAGACCTGATATCAGTCAGGTGCAGTGTTTACCTTTTCTTCTTTTCTGTGCTACTTAGCCATTTGCAGGAACTGTCGAACAATGGCAGTCTTTGCAGAGATCCCTGAACAAGTGTATAATAGTTTCCTATACTGGAATCTAGGTTCCACTAAAACCCAATATGTCACCTGAAAGGCGAAGACAAATGACAGCTAATACATGCATTTGTCATTGGCCACAGCTGGTAAAAACAAATAGTTGAAAATAATGTTATATATATATATATAGAATAACAAAGGCTGTACCTTGTGATAATGTTCCATTGAAGTTCTTTCAATACATTCATAGTCATTGAGTCACCACAGTGAACATATTCTTCTCTCATAATTGCCCTGTAAGAATTTGAGAACAGAGAATAGAAAGTATGGAATATTTTCCTTGCGTATCTGTCTAACAATCATTGGACCTGTAATATATACAGCAGGGTTCCTCAGAGATCCCAGAGGGGTGCAGTTTAAATGAACATATCAAGATTCATTAACAATAAGAGGTAATTGTAGGAAACACTGTACCATTTATGGTTTGTTTTGCAGGCTCTGTCTGGTTTTGTGCCAAATAAAACATTGCTCATTTATTAACTCGTTGTTTTAAAGGCTATTTCTCTCACCGGAGCCATAGCAGTGTTTGCTGTAGCCACCCAGGGGTGTGCTGGGAGCTGAGCTCACTGAATCAGACAGCTGGATGCATAGCACATTGGTTTTGCACAACAGCTTGCCAATAATAGTTTATATAGAGAATACAAAATAATATGGGTGTATTTGGTCAATTTAGTGTTTGTGTTAAGGCTTAACAGACAGTTATAGGGGTGAATAAAGTTAAGCTGTAACAGAATCAGGGACGTAACAAAACAGAATTAATGAAACACAGTCCACAGTGTTTCCAGGGCCGGAGCTACACATGAAGCGGTTAGCTTGCTTATTTCTCACCCGGCTTGACTCCCTTGGTTTTCATCTCTTGGCTGCGCGATGCAGTTTGTCCGCCCACTGTCCCTGCCAGGGCTGAATGAACAAACGGTTTGATTCTGCTGTATTTGCTCAAACTCTGGATTTGATCCGCCATTGTTTCTGCATTCCTTCACCCCCCCTCCTCAACCCTCCCTTCCCCTCCCTGTGTGTGGAATGGCAGCTTCAGAGGCCGGATCCATTTAGTATGGTGGGGAGGGGGGGGGAGTTCCTTCTTGTCATTTAAACCACGACTGTCTCATGATGCAAAAATGGCCCACGCTGCATTCAACACTCCCACTGCAACTTGAGGCCTGGATTGGCATCAGCCTCATTGATGCAGGTCAGACCATAATATCAATACAGCTGCTGTCGGACTGAAAACACACTTCTGTTCCCAGTGGGCAGTCCATCGGGAGGTCCCTGAAAACCATCCATGGAGGTTTGCTCCTTATCATGTGCCTGGAGCCCCAGTTTCTGTTGTCTAGTTTCTAGTCTAGTCTAGACTGCAATACAGAACTAATTTGCTTAGCTGTTTCCCTCCTGCATGGAGAATGACACTTCATTGCTAAGAAGCAGTATTTCTTTGACTGGAGGGAATTTTGGGATCAGTACTTTGTGTGCAGGTTGAACGGCATTGGATTTGGGATTTTCCTGGTGTCGGGTTTAACCACAGCCCGCTATGCTGCGCCTGGAAGCCGTGTTCCTTGCGTTTCTGTGACTCACCTCCTAACTCCCCTTCCCCTGTGGGTGGGCCATGACCCAGGAACCCCACAGGGGCCCATGGGTTATGACTCCTGCAACACGGTTCTTGTAATCCTTAGGATGTACTTCAGCTTACTTGAGGCGGTTGCACTCTAGTCCTTTCAAAATCAGGAAGAACTTAATGAGTCAAAGGTCAATCTGGCCACAGCAGCCAATGTTAAAAATAGTGAGTCCCTCACATTAAGTCTAAAAATACTTGAATGTTTCTATTTACCCATTCCCACTTCAAAAGCAGTTGGTTTTCACAACACAGTTTTTTTGTGGGGGTTCTTTGCGTATAAACAGGGAACAGAAAAACATACTGAAAGTAATTTAAGAAAAAGACGGAATGCATCAGCTCTCTCAATTATTTCATTGGCTCAGCACTGAAACAGTCAGAGAGTCTGAGTACTTGAGTCTTGAGAACTGATGGGGCCCCATCCTTGAGTATACCAAGAATATTCTATCCTTATCTCTGCAGTGTAGGAATTTGGCAAATGCTGTACGCTTCAGCGTCTGCAGCCTAGATTGCAACTTGCAGTGTCCAGTGATGGGGATGACTGATACCAAGGTTTAACTAAACAGTGCTAGTTTCCCAATGCTTCACTATGTGGTACACAGTGAAATCGTATCTGTAATGCTGAAGCTTTTATAATGAAGGAAAAGTGGAGGTAGAGGTGGAGGTCAAAAAAAGTCAGAAAAGAGAAGTCCAAATGTGCAGTCTATTTACAATAAAGCTGAAGCGCACGCCATGGAGGGAGGCTGCGGTTATTAGTTATGAATGGAGGTCTCGAGAAGAGAGATATCACGATTTGTCTTTCACATTATCTTCGAAACTGCACATGTTTTTTGTGCTGGTGTGGAAAATGCTTGCTTTATGTTTAAATGTTAGGTTTCCGGATAATTCCGGAGCTGCCCGGTGTTTGCTTTGACGAAACATGTAGCTGTGTGTTTGGCGCAGAACAGGGATTTCCCAGCGCACCGGGGCTGAAACCGTGCAGGGGCAGGTAATAAACCAGAGTTACTGTAAAAAGGAAATTACCGCCTGGCCGCCGGCCAAATTCCTCCCGCTTTCATCATATGTTTTAATCATCACAGATTATTTTTTTGTACCATTTTAAGGAGCTTTTAGGAGGTAATCTGCCAATAGCCAGCCGAAGAGAGTCAACTGTCATTTTGTGAATGGTATCACAGGTAGTCTTATGGAGCTCATTTATCTTCTATACCGTGTGTAAGTCTTATACAACTTGACAACAATTCAAGCGACTTTCTTACATACACTACCGTTCAAAAGTTTGGGGTCACCTGCTGGAAACTATTTTTATCTCATAATTGACAATGCTTTACACCGTATACATTTCTGTAAATACTTTAAAATGACAAAAAACACATGTAACAATGAACAAAATGAACATCAAAGAAATGTTCAAGAAAATTATATTGAAAATTGAATCTTGGATTCCTCAAAATAGTCACCCTTTGGCATGAGAATAGCCTCACAAACAGTGGCCATTCGGTTAATAAGTTTTAGCAGGAAATCACCCGACATGTTTTCCCAGCTATCCTGCAGCAATTCCCAGAGAAACTTGTGGGTTGCTTTGCTTTGACTCTTCCTTTCCAGTTTGTCCCATACAAGTTCTATGGGATTGAGGTCTGGACACTGGGCAGGCCAGGTCTTTAGTTTGAGTTGTTGTTCACATTCCTCCTTCACCAGATAGTTCTTGCACAACTTCAAGGTGTGTTTCAGGTCGTTATCTTGCTGAAGAATGAAGGAGTGCCCGATTAGCCATAGTCCAGATGGAAGGTGACCCCAAACTTTTGAACGGTAGTGTATAGGCAAGCAAAGATTACCACATTGTAAAAAGGTAATTAATTAAAAGGTTATTATTAAAAAGGTAATTCGTGGTTATTAATAAAGGGGGTCATTCATATAGTTTAATTCGTTTTTTATTGAGGTTCTCCTGTTTAATGACACATAATATATATGACACTAAACATAAACATTCTCACTTCAATTTCCCTCAGATGATCCTGGCTGATAGCAATGTCCATGCATCACAACTGGTCAAGATACTTGTGATTGGTCCCGGTGAGACGTGTGTTACGTCAACCACTCTTTTTTTAGTACATGTCCTTTTTTGTGTTTTCAAATAAAGAGCTACTGCATTTTCCAGCCATGCTCCTTTTACTATAGCAGTTCTACCCTGGTCACAATACTGTGACTGTTTGCTTCAGCCAAGGTGCCCTATGCTATTCTTGTAGTACGTATTGCCAGATGATTAGGGGGCACCTTTTATGTTTAAGAATTTTTATACATGCATTTTTTACATTGATTTGTCTATGTTTTTTTCATTGCTTTGGGGATTAAGTTGAAAGGGCCTTCATGTGAACTTGAAACAGCACCTGAAGGCAACGTCCCAGCAAGGTAGTCGGGGAGGGAAGGGAAAACACACTCTAAAGGTCTCAACCTTAAAAGGCACACACATGACACCGAGAAACCCCCATCCTCAACCGCCTTCATCTTGCGCTCAGTGTTTATGATACACATCTTCTAAACGTCTGGGAGGATCAATGGTGCATGCTGGGGGATTGTACCGTGCAGAAGCTGGGAGGCGGATGGGAAACCTCAGAGCTCTGGCATTGCTCCTCAACTCCAGATCACCGGAGAGAAAGTTGGAGCAGCCTCTCTCTCTCTCTCTCTCTCTCTCTCTCTCTCTCTCTCTCTCTCTCTCTCTCTCTCTCTCTCTCAGTGTGGAAAGTTAAGATGCACACCCACAGACATTTGAGATTCAGTGTGACTGTTCTGTGTGACCGTATGTTATTAGCTGGTGATGTATTGTCAGGGCCAAGGTGGGCTGGGGGGGTGTGAGGGGGAGCCAGTTGGGTGGGCACATGGAGCTCTGGGCTGCCTTTGAAATTGTACAAGCCAGCTGTTCATGTGATCCTCCCGCCTTTGATGTCGTGATGTTGCACTGAGTTTTCACAGGAAAACCTTACAGAACTTTCAGAGTACCGGTATGTCATGGGTATAATAGCTGTTTTGACATTTTCAATCTATGTTTACATTATGATGTAAGCAACAATGGACTGATAATCACAACAACTGGGAAGACTTTAATCTGCACATTATTCATGTGTCCCTTTTATAATGAAAAATTAAGCTGGACATGCAGAATGCTCTATATTGTGTGTTTTGCTACCCTTTCCTAGTGCGTATATTGCATGCCTTTGTGTTCTGACAGGGTTCGTATGTGTAAGGCATGTAATGGCATATGATTTCAATGTCTCTTATGGCTCATTAGAATTTACACTGAGGACTTTGACTATCCTTGTAATGCCATACATTCAAACCCTGCTTTGGGTGAACATAACTAGCATATATAACATTCACACACACACACACACACACACAGTTTCTTGAGCGTGTGGCATAGCGTGAGACAGCGCCTTTGGTTGTATGATACCCTTTCCACCGTTTTTTGTTCTTATGATTTGTTTACCAACGTTAAAACGTTCAGATTTCTTTCAGATTACCGACAGGAGTCATCACGCTTTCAGTCTGTCCTCTGTGGCTGAGTCCTGAAGAGTGGACCACCAGGCTCAGATCTCCATACAAGAATAAAGGACGAGTGATATGGGCCCATCTCTCTGTGCAGAAACAGATGAAAACCCTGTAAAGGGTGAGGGCCTGGTGGTACTCTGTCTGGGCCATGCAGATCTGTTTGATATGTGTGGGATGATAAGTGACATGAAAGGAACCTGTCATCAGCTTTTGTTTTCCTTTTTACAGTGCCACAACATTGCAGCAGGGGAAGACCTAGGAGACTGGAGAGTGCTCCAGATTTGAAAAAGGGAGAGTTGACGTCAAGCGCGTTCCAGCCTTAGCCGGGTATAAAAAAAAGAAACACACTCGTGTTTAAGATGAAGGAGTTCATTTTAGGTCATCACTTTAGGTGTAGGTTTCAATAAAACTATATGAAATTTACATATGTTGTATGCTTGAACTAGTATCCAAGCGATGAAATTGGACACAGAATGCATGCCATTAATTCATATCAAGTACAATTATTGGACCTTCCATGATAGGATTGCAATTCATTTCTGCACTCTTAAGAGTAAATTCTGCATTTACATTACATTTGACATTTTTGGCATTTAGCAGACACTCTTATCCAAGATGTGCATTTATACATGGTAAGATCAATCATTGTTCATGCAAGAGATCAGTGTAGTAATACAGCAATAGACATTGTTGGCAGCTGTATACCATGCCTGTAACACAGGGAGAGAAAAGGTTGGTAGAATTATTATATATACTGTATATATTTGTTTTATATATACAGTATATAGGCCTAGTATCATACATAAATACAAATAGGAAATACAGTGTTAAACATGAAACAAGTGGTGAAGAGAATTATACAGAGTCAGTGGTAGTGGAGTGTGAAGATGGTTGGTTTTGAGTCTCTTGTGGAAGATGGCCAGTACGAGTACAGAAGATCATTGCACCACCGAGGGGTCAGGACAGAGAAGAGGTGCAGCTGCCTGGGTCCCAGAGGGATGGAACAGTCAGTTTGCCAGAGGAGGAAGATAAAAAAACCTTGTAAGCTAACTAACAATTTTTTGGTGGGCTATGCTATAAATCATAGTATAGTTAGCTAACTGAGGAGTACCCTGGAATGCATTTTCAAATATTTTGAGAAAAACCTAGCTAGCTTTCAGGGTACAAAATGTATTCATTATTTTAAACAGTTTTTATTTTATAATGGTTTGCTTGCTATTCCAATGTTGGCTATTGTTTTGTATCCATAATTCATCAGACAATACATTTATATTTACATTTTAAGCATTTAGTAGACGCTCTTATCCAGAGCGATTTACAAGATGTGCATTAATACATGGTAGGAACAATCATAGTTTGCGCACGAGATCAGTGCAGTAATACAGCAATAGACATCGTTGTAGGCAGCTGCATACCATACCTGTAACACTGGGAAGGAAAAGGTTAGTAGTTTATTTATTTATTTTATTAAATGAGAAGGCAGGGATACATACACAAGAAGTGTTGAGCAAGTCGGCAGTGGTGATGACAATAGGCTAGATGTACAGAATTCAGTGGTAGTGGAGTCTGAAAAGGTGGGTTTTGAGTCTCTTGCGGAAGATTACAAGTGATTCGACAGTTCTGACCGAATGCGGAAGGTTGTTCCACCACTGAGGGGTCAGGACAGAGAAGAGGCGAGACCGCGAGGAGCAGCTGCAGGGCACCCAGAGGGATGGGACAGTCAGTTTGCCAGAGGAGGCTGAGCGGAGGGGTCTGACTGGGGTGTAGGGTGTGATGAGTATATTTTGTTTATGTTAAGACAGCAATCATATGCTAATACTATAAACTATATATTCCCATGGCAATTGTTTTGAGTAAGACACTTGTTGATGGCAATAGGCTAATTTCAAGCAAAATATGTTTTTCAATTATATTTAACATGATGCCATCCGTAATGTTTAATCAGTTATCAGTCGTCTATGTCACTAGATGCATTATCTGATATAACATCATTATACATTTCAAATGTTCTGAATAATAATTTACACTCATGGTATCAATATAGTGTAAACTATTGATACAGATACTGTGAGACAGTGGAAGATGTGATTTGTTTTAGCTATTTGAGATTTTAATGTTTTAACATGATCTCATAATAAATATAGTGGAGAGAGGGCCACACTTGGTTATTCATAGTGAGCAGGATAGAAAAAAATTATGCCACAGGGTCAGGAGTTTATAAAGCATCAGCAGATAAAAGCACAAAAGCCAGTGCTGTTTTGTTGAAATCCCTGAGGTGAGAGGCTCCCGTGCCTGTGCCATCTGGCAGGCAGCGCGTGAATCTTTGAGCGGTGGGTAAGATGAGAAAGCAGACATAAGGGAAAAGGTGGTGAAATGCCACCCAGGACCCGCCCTCTCTTCCCTCTGGGTGAGTTGGGTACAACTTCACCCATGGCCCTCCATGCCCCTACACACTACCCAAACTGGGGCAGGGAGGAAACAGGGAGCATACATACCCTGGGAATAAAACTGGTAAATAATCTCTTCTTATTGGACCTATGCCGGTTTTGACCCTGGATGACATTTCAAAGCCTAACTTTCTCTTATTCTCAAATATTCTTAAAAAATATTCATATGAATTACGTGCATTTTGTTTCATTGCCACATCATTTGTTAATTGCAATTTTAATTGTAAAGTGGATCTGAGGCTCGGAATGTTAGTGAATCGAACATGGCACCAAACTAAAATGTAAAGTGACCTGGCAAAAGTGTATATGTTAGAAATACCTACCACAATTTATCCCCTTTTGCAAATTGCACTGCGCAGTTCAGCATTAATACCTTCTAATATTACTCATTATAGCGTTTATAAAGTAGGCTAATCTTGTGTTATCAGGCCAAAGTAGCATTGGACATCAATGTCAGACTGAAAAGGCTATTTCCTCCAACTTAGCATGTTACCTATCCTTACAGAGGCCAATACTGCAGCTGTCAGGTCCCCCAAGCAGCGCAGCAATGAAGGAATCTTTTGTTCCGCTGATAAGTCACACATTGTTCTGCTCTCAGGTGCGCAGACCATGGGGGATAATGGAACACAATATGTTCTCTTTAACACGGTACAATTCACTTTCCCTTGAAGCGAGATACAACAGTTTCCTGTTGGCTGCACCTCTTACCTCATGCTCTGTTCAACTCCCCTAGCACCCATTTTCCTTCAGCAGAAAACTCTCCATTTTTTCTCATGTGCTAACCGATGCCCGTTGTCAAAGGGGTTAAAGTTTTCTTAAATTATTGCTGTTTAGTAGCACCTGTTTTTTTCCCTCTTCGGAACTGGTCTGAGAAAAATTTGGTTGTTTCGAGCTCGCATTGCTGACTGCATCTGCTCCCTTGGTGGACGCTCTTTCAACACAGGTTCCGCAGACACCTGTTAGGTTCCAGGTCAGTGGAGTCCTGCTGAAACAGGACTGCCGGCACATCAAGAGCTGCTTGGCTGCAATATGCAATTCTGTTGTGTTACATTTCCCATGGTTACTTGTAAACATTGTGCGGTCAAGTTTTGTTCACACATATTATCCGAAGAAAGAGGGCTCCTTTTGCAGTGTAAGTCCAATGTAGAAGGAATTAATTCCTGATGGTAATCCTGCCAGATTTTCAGTAAAATGGTTCGTAACAAACCATTTATTATTGGGTTGGTCCTGAGGCATATCAACATTAATTGTCCGTGAACATAGGCTTCTTTTTAGTGGTACGCAAATTAATTCATTAGTCAGTCATGTTCTATTTTAAATCCTGTGTAAGGTTGGTTGTATTTACTAAGCTAGCCAAGCCAACCATGTCATTTACATTTTACTTTAGGTATTTGCTAATAGAATATACGTATGTGCTTTTGTGAAGAAAATGCTTATGCCTCTACAGGCATATGAGGGTTTATTGATGTCTTCCAAAAGGCTGTAACAAATGTCAAGTTGTAAAAGCGATGCGTTTGTTAAGATAATACTGAAGTAAAGTATTGATCATGGGAAAAAAATCTGTACGCATTGTTACGTCATGTTAACTCATCCATTAAAGAACAATGTTATTCTGCATTTGAAGTTATTAAAGAGTTTCAGAATATGCCATATGGAGAATGTGTTTAGTGTTTTCCGATGCTCTATGTGGAAAAAGAGCATCTTCAAAGCAAGCTGTCTCTTTCCAAGCCTCAACCCCCCCATTTCAATGCTGAAATATCGGTGTGCGGTGCAGAAATCGAGTGGGTCAAAGACAGAGCCATTCCGTGACGTAATCTTACTGTCACTGTGGACTTAATTTTGACACGTCCAATGTGGTCTTGTTTCAAGTGTGCTTTGCATTCTAATGCATGACCAGGAGGCAGACCGCACAGATAGCTGGCCTGTTGACACCAGGGAATCTTAGTGTCATTTCTTCCTACACATTGTCGTAAATCTATTTTACAGGTAGTGCTATTGACTTAGAGGTGCAAAAAAGTTGTTGGATGCATATGAAAATATCATATAATTTTTAAATGTAGCTAATGCACAGTTTTCAAGGACGATCAACTTTATAAATGACTTTTTCAAGAAAAGGATTGAATGACAGATGCAGAATGAACAATTTCCAGCCCCTTAAATGCCCAAAACTCAAAAATCCTGTGCTCATCTGGAGAGATAAACTCATCCTTGGTTGTTCCATGGCTTATAGTGAGCTTGTTTTTCTTTTATGGCAGAGCTCCTAATGGTTGTCATTGCTGTTCTCAGTTCCAACATTCTTGCACATTACCTTTTCTCACTGATTGGCATGTACCGTAGTTATTTCTGTAGGCCACAAAAGAATAAGGGGGCCACAATTAAGTAAACATTAACAATGAAGTGCATAATATGATAGCTTTAAATGTGGAACAGTGACAACGTAAAGCTCCTCTGTCCTTCCCTCCGGGCTCAGGATTGTGTCTGCTGTTGTACTCGGTCACCACAGGTTAAACACGTTACAGAAAACACACCCCTGTCTCTACATGGAGATGTGTCCTTGTCAAGCTCTTGACAGGGGGAGTTTAATGCAGTAGCATAACCATTGTGCTGCAAGAGCTCAAAATAAGCCAAAATAAGTATATTTTTCCGATGTTCACCGAGCTATGCTTTGATCTGTCCAAACAGGAGGCATCTGCATCTGCGTCTTAGGTATCTTGGGAGGAGCGCAAATGTGTCACTTCATCATTTAAAGGTTTGTTTGTATTGTGTTCGACCATGATGGTCAGGGAAAATAGCATAATAAAGTACACAGACTTTAAAAATTGTAGTCAGCTAATTTAATCAGTAAGGTTTTTTATTTTCTAATTAGAGGTATCACACTGTGCTATAGTATCCTAACATCCAAGTTCACTAATTGTGGTTCCCAGAATCAACAGAATGTTAGCGTAATTATTTGAAATACGTGTACATGCATACATGTGGGGTTTTTTCAGTAATTTGATTCGTGTACAGTCAATGAGGTACATTTTTTCAGGAATGTCCAATGTAACTTACATTGATGTCACATACATGTTCTTATGGGCAAAACGTATTCATAGACAGAAATATAATTTGAATCTTAAAGAGATTTTTTTTTAAAGAGAGGGGCATGCCACAACAATGCTACCTCATTACAGCCATCAGATTGATGGTATCAATTTGAAACATGTAATTACAGCTAAACACATTGTGCCACTCAATGTTCAGGTTGCAACCATGTGGGCAAATGATAAGATAAAAAGGGCTGGAAAATCTGAATGGTTCTGAAAATTTGCATTCAGAGTCTGATTGGTGGGTCCGCAGCTTATAAGAAATAGCAACATTAGCTAGTTAGTTTCTGTGAAAGTGAAACATTGTGTTGTTTAGACACATTTTAACAGGTTATATCTTTGACTATGGTTCATTATGCGCACAAAATCCCAAAATGTTTAATCGTCATGTATTACTGTATTCATGCTTATTTTTTAAATATATTTTTCTGAAATATTTCAGTAGAAGCTGAGATGGGTTCCACTGGTTTCAATTGACTATCAATAATTTTGGATTGTGGCCTAGAACTTGAGAGCCTGGAATCTGCAACCAGTAACATTGGAGAGCTAACAAGTCAAAGGACTACTCTCAGATTAAGAAGGAGAATTAGAAAGTTTGTGTTTGGACTATTAAAAGGAAGTGATCACAGGTACTGTCAGTGACAGAAATTCAACACATTTTTGTTGGTAATCAAGATCCTTGAAACTACAGATTGATATACAGTACTGTGATAGCACTGTAGTAACAAGATAATCTAAGCATCATATGTCATTATATGTCTAAGCAATCTTTTAATGCGTGTAATGTTATAACTAGCTTTAGCTAACAATTTGAACAAAATTTTGTTGCCAGCTTGCTAATTTGCAGTTATTGCTTCAAATATCAATTATTATGATCAAGTTAAACCACAAGGCAGCACGGTGGTACAGTGGATAGCACTGTCGCCTCACAGCAAGAAGGTCTCGGGTTCGAACCCAGGCCGGGGGCCTTTCTGTGTGGAGTTTGCATGTTCTCCCCGTGTCCGCATGGGTTTCCTCCGGGTACTCCGGTTTCTTCCCACAGTCCAAAGACATGCACGTTAGGCTAATTGGAGAGTCTAAATTGCCCATAGGTATGAGTGTGTGAGTGAATGGTGTATGTAGTGCCCTGTGATGGATTGGCGACCTGTCCAGGGTGTATTCCTGCCTCTCGCCCCAATGCATGCTGGGATAGGCTCCAGCCCCCCCGCGACCCTAACTAGGAATAAGCGGCTGAAGATGAGATGAGATGAGATGGAAATTAAACCACAAGCTTGTTTTTTTATTAATGCTGTGCATGTGTGTAGTTTTGTTCATCTTTATAGTATGTGGGTAAACCAAGATAGCAGACTGTGCTTGGAATTAAACATCCAGATACTTTAAAGTAAACTCAGTAATGAAATGGATAGATTGAAGCCACTAGACCCTGGATGTGTATGTTTTGTGTAGCAGACCTGGTCTTTAATTCACAAATCATTCAAATCATGTAACTCAAAATGCAGATTTGTGTGTGTGTGTGTGTGAGGGAGGGAGAGATATAGAAGGAAGCTGCCTTTGCCCAAACAGTAATAAAATACAAACCAGAAAATTGTCAGCTTAATCAAATGCTGACAGTCCAATTGTCAGCCCTTTTTCAGAGGCCAGAAACCTTGGTGTGATATTTGATTTGATTAATCTGATGTTTGGCATATTAATAACTTTAATTATTTCATTTACAATGTAAGACCTTTTTGTTTGTCTGTCTACTGTAATAAAGATTCTATTATGTATTTTATTCCAGGTTCTGTTGGCTGGCAGTGGTGGTGAAGTCTATTACAGATGGAAATGAACAAAGCAGTCCAGAATTCTGCCCAGACAGCAAGTGATAATGGCTTCTCAGGATCTCAGTGATGTCACTCCCTATTGACCCTGGTTGAAGCTCTGACCCCACCTTAACATTAGCTGACCAATTAGAGTTGACTAATATTGAAAGAGCAATACATCTTGTCCGCTCAGTTTACTAATTCACTGTCCATAGAACAAGACCCTTGTTGTGGTGATGCGGTATTAACAACACCCTTATTCACAACATATCCAGCCATTAGTGTTAGTGTGCTACAAGTCATTCACCTGTGTATTTCAGGAATATTCTGAGGTTTTGCACAGTGCTTTTGGAAGACCTTTGAATAGATTTCAATATTTACTATAATTATTATCAGGAAGTCCATACGGTAACCTGATAATACAGTATTAATGGCCCCCAGAAGCCAATATGTGCAGGAAATACTAGAAAGCCAGAGATGTTATCTTTTTCCAAATTCTCCTGTGTGCTTCATATATTTAATTCATCTGAAGTGAAAGACAGGGGAATCTGTACGGTAGAAATGGGGAGAAGCATGTAGCGTATGCATTACTTGGAGATAGCTAATTAAGATATGTTCATTTTGAGCTTTTTTCCCCCCTCCATCAGGAAATGCTGGCACATGCATTCTTTCCGTTCACTCAGCCTTTGATCAATCATTTTATCTCTGCTGGATCTATATGGGCAGGGTATTAAAAGATTAAATGTAACTTAACCAACTTAATGGCCTTTGATTTGCGGTCGCTATTCAGAAAAAGAGGATGTCATTATAATTCCCATCTAGTCCTGCTGACTCTTAAGGAACATGTCTGTGGGAACTGCTTTAATATCACCAGCCTAATGATTATCTACACAACAATTATTGCTGTCGACTTAGAGGTGCAAGCAAAGTATTCAATATCAGGGAGTGTGCGAGGATGTTTCTTTAATCTTCATGACAAATATCGCAAATATGGTAGCATTTGATCGTATATATATTCTGCAGTCGAAACCAAATAGTTGATGAGCTTTGGAAATTATATTATTTCTTAATGTTTTGGCTTTTTTTGTTTTGATTTGATTTGATTTAATATTTCATAATATTTCATATTTAGTAGTACTTAATATTCACAAATCTCTAAGGCAGTTTTGCTTATAACTCTTGCCTGCATCATTTTATCTCTGTTTAAAATATCCATCATGAGCAGCAGGAAATTCCCTTGTGGATATCATTCACATTCACATTCTCTCTCTCTCTCTCTCTCTCTCTCTCTCTCTCTCTCTCTCTCTCTCTCTCTCTCTCTCTCTCTCTCTCTCTCTCTCTCTCTCTCTCTCTCGTTTATTGCACCATGGCATGCTCATTTGCTGCCATTTAGCTTTAGGTTTAAGTCAGAGAGGTTATTTGTGTACATAACTAAATAGCGCACACAGACAATAAAAGAAATGCCAAAATAAAGATTCTTGAGGATAGACAGACAGCCAACTCCCAGTTAATATTCAACTATGAAATATTTTCCTTTAGTGAACCGTGTCTTTCCTTGGTAAGCGTGCCATGCCTTCATCCAGTTGTAAATGAATGATGATGATTTTTTTATATGGTCAAAATGTAGGTGTGTGTGTGTCACCCAGTGAGTGTAAAATGTATCCTTGTGATTAAGTTATAAACATTATTCTATATAATTGCTTGTAAGTTATTTCACTCTTAACTGCCTATCTTCCCTATAATGTCTGCAGCCTTTTTATTTATTTGTGTGTTTGTTTGCTAGTGTATTATTTTGTAGATTTTTTTTGGTTAATATGGAAAACCCAGAATGACAGCAGGTTAAAGTAAAACCTGATGTCAGGATGATACCTGACTGAAATGACTTTCTGGACTTTCTGGACCCATGAAGCAAACGAAGACTCATGAAGCAAAAACTCCTTATTGCAATGCTCTCAGCACATCAAAAGTCTAATTTAGCACAGAATGTTAATTCAATGTCATTTCTCTTTCTCCACGATTTCTTTCAACTGTCAGCTGGCCCATATCTTATCACCTTCGGCTGCATCTTGTTGTGCTAGCTCGCACTGCCTTTGATATCGGAGAGCATGGAGGCTTCCGCAAAACAAAGAGCCCCTTTGTGTTCCCTTGATTAACTTCTCCGCCTACCTGCGTTCGATAAGGTGAAGAAATCTCTCAGGACTCAAAGCACACTCACCTATTGTCAAAAAGCCTGCTGCTTTCAATTGTCATTTTTTCAGTTAGTTTTGATTTAGTTGGGATAGTTTTCACCCAGCACAGCAGTTGTATGCTGTAGCCCCGGTTTCCCCCTTCTCTCTGGTATTACTGTTTGTCTCCCATTCTCTATAACACATGTAGAGCATTGAGGACAGCCCAGTCTAAGCATTACGTTTAAAGCTTCACTGAGCTCTACCAGCACCTTGAGGTACATCCTACCTACTGTAAGTCCATTCGAAACTAAGTGAAAAAGTGGTACAGTGGTATTTTGCAGCAGAAGGCATCTCATACAGCAGGTGGCAGAATGGCATTAATCTTCAGTTGCCACTATAGTATTTGAAACCACCTAGCACATCAGCTGACTTTAAGGGGAAAAGTGCTCCTTTGATAAACCGTTGGTCTGCATTTGATCCCATGCCATTTAAATTTGTCAACATTCGAGTTTCAAAGGAAATTAAATCAGCCGCAGGCTATGTTCTTTAACTGTGGATTAGTTATAAGGCAGTTAAGTTTGATGACAAATATATTTGGATTGATATTTTCAAAATTGATCTTTGATCTTGTTTTTGTTTTCTGTGCATATGGTTGAAGAGGCAGGTACCTGTCAACACAAACAGCACAAATCCACCTACCTGATTGTTCCTTTTTTTAAACTTAGAAACTGTAAGACTCATTCATCCAGAAGAGTGTGTTTAAGTATTTTTTGTTCCCTTCTAGTACTGTATGTTTTTATTTTTCTCCATTCTCTCTCATTAAGTAGAAAAGTAACCTTGATTTATTTTTATTGATTTATTTTCATGGTCCTCACATCCATCTCGCAATTAAAATTAAATGACAATTAAAGAAGATTAAATCAAAATGAATATGTTTCTGTTAGCTAGCAGCTAAGCTATCTCAGCTACAAATGGCTGTAACTTCTACTATGCCTTATTATACAGCTAATTCAACTAAATTATAATTAACTTGAAATACAATCTCTTAAAAGGATTGTTGAAGTTGGTTGAATAAAGCGGAGTGTGGTTGTTTGCAGGTTGGAATAATAATAATGGAACAGGACTTCTAACCAGAAGGTAGCGGGGTTGAATTCCCAGTTGTGACCCTGCTGCTGTATCCATGGTGAACGTAAAGCTACTTAACACTAATTACTTTGTTGAGTAGTAATAATGCAATAGGACTTCTAACCAGAAGGTAGCAGGGTTGAAACCCAGTTGTGTCCCTGAGAATGAATAAAGCTACTTAACATGAATTACTTTGTTGAGAATGAATAAGGGATACGATTTCTAACCAGAAGGTAGCGGGGTTGAATCCCAGTTGTGACCCATCTGCTGTATCCGTGGTGAAGGTAAAGGTACTTAGCATGTATTGCTTCAGTGAATGAGCTCTAGCACTCCCTCTGGATATGGGAATCTTCTAATCAAATAGACAATAGGTGTAAAAGTTTTCAGATGTTCAAAACTGGGGTGATGTGATTTTCCCAGCCAGGGGATTTCCTCTGCTCAAAAGCACTTCATGTTTCTATGGGTGTAGCAGTGCGCTGTGTGTTTGAAGTTCCCCACACCAGGTACCGCACTGTTTACTCTCCTGTAGGTAAAGAAGCCACAAGCAGGGTGTGCTGGCCAAGTCAGTCAAACATGACATAAGCTGACTTACAACTATATATGCACAATTGGGGTGTGTGTGAGCGTGTGTATGTGTTTGTGTTTCTGTGTGTGTGTGCATATGTCTGCGTACTTTTGAGTGTGTGTGTACGCGTATGTGCATGTGAGTATGTCAGCATGTGTGTGTGTGTATGCAGGTGTCTGCGTGCATGTGTGTGTACGCATGCGTGTGTGTGTGTGCATGTTCTCCTTTAATCTCTACTAAACCCATCAGTCTAAAGAATCAGAATGATTGTTGATAGAGGATCTGTTAGCTCTCAAATTTGATTAATACTGTACCTCTGACATGTATTTAGTATTGTAGATAATGCTGGTGGTTCTGTGTTACCATAATTACCCTTCTCTATGTAAAATGATACTGTATATTCCCAGGTGTCCTCTACTGGCCTTTACTCACTGAATAGCCAGCGCTTTGCTGTGATGTACATGTTTAATGCGATGTGCCTGAGTGTGAGTATTGCTTCTCCGGCCACGGTTCTCCCACCCTATCTACAGCAGGTTGTTCATGCAGCTCACAATCAGCTCTGGTTCACGTACCTCCTTTGGATCATTTGCCACTGCGGTGGCTTGCTGGGGCTTGCCTCTTTTCACTCTGTGATTTATTTGACGTCTTGATGCGAGAGTTTTAATTGCTGATTTACACATTGACAGGTGGGTCCTTCTGTTTGATATCCGCACTGTGATCTTGTATAGGACATAACTGCGGGCAATCACAGAGCAGTAGATCCACTGCACTTGGGATTTCACCTAATACAAAAAAAAAGCTTGGATTATGGATTTTTTTGGGAGCCATTGATGTAGTAAGAGCAAGTCTGTGTAACACATCCTTTCAACTGCGTAGTATCTCAGAATTCTGTGATCTCCCCTTATATCCCCTGAATAAGATAAGTGGTTCAAACTCACATTGGTTGCAATTCCAGCTTAATGTCTCTCATCCTCATTCCCACATACTCACATCCAGCATTACCTGTAAAGCATGGGAACGTTATTCCAGTGAGAATTTATTATCATTGAATTAGGGATAATATGAATCTGGTTCATTATTAAACTACACAACATACTGTGCGAACCAGTGTCCAAGCCTGGAATTCTATGATGTGGAGCTCCATCTGTGTGATGTTAATTGCCCTAAGAGAGAGGCAGTATGCACCATTATAAAGTCTGTGGTGTGACTCAGCTGGGATTTAAACCTTTAACCTGCTGGTGTTAGGGTGTACAGCCTAACCACAAGTACACCAAAGTGTAATATGTATCCTGTACATTGTTGAAAATAATTATTTTGAAATTGATTTCATTAGTGACATGGTTACTGGTGTTCCAGTCTACATTATATGTAGGCCTATTTAGAAAGATGTCCGTATTTTTTTTTTTATCATGTAAATTGTTGTCATCGAAGTAACATCAGGTGAATTTTCAGGACAATTACTGATGTTTGATCATTTAGTATGCACCTATATAATAAAATGCATGTCTCTGATCTGTGAAATAGGTTACATAGTCTGAATTGTAGATGACCTTGAAAGGATATTGTAAGAGTTCCAATAAACATGCCATAATGACAGGTCAAAGTAGCTGTCTCCATTACCAATGGCTAGACAACGCCCAGCAATGCCTGTTGTCTAGCTAAGAAATGACTGTGGCCATTGTAATTACTCTTTGTTCAATTTATAGTGCTTTGTGAGGAAAAAAAATTGTTATGGTCTGTAACTTTAAAACAATGGGTCATTGCATTGCAGACATAGCATAGATCCTGTCATCACAAAACCAACAGAGATCCTAATTTTATGCTTTACATGGAAAGACTGTTTGCAGTCTCATTTTTTGTGTGTGTGTGGCTTAAGAGTTTTTTGATGTTGTCTGACAAATAAGTAACACTTTAGAAGGAAGGATATTCAGTTATCTGCATTTCAGCCCTTTCATTTCAATTGATTGTTTCAATGTTTGTTTCTCAAATAAAAGTTTGCCATCAACCATTATTTTACACACAAGAATGAGCTTATTAAAGAGTTCGATGTATAATTTTACAGGTGGTTTACTCTTCTTTCAGTTCTGTCTTTTCCTCAACAAGGTTGCTTGCAAGTTCCCCTTTGACATGAGATTGAAATGCAATCTCAAACAGTGACAATCTATGTTCTAATACTTGCAAGGCAGTTTTGCAAGGTCTTTTCTGGATACTTATGGAAGAACATTGGTCTGCATTACTGCATGAAAATTATATTTGGTTGCCACAAAAAAATCACTAGCCAGGTACAAGATGGATTGGCAGGGGAACAATCCCTTTAAGTAAATTGAAATGATTTGCATATAGAGGACAAGCAATCAGTCATGACTCATGACAGTTGCACCACTTATTGCTACCCATCAAGGGTCTTTCCCAAGATTTCCATAGGGGGAATTATTCAATGTAGTCAATAATGTGCAGCGAATAATTAAAGTGTTAGAGAAAAGCCCAATACGTTTCAATTTACGCTGTCTTGCTTTAGAGACTTTCACACGGGTATCCCTGAAGCAAGACTTATTCTAATAGCAAATGTGTTCATTTAGGATTTATTCAAATATGATTTGGAAGCATAAATCTTACATCTCCTGACTTCTACTGTTCTTTTTTATTGTACAGTGAACAGCCACTCACAGTATTACATGCATGGTTACAAAATAAGAAACAAGTAATAAAGTAATTTTTTATGAACTTAAAATGTAATTATGGCGCTCAAAAATAGCTGGATATGAGGAGGCTGAAAATATAGATATAATATAGATTATATAATATATAAAGTCTTAGATAGAGAAGGTAATGGCTTGGCAGAGGCTTTTTTACATCCATTAGATTCAGTATGCATCTGCTTTTACAATGATGGCTGTTTCCTAGCCTATTAACTATTTAAAAGCAAATTCTGGGCTTTGACATACTGTGTATACAATAAGCCATGCATATTAGTCCTGGAATGAGAAATGTGCCCCCTGGGAATATCAAGTCAATCACACCATCACCACAAAGTGTGCCAAGTGAGCATATATAACATTATAGAGGTCTGAAGAACTACATCTGATGAATTTCCCTTGCCCTCAAATGAACTAATTACTGTTTCTAATCTTGTAAATAACATACACCAAGTCCCCCAAAAAGTTTATTTGAGCCTTTTGTGGTGACGGGCATAATTAGTGAACATTCTGTAGGCTTGGAAGCCAGCCAAAACAGGGCATTTCATCTGTCACAGTGTGCAAAGTGTAAATTAAGTTCAATCGAATTGATATAGCCTATGAAAAGTGCAAGGTTACATGGCAAATTCTTTTCACCTATCAATTTTCTCCCTCTCTCCATCTCTCTTCCCCCAAACCTTCTTTTCTCTCGTCCTTTCTTTGTTTTGTCATTTTACCTGGCAGTCCAGGTGTGAAAAGGGCGCGGCGGTGGAAAAACATCCAATTCGGTAAGCTTGTCATGAAAGAATCCATTGACTGCCCTCCACGTCATGGTGCACAATGACAAATAGGTGAGCAATTTTCCGCCTGACTTATGAGTAACAAAGGACATTTCCACTTTCACTTGCAGGCAGCAGCCGTACCGTGCACCTTACATTTCCATGCCTCCGCAAACTCTGCAGGCCATTACGGGAGCGGGGGCCTTATTTGCTTTGGGTTCTTTCTCCAGACATCTACAGAAGATGAATCTATGATTAAGGAAACCCTTTACATTGCTATATTATCGTACCTGTTCCTGTAATAAAGGTGTATTTCTCCTTTGACCTATGTGTCTGAACTACAGCTTTCACTGTAAATTGATGGAAGTGTTCAGTGTTTTTTTCTTCAACTGAAGGCTATGATATATTTTCTCTACAATTGCTTTTACATGTCTAGATGAATGTTTTTGCTGCTGCAAATTTGCAGTTGATCTGATCATGAAAGATGCTTTATATACCATTGAGCATATGTTAAACAGCTTTTAAAACCTTCTTGTGTGAATTCACAGAATAAGTTACCAATTAAAGATACACATTTTCTCATTTATTTGATTAGTAAGTGATGTAATACATTGCTAAAAAGCAAGACAAGTATAGTATGCACTACAAAGTTCCTCAAATAGGCAGTGATGTCATTCCTTCTACTGTTTATTTCAGTTTCATGCTGTAGTGTGTGTCCGGGGAAATGGAAGCTCTGTGATATGTCAGTTATTAGAACTGATGACTATAGGCATATCCCGGTATTGCTGGAGCCCATATTCAAAGAACTGGTGTGTATCATCATAGGTAATATGAGGAGGTCGGAGTAAATATTAAACATGTCACCCTGCAGAGTGTGTGCATTTGAATGCCTGAAATGTTTAGGGACTATTTTTTACCACTTTGAATAAAAATTTTCAAAATAAATACGTTTCAAATATGCTGGTGTTTCACATCACAGATGAGAGAGGATTCCACGGCACATTACACCAGTATTATACCAGCCCTGGCCTACATGTTGCATCCGCAATGGGGTTTTTTTTTTTCATTCATGGCTGTTAGTCTGTGTTTTTGCTGCTGATTAAGTTACTCCCGAGTGCTTGGAGAATGCTTTAGGTGGAAACGGTGCAAATTAACCGACTGACCTTTTTGTCTTCTTGCCCTGAGGACAGGAGAGCCTGGTGGGAAAGCCACTGTCAGGCCTCGCTAATGCCGGGGAGCCAGGGAGATATATGAGGTCGTTTCAACCACACAAAGACCCACACCATCTCACATTAACCTCACACTAAATGTTGTTTCATTTTCAAACTCATTTGTGTCACTTTTTGCACAACAAAGAGACTACAACATTTGTTTAATGTATCAGAATATATATATATATATATATATTTTTATTTTAAATTTTTATTATATATATATAAACTGATAAAAAATAGCGTCAAATTAGCATAGTAGCTGGTACTGCATAAATCCAATAAATTGCAATCCGATCATGCATCAAAAAAGGTTATTTGTTGTTACAGATATTGTGGCAATTTCAGGAAAAATCTGCATGAAAAGAAAACAAACAGAAAAACAATCTTGTATGAACCCAGGGCGAGTTTCAGCCAAGGCAATGTATTTACACAAAACTGTAAAAAGACAGCTGAGGCTGTCATTCTGTCCAAATAAAAATATTCCTCTGTTGGCTTTTCAAACAGTCCTTTGCATTTGAATTGAAGTGAATTGAATCCGGTGGGGGTGGGGGAGCCACAGGATCGGTATGCAGCTCCACCCAGATGGGCGCTTTGCGGTGTGAATCCTGCGGGGTGACCATGTCCTTCAGGGGTAACCTGTCACAGCACTGAGAGGGTAATTGATGCCTCATGCTTTTCTAGGGCAATTATCGCACCCAAATGTCAAGACCTAATTTGTGGCTTTGTAATGTGGACACATGGGCCAGGGAGGAGGCCACTGTTGTGTTCCGCTGGGAAACACGGCCAGGGTTTGTTAAACAGATGTGAAGTGGTGGACCTCCTGGAACAGCGTGGGGTGGCAGGGGGAATGTTTGTGTGTGTGTGTGAGTGTGTGTGTGTGCGTGTGTGAGAGTACATGTGCGTGTACACGTGTGTGTGCGCGTGTATGTGAGAGAGAGTGTGTATTTGTGTGTGTGAGCATGTGTGTGTGTGCGTGCACAACTAGAGCACAATGCTGGGGAAGAAATCGCTTTCAAATTTTCAATGAAATCTTTGTGGAGCTGACATCAACGCAATGCGGAAAGACGCATTGCACAATGTTACCTCCCTAATGACACACAGCATTAGTGTATAACAATAGCATCAACTTCCGTATGTGTACTTAGTCAGTGACTAAAATACAAACAACGAGTCAATGAATGAAGCAAATCCCATCATTTATATTAGTTCTCTCTCAGTTACATATCAGTTTTCTCCAGATGGGGGTGCCAAAATGTATATGTGTGCTTCTGAAGAAAGCACAGGCTTCAAGAACCATAGGTTGATGATGTTATTTTTTCGTCCAATAAATAATCACCATGTCAAATGGGAAAAAAAGACTTTGTCAACCCGAAATATTGTCATTTCAAGTTACAGTATGTGTGTCTTTGCAGTTGGAACTGACTCAAGATGGTGTGGAACTGGTAGTACTCAGGGCTTTTTCTCCTTTCCTCATCATATACACATTGTTTTGATATCGTATAGAGATTTTCTTCAGTAATGTCTCCATGGAGATGCAAATAACAGAACAAATTTTCCATTGGAGCCGAAAGCTTTGAACGTCAAGTGTCAGAACGACAAGTATGCTGAGCCTAATTGCAGTTTGGAAAGCAGACCACAAAAACCTAAAAGAGCATAAAAAAATGATTGAACTTGAAGTGTGTATAGTAAGGTATAGTAAAGGTATAGTACAGGTTCAGGATTTTTTTCATTATTTGTAAGTATTTCTGCTTCATACAGTGTAATACAGTTTCACAGATGTGTACAGAACTACATATTTGTACATGTGACAGCAAATCAGTAACACAGGCATAACTACCTTCATTGAAAAACATTTCAGGCATTGTTATTCTTGGGATTTATCCATAGCCCAGCTTCAATAACATGTATTAAATAAATATTGAATGGACAATTCTCCAAATGTATCATCTTTTCAGTTATGAAGTAAAGATAAAGCTAAACATAGCAATTTTATAGCATTTAGCTCCAAAAGAAACATTACCTGTCAATCATTATATTTCTATCTGACAATCTGCCATCCGCTGCATTGCAATATGCCTTCACAATAATTATTTTTGCAAACCATTGGAGTTCATGGCATTAATCCGTGCAAACTCTTCCATAACACATCATTTGATGAGCATTGCAATTTATTTTTAAATAATAGAACAACAAACAGCCTTGAATAAATAGTTGCAGATTGTATTAGCAGACACCCTCCCTGTGCAAACAAGAACCCCCACTTTGATGCAGCCAAGGCTTTAAAACAACAGGTGAGTCTTAACCACTTCCCTCTGTGTTTATCAAGACCACTGACTGAAGATATGAATTATGCTTTTCGATAATTGGGACCGACAACAAAGCAGTGCATTTCCCTGTGAGTTCCTGCACCAGCTCACCCCCACCATCTCCCCAGCTGACAAACACAAGAGCTTGAAGATCAGAGAGGGACGAGACGCTGACAAGCGCAGGGAGAACACCTGTGCTGTCTGACTGGACCACAAAGACAGACCAGGGAGATCACTGACTTCCACACCTGCATGTGGACCTGCGCACACGCTCACACACATATACACACACACACACACACAGACACACACACACACAGGCACACACATACACACACACACACACAGGCACACACATACACACACACACACACACACACACTCACTCACATGCTTACACACACATACACACACACACACACAAACACACACCTCTGACTGATTAGGTTTCTGTGAGAAACCATGGAGGTTATGACTGAGTGGAAATGAGAGTACCCCCAAAATGGGCATAGATGAAGCATTTAACTTTTTACTGTGCCACAGACCACCTGTGGTGGGGGCTAGTGGTGGGGGGGTATGTATTTCAGGCTAGACCAGCTGTCAAAAGGTTGCCAGACTCCAAAACATCAGTTAAATCAAGTGCCAAAAAGTATTTCTGGACATCAGGTATCATGGCCCTGTTTGAACTGGGATTTCCAGCAGGTTAAAGACATGACCTTCAAAATGTCAAGGAGCCACTTATATTATTGCTAGGAAGGTTATGGCAGGGTGCCCTACATTGATATTATGTAGTATGAATATCTGACTTTTTCAGGCAGAACACATCCATACATATATTTAGGAGTGAGAATTGTTAAGATGACCCACTCGGCTGGTTTCACCACCAAAACAAAACACAATAACCTGAGCAGTGTGAACTCAGTGTTTCATCCCCATTACAGAGAAACAAATAACTGCTCTGCTATTTGGCAAATGTTTTTAGTCCATACTTAATGCACGAAATAACTTGGATGTGTGAGCTTCAAATTCACACCATTTTGCTCCACAAAGCATTTTGCTCCATGTGATTTATTATAATTCACTTCAAATTCTCAAGTTCTCAACTGACCCAAGTCACTCTTGGAATTAATGCATTACCATTTGAAGTTTTTCAATACTAAGACATTTTAGCTTTGAATAATCAGATTACTTTAGGAAAAGTATTCTTCTTGATAGTCATATTGTGAATTGGATTAAACGTGCATGCATGATAGAAATATTGTACACGTGATGCCACACATTATCATATATAGCCAAGAATTTACTGCATGTGTGACCTAAGGGTTTACAGTAAAAGGGGATTTTCTCGTGCGTCAGTGATGAAAGGAAAACTCCTGCACACTAGGAACTCTTGCTACACTTCATTTTATTGAACCAACATTTCAGTCCAAAAGACCTTCGCCAGAGTTTAGTGCTGTGTACGTGGAAAGCCATCATGATTGAGAGAAGCTTGAACGTTCCGCAGTGGGGAACTTGGGTCGGGACAGCAAGGCCTCTTGATCTACCTCCTGTAGCATCTGGCACGGCGGGCACAATAAGGCTGCGAGATGGGGGGCTGGCCGGGGATTGAGAAGAGCGGCGAGCGAAAGAGAAGCACCATGTTTCAGTCAGCTGATATGTGACGCTATAATAGCACAGCCACAGCATAACTAACGAGATACAGGGAGCCATACCTATAGGGAGTGTCTGTGTATCGTGGCCTATACCTGACTACGACAGGGCATAGAGTGTGCCAAGCATTATGTAAACTTCACATTATTTATTCAATCATTGCCTTTCTTTAAACAGGATGCTAATAATCCTTGCATTTTGATAACATACAAATTCTGTGCACTCTCTACCCATTTAAACAGCTGCATATAAATGCTCTTTGATCAAGGGAACAATAGCAATGGGGTACCTTAGAGTTCAACCACAACTTTCTGCTCCAGAGTCAGGTGTTCTAACTAAGACACTGTATGATGCCCACTACACTGCCCTGTACTGTGCAGGAAAGCAGTGTGGTATAGTAAGGGAACTGAGCTTGTAACTGAGAGATTGCTGGTTCATATCCCAGGTGAGCAAGGCAGTTAACCTGTATATAACCTAAATGTCCAGCTGTATAAATGGATTGTATGTATGAAAAATGTAAGCTGTGTAAGTCGCTCTGGATAAGAGTGTCTGCTAAATGCTAAATGTAAATGTACTGTGTACAATCTATTTTATGTTTGTGTGCTCTACTGCATGGGGCAAGGAATTAGTCTGTCGCACATCAACATATACTGGACAGCTACACCTGTCTCTTACTCCACCATTAAACACATTTAACCAAAGTCGGCTGGCTACCACCTGCCCAACAATGCATTACCGTACTCTTAACTGGAGACAAAATGTCACATGTAGGTTGTCATTTAAAGTGGTTTGTGAATGCCACAAGTCAGTCTGCAAATATAACTAAACGTTTTATTTCCCAGGGTGTCTGGGCATCTAATCCAAAATGCCAATCAATTCCAAATGCAGCAATCAATATTTATTTTTCATTTCAGAAGTAAGGAGGGAAACAGTGGCAGCAATAAAATATCTACCACTAGTTTTTGTTTTTGTTCCTTGTGTCCCAGGACCCTACTAGATCCAAAGCCAAATTGTTAATATCATTGTAAATGCATCTACCTATGTAACTCTGTCTAGCTGACCTAAACATGGAATATATATAAAAGACTGTAAAACATGCATAAATGCACACCATTATATCTAAGGGTGGAATCTGGATTTTTTCTGCTCTTTTCCAATTTGAACAAATAAATACTGCACATAAGCTTACATGTTGCAAACTAGCCAGCTAACAAGATCAGTGTATTGCAGTAAATACATTGAACAGGTACCTTTACATTGAGCATGTGCACTCATAAAGCTGGTAGTATACCAAGCCAACAACTCCAGATGGGCAGTCTGGACCTGATCGGTCACTGTAATTGAGTAGTGAAGTGGAAGTGAATATGAGATTATGAGACCCGTCTGCTAAAATGCTATAAATATCATTCTGAAGTCTCAAGAGGAATACCTGAGCCAGTCAGATGCATGGGATGCCAATCATGCTCGTAATAGTGCTGGAGGTTGGTATTCCAACTTCTACAATGGGGGGTGACTATATAGAAGCAGAGCGCATAATAGTCCTGCATATATGCATTTGTTCCTCAAGTGCGTGCATTTGTTTGTGAGTGTGAGTGTGTGTGTGTGTGTGTGTGTGTGTGTGTGTGTGTGTGTGTGTGTGTGTGTGTGTGTGTGTGTGTGCTTTCCCGAGTGTGTGTGCGTGTGTGTTTATGTGTTCATAATGTAATTTGTAAAACGGGAAAGTGAATTTTGACCACAACACAGGACCATTTAACATGCAGATGCCACTATTAATATAACATTGAATGGATGTGGTACTGTAGCTGTCTAATAGATGTGAGTTGACACATGGGTAGGGAACATTGTTGATTTGAGCAATGTTCCTGGCAACTCCTCTTCCTGACACACTCCCTTGTTGGTTTTGAAGGTGTGCATTTTCAGACGGGAAAGCCCCACGGTATCATAAACACAGCGGATGCAGGTAGGAGCTGGCAGCAGTCAGCCTCCCTATGAAGGCAGCCTCTGGCTCACCATCACAGAGCTGTTGAGATCACAAGGCGAGGCTTTCATGCTTCAACACAGAGATCCCTCCAACCATTGGGGGAAATGTATACAGAAACATGAACAGAGATTTATACAATCCCTCATTTCAGTCTTTGTCTCTAGAAAATGACCTGTCATGTTTAAACTGTCAAAACTCAGACCCTGAAGTCACAATTTTCCCAGTTTTCCTTAACCGTATGTGCATATGCAGGTACTTAGAAACCACATCTTGCTCTTTGAAAGGGAACCCCTGTTTGGTCAAAGTTAGGAAATGTAAAACAATCCCCTTGACAAAGCAAATGTATCAATATTATATGCTTGTCTTCACGCTTTGTGCAAGGCTAAAACTTGTCATAAAAAAGAATGGGCCATAAAGGTTAGCAGCCTATAAAAGAGTGCTGGTCCCCTTCCCAGTCGTCATTTAATCGTAGTATTTATCAAGACACACGACTCTGAAACTGTCAACAGAGATTACTTAATCCTTATCGCTTTGACCTCACTTTTTACAGGGTTGCCAAGTCACTATACCTAAACTAAAGGTCAGTTTTTTTTACGCTGCGATCGTGTCATTGCAAAGGCATTACTTGAGAAGATTGCTGGGACTAACTCTGAAATGAGTGTTTGTAGGATGGCCCTTTTTATTTCTTGATAACTGGCCATTGTAAAAAGGCACATTTTGAACCAAAGCAGAAACTTATTTAGTGCTCTCATCTAGACATGCTCTCATTTCCCTCGGGAACAGGAAATGGTATACATTCACTGGCAAAGTGAGTAGATGTTCAATTAAAGATTAGTTAAGAAAGAAGTCCTAAAGATCAAAAATCTCTTGTGGATAGCATGTTTGTGATTATTGCATTTTTTTCAGGTTTTACTTGAACTTGATGTGCAGGTGGTGTATTTGGGTAACACGGGTCAGAATAAATCAAAACTCTGACCTGATCCCTGGCTTTGAGCCCCCTACTGTGGAGTCTCCTGTGGACTGAACAGAGAGCCATCAGTGAACTTAAACTGCTTCTTTATGATGTGTGCAGTTGTCACTGAATTCCAGTCAGTAAACCAACAGCCTGGCTTGTTAATTGATGCCATTTTGTGGCTGCAATGAACTGCTGATTTAAAATTGATTGTAAACCTGACTTCTTATCAGTGTATATACAAATGTTATGGTCAATGCCATTTTGTAGACTGCACAGGCGGTGCAGGGAATTACGTTTCAGATGAGGAAAGCTCAAGAAATGTTTAGCATAGAAGAGACTCACACATTTCAGTGAATTTAAATAGTTTAATTCCTTGTGGATTGTGCACTGCACTGCATACATCATTTGGAGAACTCAGGAAAATCAAACATAGAGGCCCAAGGTTTTCTTCACAATTGTTAACAAAAATAGCACAACATGGCTTCACCTAAATAATGTTCTAAAAATAATATAAGAAAATACTATCTTCAGTCTGGTTAAAAGAAATATTCTGGTCTCTATTTAGATACACCATCTATGTAAATATTGGCACAAAACAATGTCTCTGGTGGATTTTTTTTAGATACTGAATATTTAACTGTACAAATATATTCTCAAATAAATAAATATATAAAATAAATATATGTATCCAGAAAATGCATAAATAAAACACTTGAAATGATAAATGTGTGACAACTGATTTCTGTTTTTTTCCTATTTTTACCCCCATGGCCCTGTCAGGTATAACGTCACAGCGGTATAATTCCTTCACAGTTTCTCTTGAACAATCGGTGAAATTGTCCTTCACGTTATGGTACCAAAGAAAGAAAGAGAGAAAGGAAGACTATCCTGCAGAGTCTCCCATCCATTTCACGCAGATCTTCCAACACGCAGGCAAGTCTCGCCTGGCTCTGACCAGACCCCCGCTGAAGTACCTTTCCAAGAGGCAATGTCAACAGCACCGTAGCTTATCCGTTTCCCTTCCTTTCCCTTCCCCACAGCTCCATGTGGGGACAGTCGGCCTTGAACAGAAAGTTGCCTCCTGGCCCTTGGTTTGAAGCTCGACATTCTGGACTGTCCCTCCTTGCTTCTGGGAGCTTGCCTTTATGTTCCGAGGAGAGGTGCCCACGCCCCCTTCAGCCGCTGGCCCTCTGCTGTTCTACCGAGCCAAAGCAGTTACATCCCTGTTCCCGCGGAAGCCTGGATTTCAGCATGTATTCTTCACCAGAAAGATGTCACTGCCTCTCAGCTGTGTCCCAACACCTCCTTGTACAGCTCCGGAACTCGATCCGGGTCCACGGGCCTCGGAAGGAAATGCGTGAACTTTTGGTGCCGTCTGGACTTCGTCCCGTCTCTCGGAGTGCCATCTTTGTTCAGGGCCACAAAGTAGCGAGCACCCTTGTCTCCGTGCTTGTACAGATTGGAAGAATACGTGTTGTACCAGTTCTCTTCAAACTGTTCCCTGAAGACGCACTCTGCTGTTAATTTTTCCTGAAAGGAAAATTAAAAGTGCTTATTAGTCAAGAGCAATATCTCAACACAACACTTACTGCAATATCACATATGTATGCAGGTATTTATAAATGTCCAGAGGTCATACACGTTTTATAGAGCAGTATCTGTACAAGAATGGGTGTTTTATGAAGCACAGATATCGTTGATTGGTGTTATCAGTTCACAGAGAAAGTACACATTCGTGATAGGGACATAACATTTGCACCACCTGCTGGTATAAACTTGGATCAACGGTTTCATCAAAAATCTCAGAGCCATGGAGATCTGTATCCTTCAAGGTGAATTAATTCAAGATGTATCTATAAATATTTAAAACTTTCAGTATAGGATCCATCTACATAAATACCATAATAAATAACTAAAATAACCATACAAGGAAATAAATTAGATATATGCAGATACTTACAGAGCCATACAGTTCTCCTTTGTCATTCATTCCCAGGTACAGTCCACTATCCACTCCTCGTATGCTTATCATTCCAACAGCAAGGCTGATGAATTCCAAAATACCTGTAACAGAATAACGTGGCATTAGTGATTTTTATTACTTTTGAATCCATTCAATTCTAAGTGCAATCAGCAATAGTTGTCTTTAAGCAGTTTGTCTCAGAACCATGTGTAATGTAGGCTAACTTCACTGATATGCAACCTTTACATATGACAGTTGTGTTCAATTTCTCCTTAAAACACACTTAAAAGATTGTAAAAGAGGTTGGTGCATTGCTGTTGCGTAAAACAATACCGCCATATCCTGCACTCACAGTGTCTAACCTAAAGGCGAATTAACCTTCTCCGTTGGAGGTTGACTGTTTTACTGATTTTGTCATTTCATTAAAATTACAGAGTGATTTATGTGGCACGTGTCGCTTGAAAGATGATGGAACGCATTTGTGATTTTATATGTTATATAGTTCATCAAGCAAAACCACAATTAACCCATAGAACACACTTCGAAGAAAAGGGCTAGCACGCAGTTCAAAAGAAGCCAGGGAAGGACGGAGGAAAAGTAAACAGCCAATGTTGGGCTATATCCGTCTCTCCGGAATAATTCACGTTATTAAGTATTAGTAAATAGTAATATTATAGTTGTGACCTAAACATTTTGGAACTAACCGACGGCTAGCCTCCTATCACAGTACTATATAACATAAATGTAAAATGAAACAATGGTTATGAAAGAATATTATTCAAAAGTGAAGAGCAGGTTTACTTGAGACCTATGCGTAATAATAATAATAATAATAATAATAATAATAATAATAATAATAATAACCTTACCAAACCGACTGTGGTCCTTTCTCGTCCCCTGCACTGTTCCATCTGGGTGTATTTCTAGGTGAAATCCAGTTCTACAGTACAGCTGCCTCCTCCGCAGAATCCCTTTTAAATGCGTTAAATCCGCGGAGGTACTCCGCGAAAGTCTCTCCGCTGGGACCAGGTGTTCGCCCAACAGAGCTGTACTCTCCCCAGCAGGCGTCAGAACAAAATGGGATCCGACGTGTCCGAAACCATCCAAACCGTGCAAGAAGCTTCCCACTTCGCCAACAGGAGCCATCATAAAATGCGCCGTCGCTGCCGTTTCAGATCTTTAAAGTTCAGCCCGGAGGTCTTGAGAAAACACCTTTGCGCAGTACACGGTTGCCGCTTACTGCGTGTTTACATCCGCGTCCGTTACTTAATACATGCTCCCTCTCGCTGACTGTTCCCTGTGACTGGAGTGTTCAGGATTCCCTTCAGTCACTGATTCTGTTCCACAGAATGCTCTAGTTTTGCAATAGCACTGAGATACACCGATCCGATTAGGCACCCGTTTAAATACATACTATATGTAAATTTCCTCTTGACATATGCTAATTGAGCTCTTCAGAGATTTCTTTTTGAAATATTCCTCCTTGATCCTTGATGTCTTCACGCCTTTGATGTTAAAATTTGCAGGGTCATTGAACTGGTGGATTACGAAAAGTGTGCAGAAAAGTGCAGAAGAGTTTTCCTTTCAAAAACATAATATTAATTTAAGATATCTCCGTATCCTTGTCCTCGCGGATGAGCGACACGAGACGTGATTCCCCAGGTATGAGAAGCCTCTCGATACGAGGATGTGTTTTGAGAGTCCCTGGAAGACGCGTGACAGGTGCAAAATGCGAGCAAAGATTATGGGCGGTCCTCTGAGTTTAGACCTGCCTTGGTAGACCTGCCTTGCCTTTTTTTGTCCAAAGGTAAAGAAAGAGAGAGAGAGAGAGAGAGAGAAAGAGAGAGAGAGATAGAGAATCTTTAATATTGTGTCGTTTACTCATTTGACTTCAAATGTCATTTTTTCTGGTTATGAAAATATGAATCATTTTGATTTTAATCGATTAATCATTGTCCATGAATATTAAAGCAATCGAATATAATTATAGGCTACTACTGTTAAGTTAAGTGTTCATATTGCACACTCTCGCTATTTACACTAGTATAACAATACAGCAATAATACGCTGATTGAAGATTCCTTTATAACCTTACTGCACACACAAGTTTTCGTATAAATATCCTACCTTTATGTAGTGTTATGTGCTGGACCCAAAAACAACCATAATTAAGTTTTAAAAACATCTGTGAATCTATCACAGACTCAAGCAATGAGTGATGTTTTTCTTTCTTTGAATAAAAAACGTAATTGTGTTGTAAAACAAAATCAAAGGAGATGCGATCAAAGATGAGAAACTCCCAGTTCAACATAAGAGGACGTCTAACACAAAAGGCAGAAACCTATTTGAACCCTGTATGTTATTCATAGTTCAAACTGCCATTTCGCTGCATCTAATTAAAAGATAGGCAACTGACACTGTGTAGTGAAAGTAGTAACTAGCTTTTGTTATACATGTAGATACCTCTGACAGAGTGAACATTAACAGATGAATGTGCATGCTATTACTTAAAATTGATTTGTAGAACAAGCGGTTGCATTGACCAGAATAGCCTGATTGCACGTAACCTCCCATGATACCTTGGTGATTCATCAATTGAAATCTCTATTGACGTGTTTCCCCCTTTCATATCCCCAAGCTCATTAGTATTTATGATTGCCAAAATACTTTAAAATAAAATCAATGTAGCCAATGAAGGAAACAACAATTCACATTAAAATCAATGCTGTGCAATAAAGATGTCAAATGCAATGGCCTAATATAGGCCTAACTGAAACCATGTTATGGGATATAGCCTATCCTATGATGTGATTAAACATAAACAGTATGATACCGAAATAGTAGTATGGAATAGTCCTATATCCATTGTTCATATAATTTCCATTTAGTTTCAGGGTCAGTTCTGAAGCTATTTTGCATAATGTAATATTGCACGTGCATGTTTCCATCTTTAAAATATCCTTACTAAAGGAATACTGGAGAAGACCATATTACTGACACACTTTAATCTCAGTCTCTCTTTCTCCCTGCACATTAAATGTGTCGCTGTCAATAACCTACGTTTCCATACAAAACACCAGGAGGAGAGGTTGGGTTTAAAGTTTGGGATTGCAGGCCCTGACACATCTCTAATATATTAGAATTTTGTCTTGTCTCAGCGTTCAGGTGAAACGGGGTGAAATCCACATCTCGCGATGCATGGGAAGAACACGGATCCCCGTGTAAAATATCAAAGCAACAACAGTAATGGCCGCTCTACGCAAACTCGTGTTAATGATAAACAAGTCTTCAAAGCTTAATTTCGCATCTCTGCCACGCGATTTTAAGTTTGCGGTACAAACAAGCAAGAAACCAAGCACACTTAAGGTTGCTGCGGCTGGGATATGTATCGCTACCGGAGGTGCTGTGGCATATTATTGTTACAGTGAAATGTACGACCACAAACGCAGGAGGGGACTGGGGCACATCAGTAGCAGCCAAGCTCTGCTTCCATCACTACCCTCAGTAGCTGCGAAAGAAAAGGTACTGTGTTTGTAACAGTATGATGCTCATATATGAATATATGTTTCACATGATAGCTTTGATTAAAACAAGAAAGATGATTTTTACTTTGTTTTAAAGTTAATCGCGATTTTTTTTCTCATAAAACCGCTGCCCTAAATATCGAAACAAGCACCTTATCGTAGGCTACACACCATGTACCGTATCATGAGTGCAAATTAAATAAAGGACGTATATAAAGTAAACGCTACAACTCTAACTGGTTGGCTACATTCTATGTATAATACGGGAATCGGAAACGGTTGTTTGCGCCATGGATATTGTTCTGTTATAGTCTATTGTCTCCCAGCTTTATTATGTTGTGGCAAAAAAGCGCTATCCGCTATGAGGAGGTGCTGAAATGCGATGTTCTTTAAACGTTTCAGGTTGTAAAGAATAACCCCTAATTATATAAAGTGTCGTATTCGTCATATGAAGTATTCCTAAAGTAAGTACATTTCTTGACAGTTGATTTAATAATGCTTTTAATCTTTCTTAAACTGACCAATATTTCTATTATTGCAACACTCACACACTATCAATGGAATGCAATGGTTAGCAATGGAAAGACCGAGACCAAGAAAGTTATTCAAAAGCAGTCTAAGAATAGCTGAATTTGACTTCGATCAAACTGCAGAGTGCATCTAGTACACATCATTGTCAGGCTTATCAGTATTGATGCCACTATATGCATTCTAAGAAATTGACAAGGTAACATGTGGTGTTATTACTATAGACAGGATGTTATAATTTGCCTACACACATATTTGCATGACCAATTTCATGCAGACAATGTTTCCACAAGAACATCAGACAGACCATTAACTAATCCACCTAGAAATTCGCCAGATTAAATTAAACAATGGCATTAGTTATTAATTGAGCATAAACATGTTTTAGGTACATTTCGTCCGCATACATAAATTGCTGACATGATTTTGACATGCGTACATGTTTAAGTACACATTTTAACACTTAGATGGCAGTGACCAAGTAACTAAGTTTGAATAATATTGCTTTTTCTCAGTCCAATATGTTGCTGAATTTTGAAGAACAACTTTTTTAATTCCACAATGTCACACCAAATGTGAGCATGCCTTCCTATTTTTAGCAACATTTCTAATTCCATGCTTGCAATGCTGCAGGCTTTTTTTTTACTGTGTTTTTATCAGTGAGCCGTCTGCAGGCCTCGTTCAATGGTCAGGAGGTAGGATTATTTTTAGAAAGACGGAAATAGAGCTGCAGCTAAGAAAATGTTTTGAAGTGCTGAACTATGGACAAAAAAGTATCTCCAATTTGAGCAATAGTGTTAGCAAAACAGGCAGAGGCCTTGCCTTTAGTTTGCACATATGTGTACTGTGATACAATAACTTTTTATACTTTTCACTTATACTGTCCTTTAACTATCACTGTATTACCATCTCCAATAAGAATATGAAAAGCATACTGTTTGTATGTATGTATGTATGTATGCCCGCCCTTCTAATAAGATGAAGTACCAGTGTCCATCTGCACAATACCTTAAGCTCTTTTTCCTGAGCAATATGGCCAGAATTGGACATGGATGACAGTTTGAAGAAAGAATAATGATTTAATATCATGTAAGTAGAGAGAACTGGTGCCTGGCAGCGTGGCCAAGAATGGTGTAGCAGCCCCAGAAGAGGAGTTCACACTGTTGGACATTGCTGAAATTTCAGACACAGGCCTAGGTTGTTTTGGAGCACTCTCAAGTTTGATCAGTGAAAATAGAAGGCAGTCACTAACAGTGGCAACGGCCCGCCGGGCAGGTTTGCTGAATCCGAGTCTGTGGGATCCTTGGAGAAATGCCTTCATCAGATTAATGGATCAGCAAACCGCGTGGAATTGACCTCCTCTCGCTCGCAACCTCTCTTACACTGTGTTCCCTTTTGTCCGGGCGCTCTTATCTACTTGGGAAAACGTAACCTTGACTTGTGGATTGAGACGAAGGAATCCAGGGCCGAGGTAACTGGACGCGGCATGTTGGCAGTGTGGCTGACATTTGATCGGGGTAATAAGTAGTGGGGGCACGCATTCCAGGGTGTTTGCTCTGTGCCCAGTGGGCCTGGCAACCTGCCATCGCCAAGAGAGATGGTTTCTTTCCTCACGAGGTCAGCTCCTGGTATCACTGGTTTTGAACATTTGTAGGGACACAATCTCCACCACAGGAATTAAATATCCGGGGCGACAAAACGTTCAGCACCGTCTTTGAACTGAAGCTCAGTTCCGGCACGTATAGGATGACTACCTCGAAAAGCAAGAGGGAGGTTTGCCCATTCATTGATGTGGCATACATACAAACAAGCCCTGTAGTCAAATGAAACAAAAGCAGTACAAGGTTATTACAAAAGTAAAGGAAAAAAGCCAGCATATCGGCTGTGTTTAAAATACTATCTTTTTTGCTGTGTTAATCTTGTTTTATTTGATCTTGTCAGATAAAAGCAACTCACCCTGTCTCTAAAACATGTTTATTGGAGTGAGGTTTTGTATTTTCTCTTTTCCATTGCTGTGTTTTTTGTTCTTGGGTGAAATTGCACATATATAGTTGTTGTTTGTAATGCACAGAATTTCTAGCAGGGATGAAGAAAAAAAAGTAAAGTGTGCATGTTCTGTTGTAGGCCAGAAAATGTGACTTTGAGGATGGAGAAGTGTCCATGTCGTCTCAGGAGCAGAGATTCCATCTGTTCAGCTCTGTGGAGTGTGAAGGGCAGCGGTACATGACTCCACAAAACTTCATTGAATCTGTTACCGCGAACAAACCCAAGAGTAAGTACTGTACAAGAATACGTTGTTCTTTCACAGCTATTGCTGTGAAATAAAGGCACCACACTCCAGACTGGAATCGGATCATCCCCCCCAAAGTAACATTTTGCTATTTTATTTGATGATAGTTTTCTTTTTTGGTGCAATCAATATTATTGCCTATTATAATATGCATATTATTAGGAAAAACTCATGTGAATACTTCCCATTGTCTGCCTGTCGTCATCTCTTGGAGTAATATTTGCCTGCATTCTGTTGGCAGAGCAAACCTATCAGTTCCATTCCCTGCATGCACCGGTGAGTTTTGAGATGCTTGTTGGTGGCTTTTATGGAGCATAACGACACCCTTTTTATCTCACCAGCGAAGGCCCCATGGCTGCTATAAAAATAGGTGTGATTGGCCAGAACTCAGGTAGTCATAACACCTGCATGGTGATTGCCATCTCCACCAGCATCACATTTACAGCACATTTCTGTTGCAAAAAAGGAAGACAGACAGACAGACAGACAGACAGACAACAAAAGATATGCCTTGTGTTTCAAGTGTGTGTGTGTGTGTGTGTGTGTGTGTGTGTGTGTGTGTAATATTTAAATGAAGCTGGTGGGTGAGAAAAGTTTTTTGTTTTTTTTATTGTACATTGTGTGGTCTCAAATTGAGTCAAAACTTTGTCCTCCTGTGAGTTGTAAACTCTTGAAGGCTGGATTGCCCACTGCAGAAGTAAAACATGGATCCTTAAAGATAAAAACTGTTAAGCACTAATAATGGCATATATTGCATCATCAATCCCACCACTTCATTTTTAATGTTGAATGTGTTGCGAAATCGGACAATTAAATTTATGGTTTTATGCTGAGGTTGTAAAGAGTGTGTTTGTGTGTGTGTGTGTACACTCAATGAGTGTGTTTGGGAAAAGTCTGCAGAAAGACGATTATTTACAAATAAGACCTTGCTATTTATTACGTAAAGAGATAAAAACATATTTGAGGTTTAAGTCATGATGATAATGTCTCATTCTTTTTAGATTCTGTTGAGAACATTACATCATGTTTTAATGGCATTCCTACTTAGGTTATTCTTTATATAGACATATGTAACATGCAATTAGAGATTATATGTAAGCAAGAGTATGTGTGAGATTCGGAGTTCAAATTAGTTTATAGTCTCTGTTTCAATTATGAGTTCTTATTTTTAAGTCCCCCTGTAAGACCAGCTTGGGAGTCGCTCTGAAGTCCTTCCAAGCTGTTGCTGTGGGGAAAACAGAACATTTCAAGGACTTCCATGAGAATTATCTGTTTGCTAGGAATTGTATTTGGTTTTACATTTTGCCAGTGTAAGTGGTCTCTCTCAGCAAAGCACCAGCCACTGCAAATAAGGTGTTATAAGGGAAGCTTTTAGACTGTGGGCAAATGATCCTGTACTTTAGGAAAGGCACCAGAATGCTTCTCTTCCATTGTTAGACCCAGACCAGTTGCTTGTATAGGAGATTTTTTTAGTTAATTGCTTGTAAATGTTGTCCGTTGTACCTTCATGTATTAAGTAGGCCTGTATTTCACTCTTGTTTACACAGACCATTTAGAGTTCACGTTTTCCTAGCATTGCTTTGTTCAGGAACACTGTTGAACTTTGTGAACAGAATGTATGATAATGGTATGACATTTATAAGCAAAATTTAAAATGCATATTGAATTATACTCCATGGTAAGCTGAGCAGTAGTCTCTCGATCTGATTTCTCTGTCTGATCGCTCTGTCTCTGTCTATCTGGTGAAGTTCTCTCTGTCTGATTTTTGTTGAGCCGAAATAGACTGATAGTAATTTCTTGAGATCAGTGGGGACCAGTGCGGATACCTATTGGGACCACATACGGTATACTGAAAAATGTATGCATTCACTACTGGAAGTCACTTTGGATAAAAGCTTCTGTTAAATTACATATTGTTATTATTATTATTATTATTATTATTATTATTATTATTATTATTATTATCAGTGGGGGAGATAGATAGGTTTTCCCATTTATGAAAATTGACAGATTCCATCTCTGGAATAAACTTGTAAGCTAGCCATAGTGAGATCACGCTCTGAATTGTATTGCCCTGGCCTTTTCCCTTCGTCCAGACACCTGTATTTTGATGATGGCCGGTTTGATGTGTGCATTACTATCAGCACAGCAGTATAAGTCAGGTTTGGTCTCCCAATGTGTCAAGTGAAGGGTCATTGTCACTGTTATCATCAGACTGCTGCAATAGAGGAGATGTGAAGTACCCAGAAAGAGTTTTACAATGCTCACGCCTTATCTCCTGGGCCGGGGCTTTTATTGAATACTGGAATGCACCACTGGGGATGTGCTGGCTTGGATTTCAGTTGGGTCCTGAGTGAGAATCACATACCAGCTAGTTGTTTTCTCCTTTATGCATTCAGTACAGGTTTTTTTTAATACATTCACGTCACCACATAATAAGAACAATATGCTTATAGTGCGCAGTATACACAATAGTGATAAAACAGCTGGGTGTGCCACATGCAGTAATAATAATACTCACATTTCTAATAAAACCAGAGTTGAATGAATTCTTTCTTTCTTGTTTCCAGACAAGAGGCCTTGGAAGTCTATTACAAAACAGGTATGATCAAAGCTGTGTGTGTCACAATGCTCATATGTAAAAATGTGAATAGTTCACATATTCTGTTTAATCTATCCCCTTCGGCGCTGTAATTTAATCATTTCCCTGTTGATGTTACTGGAAAGGGTATACAGATTTTCAAACACATTCCAAGGATATTTTAATTTTGTAGAGTGAACTTAAGACGTCAGCAGTTTACTGTAAACAATTGCACACACTGATATGTTTCTGTGCTATTTTTATTTGTGGTGAAGAATTTTTGTGACATGAGAATTGACACAAATCCATTTAATATACTCCTGTTTTTGAAGGAACTGGAGAAAATCCTGTCGGAAACTCCACCTGTTTGGAAAGGGTCATCAAAACTCTTCAGGAATCTCTGTGATAAAGGTGAGGGATGGCGAATTGACTTTATTTATGGTTGGACTTCAGGGATTGATAGAATTAATTAACAATGTCCCAAAGCTGTGCAATGCTTATCAGTGATTTCAAATTAATATTAATATGAATATTCTGAATAAATAATTTAGCTGTAGTTGATGTAAATATCCATTTTTTTCGCTTTTAACATATTGGTGTGAGCTAATAGGTCTAGGTCATGGACAAGCAGTGCACATCCAATGGTCTACTTACAGCCCTTTATATACGTAGTATAAAAGTATACTGCTCAGTGTTATTGCATGTAGTATACCCCACCAAATCATCAGAATGAAATGCTTGCTTTATGATAAAAATATAATGATTAATGAGTTGGTTAACCAGTTCATTACATAATGTAATAAAGATGTAATAAAGTACTAGCCATCATATCTAGACAACTGTCCCAAACATTCAATGAAAATAGGTAATTTACCATTTATTTGAGAATCCATACATCAGGTACTCTTTGTATCTGCACAATTTCCAGAGGCAACTTAAAATTTGTGAAAAATTGGATCACTGGAAATAAACAGACAGGACGTCATACAAGAAAACGTCATGAACTAACGTCTGGTTTTCTCTTCTCTACTCCAGAAATAAAGCATGGCAATGTCTCCATACTTCAATATGTAGAGGACAGAGCACAGAGTATAAATGGAACCATGTTTCCTCAGTCTAGCAGCAATGTCACTGTGTTCTTGCGTTATCTCCGGGACATCGGCAGCAAGATGTCTTTACTGGGTCATTTAATGGTGGGAATTGACATGACAATAAAATGCCCTCTTCGATATGCCTCTGGAAAGGTGCAATTAGCTCATGGCACACAATCCAAGCAATCCAAAAATAATTTTCATTCTTCGGCACCCCTTGTTCTTGTGTTTGTGTATTTCTGGAAACGTGCTGTTCTCACAGCAAACTCTCGCCAACATCAAAACAGGCCTGACAATAGACCTGCAATTAAAGCAGCTGCTGTCAGCACAACAGCAGCACAACAGCAGCACAACAGCAGCACAACAGCAGCACGAAGCGGCTCTTGATCCCCCTGTGGTGATATTTATACCCACACCATTTATCTTAATGCGTGTTTTGGAGATCTACTTTTTAAATAACCGAATTAATCAGCCTTAATCAACTTTCCTTCGTATAAATAACACGGATCTATCTGGGGATTTGATCTAATGAAGATTATAAAACGCATTAATATGTGGACATGGAGGGAATTTAATTGAAATAATTTGCATTTTTATGTGTGTTTTACTTTCGCACGCCACCGTCTTCGCTGCTCTGGATTTGAGGCGTTATTTAGGACAGAGGGGTGCAGGGAGTGGTTGTGCGTGGAGAGGCTGTTTGTGGTAGAGCTGTTGGGTGTTGCCGCTACCCTGAAGAGTCCATTCCTGCATTTGAAGCACTCCGGCATATGTGTTTTCTTTCCTCTTTTTTTTCTGTTGCTTTAACTAAGTGCCAATGCCGGGATTTAGGCTTTTAATCCTGGCGTTAAATGTCGAAGTCCCACCAAAAAAAAAGTGGGGGGATTGGATTGATCTTCGAACAAAGCTGCGCTTTAGAAAATGCACCGGGCTGTTTGAACTCTGCAATGTCGAGACACGTCCCTATTGCCGCCCCTGATCGCTGTGGACAGTATGAATTCTAAGAATGGCATTGGATTACATCTCCGCGACTGACACTCTGTATGAAGTGTTTCTATGGAATTCTTTGTATTGTCTGACAACATTTATTTGAGCTTCGGGGTTGGGCATGTGAAGTTTTTGTTTCTTCAAGAGTGAAGGTGTGTGGCATTAATGAAATGTGCCCGGAGTTTTAAAGATTTTTTTTCTTCTCCATGTGAGGTTCTTTGGAGACTGTAAAGGGTTGAGCTGCATTAGGCTCAACTTTTTAGTGGAGCTCCTGCAAACGGATGGGGGGGAGGCGAAGTTCAAGTGTTTAATTTTTTCCATTTGAATTAATACAAATTAGACTTACATACAGTATCAAGACATCTAAAAAACTGCCCTCAGGTGATCAAGCATCAAGCTCACCTTGTATAGCAACATTTGTAACATGCCCAGTAATCTGAAATGTAAGTTATGATTACGTCCGTGACAAACAAAGTAGTCCTCTCTATATTTCTCCTGTGGGGCTACGGATATGTGTGTAATACCTTTTTACCTTGAGTGTCGTCTTATTTTTTCCTTCCCCGGAGCAAGCGCCATTCCAGGATTCTTCTCCCATAACACTCAGAGCAGTCACCCAGAACTATCTGCGCTCCGGTCGCTATCTTCCCCCCGCAAACAAAAGGGAGGGAATGCTTTCAGTGGCAGCAAGACAGCTCTCCTAAGTCTACCGAAATGCTCCCTGACAGTTGCTCTTCCTCCCCGCCCCCCCCTCGCCCCCCTGTCATACAACAAAGGGAGTCGTGGACAACAAAGAGGAACACAAACCCAAATCAGGCATCTCCAATCAGTGACAGATCACTGGAGAATGTTTTACACCTCGTTATCCAAACAGGAGAAGAGCCGCAGGAGCCAGCGGGCAGCTTTAATTTTGTTTGGGTTTGTGTCCAGATAGGTCACTTATGTTGTAAAGTTTCTGTTTGTGTGAAGAGAACACCAAGCGTGAATTAAGCGGCAGCTTTTTAGATTTTATCAGTCCGAAAGAAAGGATCACCAGCTTTTTCTGTGTGCGGTATGCCCCGAGAAAGCTTGGTAATTCGATTTATCTTCCGAAGCCGAGCTTTGAAAATCGGTAAACATTTTAAGCTAGGCTTCAGACATGCTGTCTTCAGTGCTTAAGTAAAAGCGTTTCAGCCTGCTTTGACACAATGCAGTCTGCACATAAGCACATTAATATTGCCCTCTGAATGCAACCTATAGATTCTCTCTTACAGGCATCATCGCTTATACAGAGTACCTTTTCCTGCAGTGCATTTTGACAAGTGAGTATGTTTGAACTTTATTCCGAAATTGTACTTTTTAGTCACAGCACAATTTGCACACACCAGTGAGTAACATACTGTATGTATCGCTACACTGGTTGCAAAAGCTTGCAAAACATTCACTAAGCAGAATCAAACAGATGACCTAGTAGTCAGATGTATTGATGTACTTGGATTGAATATGTTGAGTTTAGTGTTGAGTGCTGAGTTGAGCATGCTGTTGAAGAAAATGTACAATGTTTTTGTCTGAACAGAATGCATATCTTATTTACGAGAGCGGTGTTGTTGAACTTGCCTTTTGATATGTATGAAGTTCGCTGTGTGTACTGTGTATAGGTTTTTTTGACCCAGTATTTTTGGCCTCTGTGTTTATGCTCACTAACTACCGCACCTCTACTTTACCAGAGCCTCACGCTGGCTTTAAGATAGCCTTCAACATGTTTGATACGGACGGAAATCAAGTCGTAGACAAGAGGGAGTTCTTGGTGGTATGAATTTTCCTGCTTTCTGCATGTCCATGGAAAACATCTATTCAGTCTCAAATGAAGAGCAGCCACAGGTTGTGATCACCTGAAATTTGGTGATCATATTTCTGTCCCTCTCAGCTGCAGGAAATCTTTCGCAAGAAAAACGAGAAGAGAGAGCAAAGAGGAGACGCAGAGAAATCCGCACAGCTGGTAAGATGAATCCTGATTGGAATCTGCAGCCGTGCGTCCGTACCCTAGCGAGAGAAACGCTGGGATTTAGGAGCATCGTGTGTGAGCATGGTTGTATCACAGCAAAGTGTGTAGCTTTTGGATGCACTGTGCATTATTGAATGTATTACAGCAGTATTGCATTTGAAGTTATCATAGTAGGGAAAGGAACTGAATAATACGCTGTCAGTAGTGTGCGAAGATGATCTTCAGTAACGGTTTGGCAGTGGCGTGTGTATGCAGTGTTTTGTTTCTCATTTCAACAGCACAAATTGTGCGCAAGATGCGGGCACCGGTGGAATGGCTTTCATCTGTGCGTGGCCCATGCAGGCATATGTAAACAAATGGGTTTGATCAAGGAGATAGGAAGGGCCCTCAAAGTCTTTTTCATCACGTTAACTGTACATGATAAAGCACTCATAATGGACCATCTTTGTGAATGTGTGCTGAACTTGGAACATGTATCAAGTGGTCATTTGTGCTTCTTAAGTAACAGGAAATGCACTGCAGGAATTTGGGGTTAATTTAAATTCTATGATGCATTTGGTAATGTGAAACAATTTTACTCTACCATTCATCAGACTTTGATAGTGTGCACCTTTATTTTAAGCTTCCTAGCCAGCAGATGTTATGACGTGTTATTTGCGTGCAACAACAGCTGTGCCAGTCAAATAACAGTTGCTCTACATTTCCATTTCTACGTTCTTTATGTTGCTCATGCTCCAAAATCTGTGTACAGATTATTGGTATACACCTGATTATTGTGAAATCTAAGTTAAGGCCTTTGGGTATATACAGTGCCCCTTTAAAACCCACACCCCGTCTCAAAAATGTCACCTTTTGTTGCCTTACAGTCTGAAATCAAAACATATTAAATCAGACTTTTTCCACCTTTGTTTACACATTTTACCCTACAATTGAAAAAATCATTCTCAAAATACATACACTGCCTGGCCAAAGAAAAAGTCACCACCTGGATTTAACTAAGCAAATAGGTAAGAGCCTTCCATTGGATAATTACTGCAGTGATTAATGTGTTTTAGCTGGCAACAAGTTCTTTAACCCTAACTGATGCAGTGAGTAGCTTCTCATTTCTTAAACAACCATGTCGGAAGACATATCCTGTGGTCATGGAAAAGATGTTAATCTGTTTCAGACGGGTCAAATTATTGGCCTGCATCAAGCAAAGAAAACAACTATGGAGATTGCTGAAACTACTAAAATTGGGTTAAGAACTGTCCAACGCATTATTAAAAGGATAGTGGTGAACCATCATCTTCGAGGAAGAAATGTGGTTGGAAAAAAATCTTGAATGATCATGATCGGCGATCACTTAAACGTTTGGTGAAATTATATCGTAAAAAATCAACAGTAGAACTCACGGCTATGTTTAATAGTGAAAGTAAGAGCATTTCCACATGCACAATGCGAAGGGAACTCAAGGGATTGGGACTAAACAGCTGTGTAGCCTTAAGAAAACCACTTGTCAGTGAGGCTAATTGGAAAAAAAGGCTTCAATTTGGTAGGGAGCATAAAGATTGGACTCTGGAGCAATGGAAGAAGGTCATGTGGTCTGATGAGTCCAGATTGACCCTGTTCCAGAGTGATGGGCGCATCAGTGTAAGAAGAGAGGCGGATGAAGTGATGCACCCATGCCTAGTGCCTACCGTACAAGCCTGTGGGAGCAGTGTTATTATCTGGGGTTTTTGGTCCATTCAATGGATTTTTCAGCTCCCTGAATATACTGAATGACCAGGTTTTTCCATCAATGACAATGACAATGCCACGATTCATCGGGCTCAAATTGTGAAAGAGTGGTTCAGGGAGCATGAGACATCATTTTCACACATGGATTGGCCACCATAAAGTCCAGACCTTAACCCCATTGAGAATCTTTGGGATGTGCTGGAGAAGACTTTGCGCAGAGGTCCGACTCTCCCATCACCAATACAAGATCTTGGCGAAAAATTAATGCAACTCTGGACGGAAATAAATGTTGTGACATTGCAGAAGCTTATTGAAATGATGCCACGGCGAATGCATGCTGTAATCAAAGCTAAAGGCGGTCCAACAAAATATTAGAGTGTGTGACTTTTTTTTGGGATGGGCAGTGTATATGTAGTGAACAAAAAATGGAAACACCAATGTAAAGTAATTTGGTACTGGGACACCATTTTTGATGGAACTGGCTGCTCTCGCCCCAGGTTGGAATTTGCTGTCAACTAATCTGTGGTAACCTGTTTTGCCTTGCACATTTAATTAATTCACGGACATCACAATCCTGGAGTATGCACTTCTGCCCACTGTTGCCCTTTCCTGAGGATGTATTCACCATTGGTCACGAATCAGCAAGTTGAGCTGTCTTGGCCACTGAAGCTCCCGCCAAATGTGCCCCAACAATCACCCCTCTTCCAAAGTCACTGAGGTCTCATCTTGCAGCCATGCTAATCATAATTATAGGCAACCAGGCCTGTCTAAGCGTTTTATACATTATCCTATGCAAGCTGAGATATTATTTTCTTAATTAATGGATGAGCCACACCTGTGTGGTATCATCTGCTTTGCATACATTTTTAGTCCCTCAATTACCCAGGTGTTTCCATTTTTTGATCAGTATCTGTGTGTATACTGATCATTATTGCAAACATTTGCTGTGGTTTTATATCAGACTGCCTTTAATGTTCGCAGTGTTGAAGACACCACCGAAACCATGCGAAAAGTGAAACCCCACGATATTCATCTGTAGACCTTTAGGCAAATAATCAGTGTTAATATTGTACTTGCTGTGAAGTGATGAGAGTTCAACAACTGCTCTGCGTGTCCTAACATGGTTTCTTCGTCCTCTTGTTCCTCTTTTTCTTCCTGTTTGCATGCACACGGTTTTCTGATCTCTGCATCTTCCTTGCGCTCTGTGTATAAGAATGTGCAGCTTTTATTAGGCTCCTGTGGGCTATGTACCTGTATGTATCCCATCCACAATACATGTATTGTATTCCTGTGTGTAAGTCTATGTAGATTTTTTGTAATGTGTTTTTCATAACATAAGTATATTCTCGAATCCTTGTGTTTGGTATTTAAAAAAACCAACTCAAGGATGACCCTATATTCTTTGTAGCCATCAGCTGTCAGTTATTGGACCTGTTATTATTTTCACTTCCCACATCTTTTTTTTGACAAGCACAAGGCAAGGCCCTTTTAGCTATTTAATGTGTAATGTTTGGATAAAGCCTAAAGTCCCAGGCCCTCATGCACGCTTCACTTCCACAGCAGGAGGACAATGCGGCCCTAATGGGATTCAGTCAAACGCAGTCTAAAACGTATGGCCATTGTCTGAAAGGGAGCAGGATTGTCCTAACAGTAGAACAGATGATTAATGTTACTTCTCTTCTGTCAGGTGGAGTCCTTTGAGGCACGGACTCCACAAATTCGACTTAAAAGGCCCCCCGAGCCAGTGAATGACACAGTTCTACCCAGACCCCCATGTTTTATTTTTACAGTTACTTGAAAAGTGGTATTTGAGCTCGGGTTACCTTTTGTGATGTTCGGGCCATGATGAGCGTGATGGCAGTGAGCGAGACTAACCGTTCAGGAATGAGTCTGTTTCAGCAGGAGCAACGAGTAAAGCAAGGCAAGATGTCGGCCACCGTTCTTTATGGTGTAAGATTCTGGAGCGCCAATGCGTGAACCGCTCTGGCTTTGCCCCCTTATTATTCAAGATAGCAGCGCTGCAAATGGCGTGAGAATTAGAGAGGCAAAGGCCACCTTTTCATGCTGACGCAATCAGAGTGCCTCTTCAGAACTGTGGTTGGGCTTTCCCCTGTATATTATAGTCCAAACGTATAGCGTTTTATGGGGCTGGATGGGAATATCAGAGTGCATTAAAGGCGGTTCTCTTAATTAGCTGTAGGATCATGTCATAAATCTGTCTCTGGATGAGAGTTATGAAGTAAGGAGGAAGAGCCCTGTTTTATCAGGTGTGTCAGATTCTTCTCCCCGGGGGCACGAAAGATGAAAAGAAAAGTGGGGAAAGATAAATAAATATTATCAAATGAAGCAGGACACGTGCTCAAAAACATGTCAAAAACATGCGCTGCCTGGCCACTGTTGATGTTCTCTCCGTGTGAGGCAATATTGAGACATGAGGGTTCTTTCTCCATATAAAGAGCTCAGCTGTGGCGGGCCAAAAAAAATAACGTAACAGTAGAGCCATCAACAGATGAGTGCGGCTTACTTTCTGGGTGTGGACAAGAGTCGTTTCCTCCAGTCTTGCGAAAAAGGTGTTCAGGTATTTCGTTTACCTGTGCCACTTTATAAGGGGCGTTGAAAGGGGAAAGGAAACCTGCCACATTGGAAGGTTCATATATATATAATATTCATATATTCATTTAATTAATTGTTAGCAGCAATGAGCAGTAGCAGTTATAGTAATAGTAAACACCACAGTAGTAGTAGTAGTAGTAGTCACCATTGCACTAGTAGTACTTCACTTGCTGCCATGTCATTTATTAGGAACATTTTTGAGCTCAACCTTTGCTGTAGCATTCAACACAGGAGTGTGAAACTGGAGTCTGGGAGGGCCACAGCGTTTGTAGGTGTTTTGTGGTTTTCTTTTAATCAGCAGTCAATTTAGGCCTAGGAAACAAGGCCTTTTCAGCCAATGAATGACTTGATTGATCACTCAAGTGCTGAAAAACATAAAAAACCAGCAGACACTATGGCTGTCCAGAACTGGAGTCTGACACCTCTGGTTTAATGTGTATACAGTAAGATAGAGTCAGAATGTAGAATATTCCACCGTGAAAAATGATGAGACTCTGGCCTCCCTGTGACGGGCTCCCACACATAGCACCCGAAGGGTCTGCTTTTCCGGAGTCTCCCTGAAAGAGGGACCAACCACAGGCGCTTAAGTCCGACAGGGCTCATTTAATTTAAAACAGTCCCGCCACCTGTGGTAGATAAATCAGATGAAGAAACCGAAAAAGCAGCGTGTTTATCTTAAAGCGGTGTCTTCTCCCTAGCCTCGGACCACAGACCCTGTCCCCTATGTGCCATATGAGTTCTATAGGTGTAGTGACATGGGTAACCTGGCGATGTAATCACTCAGCCCCGTGCCTAGTGGATCCCGTGACGTCTGGCGGGGCGCAGCTGTCTCCGCGCTGCATCTGACTGAATTCCTCACTGAAGGCTGCATGCTCAATTGCAGAGGTTCCTTGCTTCTTGGCGGAGTCCTTCTTACAGCTGTTTCTCACAAATACGCGGTTATCATCTCAGACGGGGGTGGAAGGGGGTGGGGTGGCGTGTTCGTGGTGGTGCTCGCTGTTCCTTTGACTGACGGGTAGTGCTTGTTGCCTTTTTTCACTCTTGTCATCGAGGGTGAGTTCAGTAGTTCAGCTCATTCTCCTCGGTTCCAGGCCTCCCACTGGCAGTTCTCCATCTATCTGTGCATCTGCAATTGCAGTTTTATGCTTCTTCATCTCTGCACCTCAGGGACTGGTTTGGCCTCAGCTTTCGATAGTGAACGTCACACAACTTGTTCTGTTCACTTCAACCGGAAATAAAAAGAAAACTTAATGATGAAGAGTAACATTAACTTGAATTTGTGATCGTATCTATCTATCTCTGTCTATCTATGTCTTTTTGTACCTCTGGCCTGGATTAAGTCCAGAATTTGTGCTTAACTTTGACTGATACTTAAATTCAAGTAAGTTTTTTCTACGCCAGCACAATTTGGCAAGTTCATTTCGGTTATTGCTGAACTCACGAAACTGTTAAGAAAAAAAGACACTTGCATTTATTTGTGAAAATGAATTGTCAAAGTTAAGGGCAAATATTGACTGAATACAGGCCTCCCTTTAAGTACTGTAAAACATGTTATTAATGCATTTTTCATGTGGAAAAACTTGGCTTTGCTTCTTTCATCTAATAGCTGTGCCTCTCAAACATTTTACAGGTTCTAAAAAAAGAGCCTCAGGACTTTGTGCCCAGAAGCTACTGGGACGTTGTGAGGCGAAGCACCAGTCAAGTTCTCTTTTCAGATCTCGCAGAGGTAGCTGTGCTCTCGGTCTGATTCTCCCCCCAGTAGATGAAGATCCATTTAGTTTCACTCCTTCCACCCATCACTGTTCCACATTTATGTCCCCCCCCACTCAAGGCACCTCAGTTAAGTGTTTATGTTTCTTGTTAGAATACGATTACGTGAAAAATCACCCGGTCGCCCGTGTCCATGTGTTATGTGGAGTCGTTTGATATGTTTTTCTTTGTTTTACTGTCTCTCTGTATGCTTGGACGGCAGTGTAGAGTAGTGTTTCAGATGTGACAAGGAAGCTCACTTCTGAGCCAGAACACTGAGCACATAGTATATAAAAAATATCAGCGAGAGAAAATACCAACACATACATACCGTTACATGCGTACATACTGTATGTCCATGCGTGCATATATGTATGCGTACATTCATACGTACAGACATACATACAGGTTACTGCCAAAATAAAGGAAAGACTTGAGTAAAGTAAGGGTTCTGGCATCTTTGTCCTGTCCTGCATTGTCCTGGCATGGTTTAGGTCCCCTTAGAGGGCAAGATAAATGGCAATAAATACAAAGGCATTCTGAGTGATCACCTTCATCCTATGATGAAGCATTTCTATCCTGATGGGTGTGGTCTCTTCCTGGATGCCAATGCCCCATCCACAGGGCATGAGTGGTCACTGGATGGTTTGATGAGCGTGAAAATGATGTAACCCATATGCCGTACCAGTCTCACAAGATCTCGACCCAATTGAACACTTATGGGAGATTCTGGAGCAGTTCCTGAGACAGCGTTTTCCACCACCATCAACAAAACACAGAATGATGGAATTTCCCATGGAGGAGTGGTGTTGCATCCCTCCAATAGAGCTCCAGACACTTCTAGAATTTGTGCCAAGGTGCCTTGAATCTGTTATGACAGCTCGTGGTATCCCAACATTCTAATAAGACAGTTTATGTTGGTGTTTCCTTTATTTTGGCTGTTACCTGTACATGCATACATACATACAGATGTACATTGTTTTTATGCATTGCCGAATATGGTTGAACATATCAATATTTGCCATCCTTTTATCTTAAAAAGCTTGTTTTTTTGCAACTAGGTCTAAGCTATACTGTATATAGGGTCCCTCCTTCATATATAGTCAAACTGCAATGAAGGGTTGGTTAGGTTAACAGTGGTAGACAGTAGTAGTGGGAATTACATATTTAAGTCAGGGATGAAGGCTCGTCCATCATTTAAGAGTTGGTGTGTATGCAAGTGTGTATGTAAGCAATGCGGTAATGCTGTAAACCTTCAGAAATCTTTAATGACAGTTGTGGTCATCACTGTCCCAGGACTGATTAACACCTCATAACTCAAGTGTCCAATATGTTTTTTCCCCTCATGTTGTCCTTCAGTTGTATCTGTAAGATTTACAATAAGTGGAATTGCAATAGCGTGTTTTAAAAAGGGGATTTGGGGGATATATGCAGACAGCATAAAACACATACTTTTTTCATACTTTTTTCATTAAGTGGGGTCAGCAGAACAAGAGGCCACAGGTGGAAATCAGTTAAAGGCAAATTCCGCACAGATATTAGGACGTTTTTCTTTACATAGAGAGTTGTCAATGCCTGGAACAGCTTGCCAGGTCTTGTAATAGAGGCAGAAACACTTGGGCTATTCAAGTCCAGGCTAGATGCAGTACTAGATACTCTTTAGATTAGGACATGACGAACCTAGATGGGCTGAACGGCCCGTTCTTGTCATTATGTGTTCTTATGTTCTTACACTGAGAGAAAACAAATCAATGCTTACTGTTGTATATTTCCTTAATTTTTCTATCTAGATGAACAGCCAGTCAAGGATCAATGATCTTTGTTTTTGTTTTAAACTCTCTACATCCATGGGACTTTAGACTAGAGGTACACAGAGCTCTCACAGCTTGAATGGATTGAGCCCATAAGAGAAAGTTCTTCAACAATGCAATATTGCATGAGTAACTTCTCTGCAGTCCATAGTGACTTGTCTTCATTTTCTAATACTGCAGATTAATGCCATTAACTCATGAAAGTGGTAAAAACACCTTTTTCCTGAGCTGCTTGATAACTTTCTGAAGGATTAAGACTGTGCTTTGTGCCGGATTACAAACCAACTGTAAATAAACAAGTTAATCCTTTGAATTTAAGACGGTTACGGGTCATTTATGAACACTGTTGCTTTCTTTCTCTCACTACTTGCTGTTGGAATTTAAGCAACATTTTTAACCAGATAGGACACATTTTATAGCAATGGCAGATGACTCCATTGCCTCAGATATTTTTGCCGTCTTCAAAGTGCCTCTTTATTTGCATGGGGGTGGTATGCTTTGATTGGCAGGTGGGTCAAAGTTTTGATGGAAACTGATGGGCATTCAAGTGTCCATATTCTAACTGAAACCTCTGATTTCATATGCTCTGCTTTGTACACTCTAGGGGAAATGTATTGTCTCAGAGTCTACAATAAAAATACAGATTCTGTCATTTCTGGAAAAAGGTATAATGTGCTGTCATGCCATGCAAGTGCCTGAGTGCCTGTAAGTGTGTCCGCTTCACGTTTACCATCTGCGTGGCTGTCTTTTTGTTTGCACGGTTGTGACAGCAGCACCCTTGCATCTGCATGCGTCATGAACAAATGTAATTCACGTTTGATCGCTTGCCTTTCTCCCCTCTTAAAGAGTGCAAGAGCAGAGCTGAAGTCATGGAAATGTGTGTTTCTTTCACAGCGTGCTGATGAGAACATGACCACAGACACAACGCTGTTGGTGCATTTCTTTGGGAAGAAAGGAAAAGCTGAGCTCACCTTTGATGACTTTTACAGGCAAGCTTTCATAACTCCATCAAACCAAAAAATTCCAATTATTATTTTTGTGTTGAGCCCGAGGATAAGAGGTTCAGAGCTATATAAGACCCTTATCATAAGGGGAGCATCATTTTTGTTTTACCTAAACAGAAAAGGCTCTGTTATTTGATGGTGACTCCACCAATAATCTGACATTTTTATTTACCCTACCACTGCAAAGGATTTCAATTGAAAGGATTATTATGACTTGTAGAGTATGTTCCTGTACCTGTTATGTACCTGTTTGTTTCTAATAGTCATTGAAGGTGACAATGTGAATCCCCATTGGGGATTAATAATAAAGTATCATCATTACACCTTTTTAACAGAACAACATCATGGTCAACATTGAGTCTTGTCGTTCGATCCAGGTGCTTTTTTTGTTGATAGTCCCCTTATTCAGTTGCAGAAAACCCAGATTATAATGCGATATAATGCATATAGGCCCTTCCATGTAAAGGACAAATAAGCATAAAATTCACCTCAAACGAACTTCCTTTATAAGGGTTAATACGTCACGCTAATAACTCTTGACGAGTGACACGGGGACTGTTGGCGTGAGGCATTATGTATTCATACGACTTCTAAGAAGGATTTTAATTCAACAGGAAATTGTGATAAGCCTTTCTAGCACCGGTAGTCCCTGTGTCAGCTGCGGAGACTTAGCCGGTGGTGGCAACCCCTGTCAACGCCCCGTCTCTCCCCCTGCATCACAGATTCATGGACAACCTGCAGACGGAAGTCCTGGAGATCGAGTTCCTCACCTACTCCAATGGGATGACCACCATCAGCGAGGAAGACTTCGCTCGGATCCTTCTGCGCTTCACCAACGTGGACAACATCGCCAGCTACCTGGAGAATGTTCGGCAGAGCATTCCCGACGAGAAGGCAATTCCCTTTCCCATTGTCCTTTCTTTCTGACATTCCCATTTCTCCCACACATCCTCTGCCATTCATTCCACGCTCCAACACACCACATAATTTAGAGATATTAGAGATCCTCTGTTGGGATATTCGTTTTCAGGATGCAGCAAATAGATTTGATGCCTTGTTTTTAACAGACTGCTGTGATTCTTATCGTGCATGTCCAGTGGTCTGGACTTAGTGGTCTGGACCGGTCTTATCGTGTCCATGTCCACAGTAAAACGCTCTGTGCTATTTCAACTGATCGACTCAGATGACTCAGTAAAATGTACTCTGTCTGAGTTAGTTTGACACTGAACATTTTGCTGTGTTGTGGCATTGTGGATATATGCAATATTGTGTCTACCTCATATATTTTGTGTATATTGTGGCTGTAATTAGTTTTGCTTTCTTGTGTTTGATTCAAATGTGCTTGTTCATCCTCGCATAAGCAGGATGTTGTCATGTTTATGCAGTTTCTGACTATAACTGAGGGTCTTCTCTTCTGTGGAGATATATAACATGGCACGTCATTATCTGTTTTTTACTCTAGTGTCTTTCCCTTGCTGGAGTGTCCATGCATTCAATACCTGTCTTTCTTTCACACTCAGTGGGAGAAGCCTGAGGTTTGTCCTTAATGAATTAGCCGTGTTTTCTTTCCCCCTTAACGTTGACCTTCACATTCTGCCGTTCGAGGAGGCTGTTGGTAGATTGGCATTGATAATGAAGTGGGTCTTATCATTGGGTTAAGAGATATTTTTATAGAGTTCACCTAGTAAAAACAGCAAAGCATCACATATAACTCATTAGTTCATTTGTAGAGTGCTGGATGGGTGGCTGACGGGAGGGCCCCTGAGCAAGAGGAGGATCTAGTGCAGGAGAAATGCATGAGTGAAAATCAATAGAGCTGGCGGGAGAGTAATCTTCTGCCCATGAGATGTTTTGGATACATCTCCCCCGCTTTGTTTGTGTTTATGCAAGTATCAGGTTAATCTGCTTTAGAGAAGACTGCGAACAGGTTGACCCTTGCCAAATGGCTACAATTGCGCGGTGTTGACAGCTCAACTTGTCCATACCAGAAAACGCTTTGTGTGCTCTGGCTGTTTGGCTAAGGTCTTTTCTGTCTTTGGAGTTGTTATCTTCAAGGTCCCGCGGCCACCATAGGCTTCCTCTGATGTGTAGAGTTAAGTGTGGAACAGATTATGTGGCGTGTAAAGAGCTAGCTTAACTGGTTTATTTGTTCCATTATTTAGACATTCTTTTGAAAATCACTGTTCTTGTGGGGTATTTTTTAAATAATTTATCAGTTTGGGGTTTAAGATTTTAACAGTGTAAATCTGATCTGCGGGAGAATTAAAGCAAATAATCAACAATATTATCCACCTATTAACAATAAATACAGTGAGTATAACCCCCGTTGGCATTTTTCACATTTTATTTTATACTTCATGGAATCAAAATGGATTTCATTGGGATTGCTTGCCACCGATCAACAAAAAATACTCTAATAATGTCAACTAAAAAAACAACTATTTTTCATTAAGCTTTTTCTTAGTTAATAAAAAATAAAAAACTGTGAATATGTTTTATACCCACTGTACATATGCATCCAATACAAGTTTATATTTTGGTGTCAGATTTAATGACCTTTAAATTATAAAATAAACAGATGTCTTGTTTTTTATTTATTTTAAGTTATTCGCAGCTGTATGGATATTTTGACCTGGTTGGTTTAGCCTCTCTCTTAGTTATGTTCATATGAAACATTGCTTTATTTTCATTCACTAATCACCTTCCGATACAATGACGGAGCACACTACAGTAATGATTGGGTTGTGGTGCTGTTTTATGTTGGGAAAGCTGAGTCATTAATCTGCTCCAGTTGATATATTTCTCTTTCATATTTAACTGTCAGAATTGCAGGTTTAATTACACTCTCTGGTCTAACTCCAAAAGTGTCAGAATAAATTAAATAAAACAGTCCAATCTAAGGAAATCATTGGTAAATATTTAATAAGCTGTCAGAAGGCTCACCATATGATCACTTCTTTGTGACCAGGCCACTAATCTTGTAGTGTGGCAGAACAGCAGTTGTGGCTTTCATAGAATGCATCGATAATCCTATGATCATCTTGATGTTGGTGGCATTGCGATGCATCACACAGGCCTGTATGAAGGGAAAGGAAAATGCATGCGCTCATTTAATGTAAAGAACCCTGTTTCACTGGGAACTGGGATCTGTCATCTTTAGTTTCTGACCAGATATCAAATAGCTACATCATGCCAACCCATGCAGTAGCTGCCTTTCAGGCAGTTTTAGATGGACTTCATGTTCTGTATCTATGAATTTGTGTATTTTTGTTATCATGCAGGGGATCACTTTCGATGAGTTTAGATCCTTCATCCAGTTCCTGAACAACCTGGAGGATTTTGCCATTGCCATGCAAATGTACAACTTCGCAAGCCGTTCAATAGGGCAAGGTGTGCTTTCTTTACCTCTGTTTTTATTGCATTTTCAATTATTGCCATCAATTTAGTCTGTATATTATTCAGGTTTTTTTATGTGAAGCACATATCTCTGAACAATTGTCTAGCAATATAAAAACTGGGAAAGGACTTAAAAACAGGTGATCATTTAACCCCTTGTTGACGATTGCTGCAAATTAGCCTCAAACCCCTTAAGACCTTAATACAGCAAAACATTTATTTAAATTTTTTTTTTTATTCAGGCAATAAGGGGTTAAGGCATGTCGAATTTTGTTAAATGTAAACTTTTTAAATTGTAACATGATTGATTGAAGAATAGACAGTGACTAGTCATATATATTAGAAAGCAAATACAAACTACATATGTAAATGCATGTAATACAGAAATGTTGACCAGCCAGTGTAAAACATAGTCAGTTTCGTATACGTTTATGCTCCAGGTAAGTTCATATAGCTCAAGATTTCCAGACATTACAGTTGCTATCTGTGGTCTCTCCAGCTCTTGAGAATCCACTGTCGCTTAATGTGTGCTGATGGTTGGGCTGAATGCACGCCTGAACCCCCCGTGACAGTTGGTCCCTTACACCCTTTCACGCAGATGAGTTTGCACGTGCGGTTTACGTGGCGACGGGATTCAAGCTCACCCGCCACCTCGTGAACACGGTCTTCAAGATCTTCGACGTGGACCACGACGATCGTCTGAGCTACAAGGAGTTCATCGGCATCATGCAGGACCGGCTGCACCGCGGCTCGCGGGTAAGGGCGGGGCGTGGCGGGGGTTGTGTAAACACCTTTTATCTCCGCTTTATGGCACTGAAGGTGATGGAAGGGACATTAACCCGTAATCAGCCTGAGAAAGAGATGGAGCACGATTTCCTTGGGGAAATCGGACGGCTCAGGAACCTGGGCTGATGGTGTGAACAGTAGCCCTGTCCTGCCCGGCCCTGTCAGATCCACACCACCTTATCTGCTGGACACTTATTTTAATGGATAACCGCTCAAGGCAACTCTTTGAGCTGCATTGCATTGTGGGTGAATTTCATAGGAAACTCTTGACTGTTGGTCAAGAAGTAATGATGGCAACATTATGGCTTTAAAAATATACTTTTTTATTGCTCGTAACATATTCCAAGGGCAACCTGCTATAAATGCAACATTGAGTGGTTATTTATACTATCTCTCCTGAAGGGTATTACTTGAGTGTCCACAAAATGGATTAAAGGTGAGGCAAGAGAAAATGTCCTTATTTCATGCCACATCACATAAGTAGGATGTTCTAGAGTGTCGTTTTTGTTACGTGATGCTTTAGAGTGACAGCGTGTCTGAGAGAGGCCGTACAACTGAGGTGACAAGATAACTCAATCCAGAGTATAATGCCGCCACCTAGTGGCAGGTGAAATGAGGATTTCTTATCTAAAATCTTTTTTTCAATAATTTTTAGTTTCAATACATCTTGACCATCCCTGTTGATATTTTTCAATTTAATCTTGGGGGAAAGAGACCAAGTATGTCATATAGTATTTCACTATGCTTTGAAATATTCACTTTTAAAACAGGGCACTTTTCACTCCTGTATTCGCATGTTGTATGTTTGTAACATTTTCAGTATTGGTAAGAAATGTAAATGTTCTTGTTTCCTCCCTTCAATGATATGATCTCTCTTTCTCCTTCTGTCTTTCCATCTTTCTCCCCCCGCTGTCCCTCAGGGATACAGGGCAGAGGAGAAGTTCACTTCCTTTAAGTCCTGTCTGAAGAAGCAGCTCTCGAGCAGATAAGTATGTCCACCTCACCAAAGCTTCTATCTGACTGAGTACAATGCACGCAAACTCAGGACTCAGAAGCTTCAACTGAGAATCTTTACACGCTTTAATCAGGAAACCACATGGAATGCAATGCAATACAGACTTTTAATATTATGCCTAATTAACCAAGAAATATATATGTATATATATATGTGTGTTTGTGTGTGTGTGTGTGTGTGTGCACAGTCTCAGCAATTCAGAAGAGAACTTAAAAGTATATTTATACATCAGAAAATATAACGGGTTTAGTAATAATAACGTCTTATTTGAGGGTGTCCGCTACAGCGCAGAGGTATTTCAGCTCAATAAATGCAGCTGAGGCCCTTTCTCTTTCCCCTCGGTGTTGAGTTACACTGTAATATTAACACACGATCAACTGATACCAGATACCAGCTTAGCTCTGCTTCCACGGCAGTGACCACTGCTGTCGAGAGTGCTATGCATGTTTACCAAGATCTCCACACAGTCGAACAAGGCCTCACAAGCATATTGCCATGAGAGACAACAGTGGACCTACTCATTGGAGCAGGCCCCGTGTTATCCCCGGCCATCCCGGCTCTGTGTGGTACAGAATGTGACTTGCGCATATCTGATATCTTACGTCAGTCAATCCCCTTAATGGCCCCTGAGGAGAAGAGAGGACATTTGTATATAATGTACTCACTATGCCATAAGTAGTGTAGTAGCTAAATTTATTTGTAACACCTTGGCCCCACGTTTCTTTTGCTTCCTGACAGTTTTAAACTATATAAACTGGTCCTCTGTGGCTCAGTAGGTAGAGCATGGTGTTGGCAATGCTTAGGTTGGGGGTTAAATTCCCACTGGGACCACATATACTGAAAAAAAGATATATATGTATGCATTCACTACTGTAAGTCGCTTTGGATAAAAGTGTCTGCTAAATGGCATATATTTATATTTATTTATATTTAAACTACATATAAAGGAAACAGCAACATAAAAGAAACACCAACATAAAGTTTCTTAACACTGGGCGTTTGCCCACCACGAGCCACCAGAAGACCTTCAATGTGCCTTGGCATAGATTCTACAAGTGTCTAAAACTCCATTGGAGGGATGCAACACTATTCTTTCATGAGAAATTTCATAATTTGTTTTTTTGTTGATGGTGGTGGAAAATGCGGACTCAGGCGTCGCCCCAGAATCTCCCATAAGTGTTCAATTGAGTTGAGATGTGGTGACTGAGATGACCATGGCATATGGTTTACATCCTTCACCAAACTATTCAGTAACCACTTGTGCCCTGTGGATGGGGGCATTGTCATCCTGGAAGAGATCACTCCCATCAGGATATAAATGCTTCACCATAGGTGATCACTCAGAATGGCTTTGCATTTATTGGCATTTACCTTGCCCTTTAAGGGGTTGAAGGAACCTAAACCATGTCAGGAAAATGCACCCCAGACCATAACAGAGCTGCTGGAACCCTTTATTTACTCAAATGTTTCCTTTATTTTGGTGGTTACCTGTACATATAGTTTTGTATAGTAAATTATGTAAAAACAGTATACTATACAAAACGACACAGCTCAACCATAACACACATTAATGTGCACAAGACAACTCTATGCAAGCCCCCTGTTTCTGTCATCAACTGTAGAGTTGGAGCCTTTCCAAAAAGTCAGAAGGTCACATGGTGCAGTAATTGTGCAGCAGAGAATACCTGATTTAAATGACTGAAGATTAAATTACTATTATGTATTATTAAATAAATGCTGCAAATATGCACAACATTGCTTCAGTGCTGTGCATATATATGACCTCTGTGTTTCTCACTTTCATTCTTTGCATAATCAGGATTTTTCTCTGTCTCTGACATTACCAGGTGAATGCCCTAGTCAGCATGTCCTTATGGGAGTCCATTCTGGGAAACACCTGCAAAAACTGTGGAAGAGATTGAAGTAAAGGCTGTAGTGATTTCTGCTACAGTAGCGAGGAAGTGCGAGCACTGGGGATGATCCTCTGCTTCATGGTGCAGTCTCTCCACTGTGGATCTACAGCTCAACACTCAGCCTCTCAACTTAACCTCCATTGACATATTGAAGTTCAGTGGCTCATCATAGTACATGAAGCATCTCAGAGCACACACATGCACGCGTTCACACATGCACAGACACACACACACACACACACACACATGTAAACACTCAAAACACACGTGTGCAAACACACAAACACACATACACAAACATGTGCAAACACACACAAATAAATACAATTAATATTCTCTGCGTGGTTCCACAGAACAAGGAAATGTTGATTCTTTGCTTCTAACTACCAGGTGCAACAATTCTAATACCATATATCAAAACTATTTTTCTCCTCAAGCACCTGTACAAACATAAAGTGTGTGATGTAACGATGGCAAAACATTACATCAGTGTTAAATAATCATTATGCTGCTATATGATAGCTGCACCTCTGATCTGATAAATAATGTACTGAGCAAGATTTTAATCAGGAAGCTGAACTACAAGATCTTTAATGTAGCTAACTTTAACTCTAATGTAGCAGCTGTACTGTATTTATAGATTTAAAAGATTTAAGGATTTCATATTTAATATTTATTTCAGCTGTAGACAAGATACAATTAGTGGGAGGATAAATGTTAAATGTTAGATGTTAGTATTGAGAATACTGCTGGAGATAAATGATTGTATGGAAATAATCAACTCCCCAAAATGCAGTGTGATTGTGTGCCGGTATGAACCTTCTGGTTGAACCTTTACAGAAGTAACATGCATGGCCCGTGTTGTTTTCCCCTCCCCGGTTCGTGTTGCTGCTATTGTATCATTATATATTTATTTATTAATTTGGTCCATACATTGCTTTATGTCTTAATTGTGGCTTAAACGGAGGCCAAACCTGTTTTCCGTATGTATCTTGTTCCTGTTACTGTTCATGTTCCTGTTTGGTTTCCTCTCCACAGTGGAGCTGTGTTGTTAGCACTGATGAACTGGAGTAAGCTAGATAATCTGCCTATACAGTGAACACATTGCTAACATAGTTTCTGCACACCAGCCCACTGCTAACCACACAGATCACCTTACCCAGGAACATAAACCCAGCTCATGCATAGAGTGATACTTATTTACCCAGATACGTCTTAAATTTATTTTCTATTTATTTTAGCTTTAATTAATGATAAGCATATGTATATTGAAGTGCAGCTCAATAGTAAGAATATTTAGTTAGGTGTTTTGGTGTCTATTTTTCCCAATGTGGTCTACATTATGTTTAAAGAAAAAATCCCACAGGCTTTTTGATAAGCGTTAAAGGGCATTGTTAAGGGCATATAAATAGTTGCCCACCTTTTACACTCCAATTGACCTACACAGGCCTCTGTGCACTGTATTCTGCCTGAGCTAGTAAAGTCAGTCAAAATCAATGCACAGCCAGCAGCTATCTTCAGGGCAGACAAATAATAATTTAGAAATCAATTTGAGCGTGTCAGTGGCATCCAGTCAACATCAAACATGGGAGGCTGAGATAACCTCTCTTTATTTGAAGGTCATCCTCAACCTGTTTGAATCTGTTTTGCCTAATTGGTAAGTATGCTAATTTAAATAATGATCACATAAGAGCTGGATTCATATTTAATAGATTATTTTTAATGTCATAGCTCTGCACTTCCATTGAGATAATGTTACTTATAATAGGAAAATATGATTTAAAAATGTAAAAATCGGTCTCTCATCCTATTCGTTGCTCATCGGCCACCACTGGATTGTGGGTATAGTTCAATCAACAGCAATACTACTTTTCACAAACTTTTCTGGGATTAAATTATTCAATAAATCGTTTTTATGTATTTTTTATGTATTTATTTATTTATTTATTGGCTGTTGATATTTATAGTAGTTACCGTAGTGGTAACCAAGCAAAATATATATTCTTATCTTTATCTTAAGAGAACCTTTACATATATATTTTACTAGTAGGCTACGTCTTTGGAAACTCTTATCTGTTAAGTGTGACATGAAATATGTGAAAGAAATATGAATGAGTGGCGTGAAATATCACTCTTAAAGTTCATGAAAGCATGAATAAATTATTTATTTTACTTTGCTGTTTTCATTGTCTCAATTACACTATGCAACAGATTTCATAACATTAAAAAGTCGGATAATAAGGAAACAACATCTGGGGCACATACCCATTGTCTCACCACAAGTTTCACCTTAAAATTGACCCTACATTCAACAAAAGTTGTTTTGATACCGCAACAAATAATACATCGTAGTTAGTCGTTAGACATTTAGAGACATTTACTTTGGTCCGTGAATACCACACAAAACACACATGCCTCTGAAATAGAACCCGACAGAGCAACGTTTTGGTCTGCAAGGGGCAGCATCTCACAAGCGTCATGGCAACCTGGAGAGAAGGGGTGGTGCTGCTGTTTTTTTGCACCGCAAACACTACCCGGCCGCGCTGTAGAAGGAAGCTGCGGACGGATGTGGCGGAGCTTACCAACCAATACACTGCGCGCCGCTACTCGCTGGACGCGGTCTCCCAGCACCCATGCAGTGAGAAAGAGAAAAAACTTCTGATTAAGCTCAATTGTATGGTGTCTAAATAGAAGATGGCGCCGTCGGGCTCAGGCAGCATCAAAAGAAGCTGTCAGAGAGTTTTATATTGGATCCCAGTCCTTTTTATTACCATCATAGTGGCTTGGTCCTACTACGCCTATGTTGTTCAGCTCTGCATAGGTAAGGCTAATAAAAACACGCTGGTCACGTTGTTGGATTCGCATATGATGGAATAGCGCGAGTAGTCTGCAATCTTCCTGGTATGGCACCTGAGTGCTGTTAGTTGCTTTATATTCATTATTCGCAGTGTGAGTTAAACCTTACTTGTATCTGAATTTGGAGAAACTAGTATGGCTTGTTGCAGTGCATTATTTGTTTACGGTGATATGTTTGTTATTTGTAAGGTAACGTGTGAAGGGAGTTAGAATCCTTGTCAATACGAATTCATATATAGATGCTTTGTCAATTAGCTAGCATGTCAATTAATTAAATGAAAGGACCAGGAAATACGGGAAGCAGAAATGTTGAGTCATAGCAACAATACTCGTGTAAACAAGTTGCAAGCTTTTAAGCTGATTCCTCAAATTATGTGACGTTTAGTGATAAACATTGTAAACATTGAAAGATCATATTCTTGGCAGATGTCGATTTCTTGATATCGTATTTGTGTCACTTTATTGTCTCTGGTTTTTTTACCTTATGAGAATAATTGATAGTGTTAGTAGTAAGCCAATTAACAGTGCACATTTCAAATATTAATGCAGACATAATGTGTCTGTTCAGTGGCTTTGTTTGACATTTTAATTGTGTAGAGAAATATGGTAATTTCCTCCTCATGCACAATTGAGAAGTGTAAACATTGCTCATTTTTATGTATGCTGTCTCTGGTTGGACATCAGACTAGCTGCCTCTGTTAACAGTTTGTCTTATTTTATTAGTAAATGAGTTATACCGTTTGGTATTTTTATCATTTCGGCTTGTAATGTAAAGTTTATATTCTGTGCTATAGCACACAATGGCATCTGTGTGTATTTTTGTGTAGCTATTTATTTCTCAAAATCACAGGATGCTGACGAATTTAGTTAGTCCCAAGCAGTGAGCCTGGATAAGGGCCATTCACAGCACGCTCCTGAGGGCTTTCTAGTCGCTCCTATCAAAAGTCTTCATTGTGGTGGTAGACTGCAGGGTATGTGACTAATATACTGTCAGTGTTTGGCCATAACTGGAAAGTTTTGTTGAATTGGCCTAGAGCTAGTTCCACATTCGGTGCATTGTATGTGGCTCTGTAAATCTGATTAAAGAGGGTATGCACAATGCTCCACGTTTCGTTGTGGGGAAGCGTCAAGACGTAACTAAAACAGATCTTCCTGATCGAATTTGTCTTGTGTTGCATAGCAGCTACACATATTGTTCATTACTGTTTATGTTGTGTGAAGAGAGCAGCATCTTGTGAGCATTTCCAACACAAATGGAAGTCCAATATTTCCCATTAGCATCTCATCCTGGATCATTTGTGTAATTGCTGAATATCAAAGACTGACATTGACATGTTTTTCGCCACATGAAGCTTAAATGCCTTTCTCTTTGACCAGAGATGTTCACACTGCCATTTCCTTGTACTATTTTTCTTACAGTAGTAGGAGATATTTTGTATCACACTACCACAAATGTATCACATTCAGTCGGCGTGGGATGGGGCCCACACAGCCCAATTATTTTTTCCTTCCCCAATTTTATGGATCAGTTCTTCTACCAATATTTGTAAACTACTACAGATAACCAATTGGGTACTGCAGCTAAATATCTGAACAGCAGTGGTCCTATAGATGCAATGAATGAGAAGACAAAGTGTTCTATTAACCATTCCCATGAAACGAATGTGCGTTTTTCATTTCCTTTGCCTGGTAAAGGTCAGAGAAACCCACATTGTAGGCCAGGGTGGATGCAGCATTCTGAAAGAGTCAGCCACTTAAACATTTGGCATTATTACACAAAATAATTGTTTTAGCCAGCTTGTTTCCATCCCAATTCTAAGAATTAATGAGAGTTAATGATTAAATTAAGAGTTAATGAGAGCTGAGAACTAATTTAATGGCAGCTGAGAAATAACTTGCGGATTGTGGCAGAGTCTTTGAATCAATTCCATGTCAATTCAGGAAATTAATTGAAATGCAATTCATTCATTAAAAAAATCCTCACAGAACATTGTTGGAATTTTCTATTCATGATGGATTTCAGTTAGTGTTGTGTAGGACAAGGCAGTGCAAAGCCAGAGTTTGATGTTCAACCGCTCCATTGTGCCAAGTGAATACAGCAGAGCTCTGATGGGAATACCTTAAGGGACATTACATCATTTCTGTGAAATATGACCTGTTTTCTTGTCCTGAAAAATTAAAGAATCATGTTGGGTAAAGGTGTGTCTCCCCTGTTGCTGGGTCTAGTGCCAGCATTCTAACATTTATTGAATATATATATATATATATATATATATATATATATATATATATATATATAAAATGAATAAGTTATTTATTGTTTATTGATGGTTGTCTCTGTGTCTATTAACATGTAATTTCCCTAACAGTTCTACAATCACACATTTAATTTAGTGACAACTGCATATCTTTCTTTAATTATAATTATATAATTATAATTATTAATTATTTCTGAATTGTCCCACTCAAGAACACTTTTCAGAGTAGAGATAAGAAACTTTATACACCCATTCCTCTCATAGCAAGGCATAATTTGATTTAAACATTTAATTTCCATCTATTAGCATCCATTTACCTGATGGATGCTAATACACACACAAAATGTTATTTCCTTTATTGCCTTTCATCTTTTTAAGTTGGTGCATAATTAGTATCCATTCACCAGTCAGGTTGTGGATTCGTGAATGCATATTTTTACAGGTTTCCTTCTATGTTGTGACATAGGGTAAGATCGCATGGTAACTATACATGTTATGGCCTGTTCATGCATATATCCCCTATTTCCTCAGTGATGGAAGTTTTTATCGGTAATGGAAACAGGATCAAAACAGATGTGTCTACTGTGACAGCTTATTTAAATACAATTTGAAATAAATTACAAATATTTTATTATGTCAGAAATAGAAACATTTTTAAAGAAGGAAAATTACACTAGTCCAGCGATCCACTGCCTGTTGTTCTCCGTGACCTCAGATTGCACCCAGAGCTCCCTGAATTGATAAACATCAATGAAAGGTATTTGCACTTCAGGGCATGAAGCTGTAAGATCGATCCATACTGCAAGCTCATCATGTTCAATCTTAACTGAGAAATAAGTACACACATTGTTTATCATTAGGCTTGCAAATTGCAGTCATAAATATATGTACATTTCAGAAGTAAAAAGTGCATGAGGAGTAAATCAATATGACCATTTTCTTAGTTTTTTCCTCTACCATGTTTGATCAATTAGTTCACTTCATGGCAAATGTGGCTATGGCTGTACAAGTGTTGTTGCTGTATATGTTTTGTTTTCAATAAACATATTTGTTTATCTAATTGAATTGACTACTGCAGGATCTTTTGAATGTCCCTGCAACCTGAAAAGCTACAAGGAATGGAATGTCTTATGTCATAGTTTGTTCTTGCAAAATGGGACATACAGTACAGTTATTCTGCTGTGAAGTCAAAGCCTAGTCTGATAAAATAACCACACCTTGGCTGACGGCAACAGTATTAGAAAACTCAAATGTGGCTGTTTCTTTTTCTTGTTTGGTCGAATTATTGAATGTTTGACATTAACACGAAGATGCTGCTCTTAGATCTTGAGCTCTGAAATTATTTTGTCGAGAGCTGATGGGTCTAAATGTTGTCATTCGTATTGAATATGATGTCAAGCATGTGAGTGATAATAATGGAGAATGTGCCCGGAGGCTACTGCTCCCGAGCTCCGTGTCAGATGTGTCAGAGGCAATAGGGATCACGCCACTGACTGCAGGCCACTGGATTAGTCCACAGCCTCTGCCGGGCTGCAGTCCGAGACTTTCAGCAATGTTCTTTTTTCTTATTTTGTCGGAAACTGACGAGTCCAACTTTAGTGACCATGGTTCCCAAAGGTTAAGAATCTGAAAAATCTCTGCTTGTGTTTTGTCCCAGAGCTCGCACATTGCCCACACGTTATCAGCAACAACAAATTCCTTCCCACAATCCAAGTACTGTAGCTGAGGCCTTTAGAGTAAAATGAAACACTTGTATTACTGTGTACAGTAGATGTGGTGGTTGTCCTGGATGTCTTTGTGGCTCTGAGCATTCTTATCGTACATTTGAGAAGTGTTCTCATTATTCCTTTATGTGACCCCACCACCCAATGGTTTATTTTCAACCTGACCCTGTTTCTGAGATGGCATTTTGATTACACGCTTGGGCTGGGATTAAGCCAACCATTACACAGAACTTATTAATTTAACAAAGTGTTTAGGCAGTAATTTAACTAGTACTTTCCCTCAACCAATCAGCTAGCATTCCATAACTAAATGCCAACTGTACATTCATTTTATCCGATAGTAACATAAGATGTTTTTGCTACCTTTGGTCTGGTGAAACCTACTGTGTATTGGTAACTCCCTAGTAATGTTACTAGCATGCCATCTACTCAAAGTCAGTGATTACTTTCTTCCCTGCCTTGTTTGATGGCAGAGTGGTTGCTGCTCTACACTGCCCCCTGGATGTCAGTGTTGCATGCTCTGTGTCTTTGACATTGATGCCCTCCTCCCTTAAAGACATACTTCTATTTTATTGCCATCACATTTCTTGTAGCCATATCTTACCAGGACTCATTCCTTCCTCTAAACACACCCAGGTGGCTCAGAGGCTGTGACGGCATTTGGAGTGATGTATAACATAGCAATAACATTATTTCTCTGCCACTGTGTAATAATTATGTATGTATGTGTATGCCTGTTTATTATATTTTTTCTCTTTCTATTACACATGACCTTCATTGATGTAAACACCAACAACAATACTAATGCTTACAGTGACTATATAATGGACTGCTCTAATTATACACAAACAATTCTGCCTTCATAACTTACCAGTTCTACCATTCTACCAAAAATTATTGATGTCATCATTTTTTTTCATGAGACAAAAATGTAAATAATACACAAAGTTTTGAATGGTGTGAATACACATAACTACATTATTTCTGATCAAGTGTTCCAATATTGGTGCACATTGTTGTTACAAAATAGACAACAAAAGATCTTTTGTTATCTTAAAAAAATGCCACTGTAACTGAGGTATATGTAGAGCATCAGCACAGTGCAGTGATTGTTTCATTGGACTACAGAGGAACAAGTCAAATATAAATACGATAGCACTAGGAGAGCATGTGCCTTGAAGAAATACAGAGGTAATTGTAAGAGTGTAGTCAGCTGATCCTTCTAGTTCAGTGGTAGATTTAATCGTATTATCTGCCTGGTTAACTGCCTAACCCCAAGCAATCTCTGCTTGACTCAGTTTTATGTTTTTGTTGTTTTCCCCATTTTTTGGTAAAATCATTTGGCACAATCTTAAACCAGAATCTTAAGTACCTTTACTTAAAACCTTAGTTTTAAGTAAAATTCTTAAATATTAAGAATTTTACATTTTAAAGTTTAGAATCTTAAAAAGTCTAGTCTGCAAATGTATTTTTGTTGGATTTTATTTCAAATTATTATGAGCAGTTGTATTGGTATAAAAAAACATAATTTCCCAATTTTATTGAGCATACCATATAGTTCATTACCGGTATTGTTTATTTTATACAGCATCCTTTGCTTGTCTTTATCAAGGTTGTGAAGAATTTCAGAGGTGCTTCTGTCCTTTCTGGAGCCACACTGTGTTTCAGGGAGGATGTTTTCAGTTATGTGTAAGGCGACACACTGCGACTCGAGCTAGCACTTTGAGTAGTGAAATGCTGTTCACTCATCTGGATTTGTCCTCTTTCTATTTGTGGATGGTGACAATGTCTTTCCACTCTTGAGTTTCTGCACTCGTATTATTCCTGAGGCTTCTCACTGCAGAGAGGACCTCTGAGAATTTGAGCAGGTCGTCCATGGAAGATTTGCGAGTGCCTCCAGGACAATGAGATCAGCAGGGTTGTGCTGCCCGTGCCCAGCGCTCAAAGAGATTTGTTGTTTTTCCTTATACAGCACTGAATCATCTACGGATCTCACTGGGGTGATGTTTCTCTTTTGTGGGCCGTAAATGGATTTTATTGCATCGTAGGCGTGAGTGTTGTTGGTGTCTGCATAGCCCTGGATTTCGTGGGATTTCCTGAGCCTCCACTCATTTTCCATGGACCTGATCTGCTTTTGTGTCTGAGTGCGGATAGATTTCCAGTGTGGGATGCGTGATGGAGACTGGGGATTGGAAAGGTAAGCAATGAGGGCTTTCCAATTTGTTTATAGGAGGTTTTTAATTTCAGGTGAGCTGAAACCAGCGCATCAAACCAGTCTCGGTGATGTCTATGCTGATTGACCGATTGACTCAGAGGTGGCTTGTTGTACTGTTAGGCCAAGTGAGTGACCTGACCTTAGTGACGGAGACTTTGTTTTGGTCATGTTAGATTATGTTGTCCAGTAGGTGCCAGTGTTTAGACCATGATGTTTTGCATTTGCTCTTCATTCAGAACATAGTGTTTGTGATTAGTAGCTGGTGCTCGGCTAATGACAGGAGTCTGAGGCTTTTGTTATTCATTTTGCCAATGCTGTGTGTTCCGATGACTCCGTGCCAGAGTTTGGCACCAATGCCCACTCTAGCATTGAAGTCACCTATGAGCACCAGTTTGTCAGACTGAGGGGTTTTGAATAGGGCAGCATCTAGGGAGTCGTAGAAGGCATCCTTGATGTTTTCATCTGCATCCGAGGTGGGTGCGTAGGCAGGGGGCTGCCAGGACTCACTTTGTTGAATCTGCGTATCTTGTGTCCGCAGACACAGCCTTTGTCTTCGGTGTCCCTGCAGACTGGCTCACAAGGCAGTGGGAGCAGCAGACATAATGGTGGCCTGCACTTGCCATGTCAAGGAAAATCGTATGGCGTTGTGGAGTTTTGCATGGAGCTATTAGTCCACTCTTGGTCTGTGACTACTTATTCGCCAGGTGAACCTGCTTATTTCATAGCTATTCTGCATATCTGCCCACAGTCTGCCAACTATCTGCCACCTGTGGATGCGGTTGGTAAAAGCCAGCTTTGCTCCAACTCCCCACACACATGCGCATACACAGACACACACACACACACACACACACACACACACACACACACACACACACACACACACACACACACACACACACAGGCACACATTTCCGTTGGAATCCTCTATTTTTATTGAACCCATTTTGTAACACAATCAGTTCAGCTCACACCAAGTATAAGCCAGTAAGTGGCACATCCCAAATACAGATGTACATGATGAGCACCATGCTTGCTATGTGTGCAGAATAAAGCTTTGTTTAAGTCCCGAAGGGAAGGTTGCAATGATTTCTCAGATGCTGAGAAGGCAGAGCTTCCCCACAAATTTCAAATGGCACCATGTCAACTTGTATACTGTTTTTCCTCTGTTTGCATGATTGATGGAAACCAGCAGTGAATATCTGTTTTCATTAAAGCTAACCTCGTCACACTCCTTGTAGGAATTATAAGTCCTTACAGACAATTTTTTTCTCCTCCAATTTTTTTTGGGTTAGAAGGAAATGTTTGTTAGTGTCCTTCAGCCAGCTCTATATCTGTTACTCTGAGGACATTTTGAAGTAAGGAGCACTGTCATAGGATACCACTATACATAATTTATGGTGGGATTGAACGACAGCACGGTCCCATGGTTAGTGTCTTATACTTAATGTGTTGCCACAATTTGTGTTTAATATTTAGACAGGAATGAACAAATAAGCAGGTGCTTCTACTGCAGAAAATTGAACGGTTGAAGTTGTTTACTGTTGCCAATTATGATGCTGAAGAAAGATGATCCCCTACATTTTCAGTTCTGGTAAGGCACAAGGGGCTTTGTGTTGTACATGTCATGCACTGGCACACTGGTTCTGTACGAATACCTCAAGTCTGGTCAATTTAGCCTCAAACAAAAGCATAAAGCAGTTCCTTTAAAATTGGTTGACAAACCCTGGTTAACAAACCCTCCAGCATCCAGTCACAGTAAAATGAGCGATAATGTAAATGTGGGACATCTTTTAGCACTGCTCATTAGTCCAATATCTATTATTTAAGCTTGTCTTGGTTGTTTGAGTAATGATGATCTTGAGAAAAGGGAGTCTTGGAACTCTGTGTCTTGGTGTTGCTGTTATAGTCTTAACTAATCAGGGTTTCTCAGGTTTTCTTCTTTGAGATTTGTGACTTCTTTAAAACCATCATATATTGCATATGCGTTGGAATTTATGGAGTGACTCCATTTTCGTTTGTTTTCATCAGCTTGGTTGCTCATGATCGTGCAGGTCTTGACATCTCTTGTAAATTTATATTTATATTTCAGGCATTTAGCAGATGCTCTTATCCAGAGTGACTTACAAAAAGTGCTCTTCTCTCAGTCAGCATATTGTACGAATGGGACAGCAACATTAGTCCAGTCATTAACAAACCCCATTACCACCACCTTGGAATCATGATTATGCCTGGATAATATGACTTAAGAGGCCACTGTTCTAGCATTGAATGGATTTGTAGAGCCAGGGCCTGATTTAATGGGCAATTGTAATGTACATCATTGCTGCAGTTCATGCAAATATGTGTTTTGAGTTTTTCATAAAGCAGAAATGAATCTATCGATTGTTGTTCACAGAAATGTTCAAAAGATTGCATGCACATTTGACACCACTTGACCCAGCAGTGAATGAGATTTACGAATTTGTATATTATCTGCAAACACTGTGACTTGATTGGCTTTTGGGAGCAAAGTAAAAAACAGCTGAGAGTCAATACATTTGTACAAAGTTTTATGGGAATTGGATTGTCAGTTTATGAGGGGATGGTATTTGAATTCATAATCTTTCTAGAAAATTAGCTTTTGGCAGAACTAATGTCAATTGGGAATATATGTTTTGGTAAAGTGAATCTGTGGACAATTGCATTGGCTCTACACTTTACATTTAATTTATTGGAGTTTTTTATCATATCAAAACTTGGCTGCCTTATTGGACCATCACCCTATAAAAACATGTCAAATGCCTTAACCCCGTTAATGAAACCAACAAAAACAACTTGGTTCCAGCAACGTATGAGCTTGGCTTATTTGCTAATGGTAGCTCTCTCTATCTCTCTCTAGATATATTTAGCTTTTTGTCCTATTTTTGCTATTTCCTTCATGCTGCTCCGATTGAAAAGTACTTTAAATTACTATGTAACAAGCATCCAAAATCTGCCGTTAGGGACTAAAAGCCTTTTTCTTAATGTGCCCACAGTGTTGTGAAATAGAGAAGCCCCTGTTTGTGGCTGTGTTTTTGCTTTACACTTCACTGGAAATCAAGCCCAGAGTCTCAGGCCAGGCTCCCAGTTTCACTGGCAGCGTACTGACACAGTGAGAGCCTCCTCCCGGCTCACCTTTCTTGAGAATTGGCAGCGCTCTCTGGGCAGCGCAAGGAGTTGACAGGAGCCAGGATCTGGCTCACTGATCCATAGGGCCAGTCAGTAGCTCCCCTCCCTGTGGAGAAACTGCCAGAGGCTCTCCACAGCTAGCCAGCTGCTGCTCAGTCACCCCAGGTTTTTAAAGAAATGGATCTTGTGGATAGTCAGGTCAAACAGATATTGTGAATGTGTCCTACAGCACAAACACAGCAAGAAATGTGTGTATTTCATCAGCACCATATGGGTATCTGTTTTGTCATTCTACATTGTGCTCTGCTGTCCTCCTTTACTGAGCCATTTGTGCCTTTGGATGTCCCCAGTATATAGCCGGGGGAGCAAAAAAACTGCAAAAAATAAATCAAGTAATTAATCATGGTCACTAAAGCTATGGTCATACGGTTATAGCTAAGCTATAGAATTATGGGCTGAAACGATGTGTGGTAAATGGCACACAAAATTGCTACACACTAAATTAAAAGATAAACAGTTTGGTGACATTGGCATGATTCAATAGGGATTAAACAGGTTCAGTCAAATCCTTGTTCAGACATGGGACTGAAGAGAATATGCTGGAGAGAGTACAGAAACATAAGATCTGAGTGAGATGCATATTAAGCATAACAATTACTTCAGGGAGACAGCCATACTTTTATTAAGAATTTATTTTGCTGATTTTCTTTTGGCAGACTGTGACAGAAATGTAGTTTGATATGCTAACAAAAACAGCCTTCCCCTCATTGAAGCTGATACTCAACGCGGAGGTGAGTTATACAGTCAAAGAGATGTAATCGCATCGTTTCCTTCTTTTTCAGAGTCTGTTGACAACATCGGGGAAAAAAGTAAGTACTCCGACATAATCCCATGGGTATTATTTGTGCCTTTTGTGTGGTCTAATCCTAAACAATTTGTTTAACTTTGCACTTGTATAAACTGTGTCACTCAGCAAAAGGAGATAACTGGAACAGTTAGCTGTTTGAGCTCATCACTCTTGTTGCTGGGAGAGACACATTTTTCAGGTCTCCATTAAGGTCGCTGTCCTCGGTCTGGATTGAGGAAGTCAGCCACACTGAACCCATCTGCTGATCGATAAATCATTCTGTCCTCACCGCGGTGAGCTCTTTATCAGAACAGCCACATCGTCGGGGGGAAAAGCCAGGGGAAATTGATGATGATCATAAACCCTCATATATCCAGATAAATATAACGGACAGGTCTCGGATCAGCAGTCTCCAAAGCATGACATAAAGGCATTAAATGAAGGCACTTATTTCATTGTCAGCCGAGCAGCTCGTAATTACAGGCAACAACCAAAATAAAGGAAACACCAACATAAAGTGTCTTAATAGGGCTTAATTGGGCCGCCATGAGCTGCCAGAACAGCTTCAATGCCCTTTGGCGTAGATTCTACAAGTGTCTGGAACTCTGTTGGAAGGATGCAACACCATTCTTCCACAAAAATTCCATAATTTTTTTTCATTGAAGGTTGATTGTGGTGGAAATCGCTGTCCAGAATCTTCCATAGGTGTTCAATTGAGTTGAGATCTGGTGACTGAGACAGCCATAGCATATGGTTTACATCATTTTCATGCTCAACAAACCATCCGTTGACCACTTGTACCCTGTGGATGTGGGCATTATCATCCTGGGAGAGACCACTCCCATCAGGATAGAAATGCTTCACCATAGGATGAAGGTGATCACTCAGAATGGCTTTGTATTTATTGGTGATTACCTTGCCCTCTAAGGGGCTGCATGGACCCAAACCATACCAGCAAAATGCACCCCACACCTTCTACTGATTCCTTTATTTTCACAGTTACCTGTATGTTCATGTGAGTTTGCTGTACACAGCTTCCATCAGTTTAATTGGGTGGAGCATTATGGGTAAGTGACTGCCCAGGTGTTATCCCCTGCATTTGATCCTCTGCATTTATTCCCCTCCTTATGTGCACTGGTGACCGGCAGGAGTCATCTTAATCATTTGAAACGAGCTGAAATATTGGTTCACGGTCAGGGGCACAGACGTGAACCCACAATATTTCAGCCCTTACAGTCTATTGTAAAAAAAAAAACATTCTGTTACCCCATTGACTCTTCCTAACCTGGTCTCTTCTCCATTTGGAAGCTCTAATTATCCTCCCGCAGCTTTGGCTGTCTGTCTTCAGACGCCGTAAAACACAAATCAGCTGTTTTTATTTATTTCTGAATGTCAGCATGCAGCTTAAGTGCCTCCTCACCAAGTGCTGAAACAATGGGCGTCCTGCTTCAACAGCTTCCTCGAGGGCCTCTGTGTTGTGGTCAGAAGCAGACAGCGCTACCGTAGCTTTTTATCTTTGTCTGTCATTTCTCATTTTTACTTGTCTCAGAAATAATGTAATTGTCTGCTGAATCCAACAAGGGATTCTGAATGATTAATATATGTGCTGTTTTTCCATGACACCGTGTTTTCCTGTGAAACGGCGCCTTCTTATCTGTGTTTCTAGACATCTTAGATCTGTCAAACTGTGTGACCCCATACTTGATTGTGCCTAAAGACATGCAATTTAGTCTAAAATGACGGATAACATTGCGCACTTGGAGAGTTTTATTGTGATTTGTACAGATGCATCTGTATTGATGTTTTACACAACACCTAGATAATTGAATAGACCTCAGTGAAATACCTCATTATTTTGGGGGGGAGTTGTATTATGTTACGGGTATGATTTAATCAGTCAGTCTATTAATTTTAGCAAGAGTAAGACCATAGTCCCCAAGGGGATTGTGGAAAACATGTGGCCAGTTTCATATTTCAGTCTCATATATCTGTGGGAAATATTAAAGTCTGAATGATTTTCCACCTTTGAAATCCCACAGAACAAGTTATTATTATGTTTTAGTAGTAGGCAATATTAAAGAAAAACATACTAATCTAAATAAAACCAAGACGTTGAAATGTATCTGCAAAAGGGGACAAATCAGAGGTTACTATTATGGAAAATGAGCAAAGTCAGTTATAGCTTTAGGTGTGCATACTGCAGAAGATAAATTAAAGAGCGGAAGTATTGCAGAGATAATGTGTGTAGTGGTGTGCCTTTAGGAGATCACAAAATGTATGACTATGCAGCACTAATGTTAGCAGGCAGTCCATTCATTCCCCTCGGGAGCGAGTGAAATCAGATTTAGCTGGAGGAGTACAAAAAAGACAAAGAGTTGAGTACTAAAATATGGTTCTCAAGGGATGAGGGAGGATGTATGCACTAAAATAAAGAGGCTGATCTTTTAGACCAGAAATAAGCATTCACATAAATGAGTTCTGAAGTCAATTAAAGTGGACTAATGTAAGCCACCAGTAGAATGTTAGAAGTGAGCATTTATTTTCATTTTGCGATTTAATATATAGTTGTGTTATTTATTGTTCTCTGTTTTCTTTCGTTATTAGGTCTAAGGACTTCCAAAGCATCAACATAATGTCTGTAATTACAATTTAATCCCAATCATATTGTGTCCTCTGACGCGTGTGTCTGTGTTCCATTGCAGTTGTTTGTCTCCTGGCGTATCATGTATTTTTCTTCATGTTCGCGTGGGCGTACTGGCAAACCATTTTCACGAAGCCAATGAATCCGCTGAAAGAGGTGAGCATCTGCCAGTGCATTGCAATGCGACACTGTGTTCGGCGAAACTCCAGGGCTCCAATTTCCTTCAAATTATTCAGGAGGCCATTATCAGTTCAATGGAAATGACATTACATCTTTACATCGAACTGACATAGAGAGCGCCGTGTCTGACAATACCTGTCCCACGGCTGCCTTTCATGTCAGCAGTTCCTGATTGCTTGTGTACAGCTCCCATATTTTGCGCTTGACATTTCTTACCTTAATGACGCCTCGGTAAATAGTATACAGTGCACTGTATACTTGCATGTGAAAAATATTTCTTGCCCTGCAGGTATACATTAGATTGCAATGCCATGGGAGGGGGACATGGGAAGGTCATATTAAAGTAGAAGCAATATCCGTGCCGTCCTGCTTGTTATTCAGTTTTGCAGCATGGCAGTGTTATTGGGTTTCCGTCTTCAGTCATGAAAAAGTCGAAGTGCATCAGTCTAATAATGTACCGATGCCCTAGTTATCCTCATGGTTGCTCTGCTTGCACTGAACATATGAAAAATCAAGGGTACACCCTTATGCAACAAACATATGTTGAAATATATTGAAACATATGCTGTAATATATTAAATAGATGCTAATATATTATTATGTTATTTTTGTTCCAAAATATATTATGGTTCTATTAAATATATGGTAATACTCTTTAAAATATTGCCAATAATCTGTATATTGTGCAATATATTTTAAAATATATTTTGCAATACACATGACAATATAATTTCACCCAAATGCCTGTCATCACTTGATATCATTGCTATATGTAAATACATGCTGAAAATATTGTGAGAACGGTGTTTAATTGATACAAATAATAATTTTAAAAACTAGAATGTGAATACATTAAATCTCCATATATGGAAATTCCATTTTCTTTGCATACCGGATACTTCCGCCTGGTTAATGCTGTGGTCCATTTCTTCAGTGCTCATAGCACAAAAGTGTCAAGACCATGCCGTAATATACTGGTACTCAAAGGAATCGTTTGCACCACCTTTGGAAAGATTCAGATGTGAAATATTTGCTCTTTGTAAAGTGTTTTCTTGCCATGCTAGAAATGTGTTGCTAGATGTGTTGTTTTTTCTTCTTTGTTCTCTGCAGTTTCACCTGTCATATGTTGACAAAGAACTGCTGGAGCGAGAAGATCGGGGAGAATCACAGCAGGAGATCTTGAGAAGAATAGCCAAGGATTTGCCCATCTACACCCGGACAATGTCTGGAGGTAAGTGTAAACAGAGCTCTTACTGTCAGTCACCGACTGCAAATAGGGCTCTTCTGTCCCATCAAGGCCCTTTGATTTGGTCTGTGATTTAGATCACTTCATAACCTAAATCATTTCCTTGTGTTTTGTTGGTAAACTAAATAAAACAAACACATTGTGCAAGGTGGAAAGAAGTAACTGAATGTACAAATATTGAAACCCCAGTAGAAACGATTAGGACATTTTTTTCAGTGGAAAGAAATGTGCAGAGCCATCTTAAGAAAGGCTTGATCTCTCAGCACAGACGGACAGATATAAGCAGGTTCACAGCAATTGTTGTGAAATATACAGGCCTGTGGAATCAATACAGTCTGTATGTATTGATGTATTTTTTATTGGCAGGCTGGACAGTACCTGGCCTGCAGAATGTATTCTGCTTGTAGCGGGCGTTCTAACTCATTGCTTCTCCTCAGCTATTCGTTTTTGTGATCGCTGTCAGCTGGTGAAGCCAGATCGATGTCATCATTGTTCAGTCTGTGATAAGTATGATTCTACTTTCACCCAATCCATTTAGACTTTCTCATTAACCTCATGGCGGAGTAGAGCAAGTGTAGCATAATTAAACTCTATGATGACTTTTACAGGTGCATCTTAAAGATGGATCACCACTGTCCCTGGTATGTAGCCTATTATTATTATTATTATTATTATTATTAATAATAAATCATCATAATTAATCATAATTTGGTTTGACCCTTGATGCTGTAAAATGTGTTCATTTACTGTGGTTTTCATTCAACAGAGAAACTATTTAATATTGATATATGGAGCAGATGTGTGCTAATTTAAAAAGGTCTGTGTGTACATTCATTAAAGTAAATGAAAAGACATTGAAGCTAAGTGTTACTGTGTCTGCTTTTCTGTGCATTTCTCATGACCTGTTGATTGCCACTTTAAATGCAAGACCCAGTTCCCATTACCCTGTTTATCATAAATGGTCTTTCTTTACAACTTGTGGTTCACAGACAGAATATATTCTATACCTGTATATACTTTTAATTTAATGCTCCGATCCTACTAAATGCCATCACATTCCTTGTTGCTGCTCCTATTCATTTTGTGAAAATCCATTATCAAATGGGCGTAGTAAATAGGCGCTGGGCTCAACAGGAAGTCAATATTGTGAGATTATTAGAACCTGAACTTTCTCTAGTAAGGCAGATCAAGTTTCAGTTGAAATTACCCCAGCAGACATAAATTACATTACATTGGCCTTTCCTAGAGCAAAGCTTATTAACACATCTTACAATTATTGGGTTTATTTAATCCAAATGAATGAAGTCTATCTGTTCATACTTGTGAGAAGATGGAGTTGTCTATTATCATTTGGCACACTGTTAAATATCCTGCCTTATTCTGTGTTTTTTCCAGGGTAAACAACTGTGTGGGCTTCTCCAACTACAAGCTTTTCATGCTTTTTCTGTTATATTCTCTACTGTACTGCCTCTTCATTGCTGCTACAGACTTGCAGTACTTCGTCAAATTCTGGACTGTAAGTTTGTTTTTAGCTCTTAATATTGCTTGTCGCTCACTCATAATGCAGTCAGACAGAATAGAGCTGCTGGCCTTTCTGCGCATTTCAAATAGACTTAATCTAAATTAATTTAAGCTATGGTATAATGATCCTCCCAGCTTGAATTAATGTGTGTATGCCTTTCAAAGAATGCTTGTTAGGACTTTTAGCCAATTAGTGCCATTGCATCTAATAAACGCTTACATTGTCGGTTTGTAAAGTAGAGTCTTATAGAGTTCAGGAGTCATATACAGTGTATATATATATATATATATGAATTATGAACTGAATGTTGTGCAGTTAGCATGCTTTGAATAAAATTGAACAGGTAAACAAGGAACCACAGCAGATGAAGTGCACTTATCTATGTAGGGGGTTTTAATCCATGAGTTTGTTTTAGCTAGAGGATCAGCACAGAATAATAATCAGCATAAATGTGGTGATTACCTTGTGTTTCCTAGAAATAATCTGAGACAAAATGCATGTTGTTTCCTCCACTCTTTGTTTGATTTCAACACTAATATTTGGTCTCAAATTGCATTTTAATTAATACATTACTGGGAATCTTTGTAATCTCTGTAATCTGCTGTGTGCAGCAATTCCCTTCCTCTACATTTCAATGTTATGATAAAAAAAGGTTTCATGTTATTTATTTTTTTACAGAGATTCCACAGTGACTTTCATTTTCCATCAACAAATGTGTACAAATTACAATTCCCAATAATACTTTGAAGCTACTGTTTATAACAGCCAGTGTGAGTGAGGACAGAGGACAATTTTTTCTAAAAGAGCTCTGTGACAAGTACACAGATGCAGACGCCATAAAATTCTTCTCTTTGTGTGAACCAGTCCTGTCTTACTGTGTAAAGGTTTTGTCTTTGTGTGAAACAGTTCTGTGCGTGACTGTCTCCTCTGTGGGTGAAAATATGCTCTGTGTATGAAAGACTCTTCTCTGTGTGTGAGTCTCTTCTGTAGGCCTACATGGAAATATCATCTTTGCTTTTCTGTTCTCCACTGTATGTGAAAGTCACCTGTGTATATCTGACTGCCTTCTCTGTGTTTAGCTGTCCATCTTGTCCGTGCATCTGACCATTTCCTCTGTGTGTGACTGTCTCCTCAGAATGGGCTGCCTGACACACAAGCTAAATTCCACATCATGTTCCTGTTCTTTGCGGCCTCCATGTTCTCCATCAGCCTGTCCTCTCTGTTTGGGTACCACTGCTGGCTGGTTGGCAAGAACCGATCCACTCTGGGTGAGCCCTGTCTTCCGTCAGCTGCTGACTGAGCTGTGCTGTGTGTCATTACTGTCTCCGCCATGGTGTAGAATTGTAGGCTCCCCCCCCCTCCCCCAATTTATCTCGTGTCGTGTTGCGGGCTTATCCCAATGACTGTTCATACTTTCAAGCCAAAGCTTTTTTAATATTGGCAAAGGACATTTGTGGTTTGAATGGCCTGTTTGAACCAAGCTTATTCTCGTATGATGGCGCCAGGATGAAATGTCAGTGAGCCTCTTGCCTAGTGAATGACCCGCTGTCTCCGTGGACACGCATTCACAAGACCAAGGCACTGCGCATGACTGCACTCACTCAACTGCGCCTTTCTCTGCCGCAGAATTCCTTTGACAATTTCCTTACCCTGTGTTCTTAGTTTCCTACATCACTCAAAAGTGCCTTAGTGAAAACAGGAAGTGTAGATGGCTCTGAAAGTGTTTAGGCAGGCAGTTATGATGCTCCAACTCACTAGCTCTGTGTTGAATAATATTTTTTATTGAAATGCATGCAATGGTTGGGATTAATTCCCTACCCATGGGAGGAATAAACAAACAAATGAAAGGGGTGGAACATTGAGTGTACCATTTGACGCAAAATGCAAAATATAGCTTTTTCCTATAAAGATGAAGAGCTTCATTTGTGTTTCTGTCACTGGTGCACTGTGTTCACTACACATAATCTTTGCAGTGATTTATGTTGTTTCAACTAATGACTGAAATGTGATGGGAATTATCTGAGTACTGTGTAAGTGGAAGAACATCACAGGTAATCAAGTACTAAATATTTGACAGCTAACCACATGGCTTTAGACTTGCCTACTCACATTTGAATGTTACTCATTTACATATCAGCTCAAATTGAGTTTTTTAATTACCTTCTCAATTAAAGAGCAAAGCTATTGGGGATTTATTTAGACCTTCCCTGAGTTAGTACCTATATAGTATATTAATGCTATCTTTGTGGAAGCCGTCACTTAAGCAAGCTCTCATTGTGCATGCATAGTGCTGACCCTTGTCATTTTGGAATGGATTAACCAGGTACAGGGTTACAATGTCATGAAAGGGTCACAAAGCAATTAGCTTAGAAATTGGATGATAAATGGTGCCCTGTTGGGAATGCTGGTGTGAGAGAGCAGGTATAAGTGAATGCACAATTAGCAGACTATGGAATGTTGTCCACAGGAAAGACAGTCATTACATGTGGTAATACCACATTTTTTATTGGCTGCTGATGTCTCCTGCTGCGTTTTTCCCACTACAGCTGAGAAGCCTCACAGCCCTGACTGTACTTTATTTTGTTCATTTATTAATCTTTTTTGGAATTGCACAGTATACTGTTTATGGGGCATACTGTAATAACAACAGGACAAGTATAGTTTTCCATAGCAATGCCTTCCATAAAAAGTGAAATCACAGAATAAATCAACTCTATTTCCCTACAACTCTGAGTCCTACATAAGCTGGCAGATGTGTGTATCTATTTTCCTGTAGGTACTTAAGTATTTTCACAGGGAGTAACATGACTGTGATTTAAGGAGTGTGTGTGTGTGTGTGTGTGTGTGTGTGTGTGTGTGTGTGTGTGTGTGTGTGTGTGTGTGTGTGTGTGTGTGTGTGTGTGTGTGTGTGTGTTCACTAATTCAAGGCATATGTATTTATATAAAGGAATATTTGTCTCTACAGTTGTTTTTGAGACAATGCAATGAGGTGTCCAGGGTTAGTGTCAGTTCCATTTCAATTCAGTCAATTCTGGGAATTAATTTAATTTCAATTACTGAATTGTAAAATGCTCATATGGATAGATTTTTCAATTAATTTCCTGCACTGAGTGATTTGAAATTGAATTTACCCCAACTCTCGGAGGTGTTTCAAATATGGAACCGAATGCTTGCTGGCTTTTTGATAGCCAGGGGAAATGTGTGCCTTTGCCTTGAGATAGTGAGAGACCTCGTTTCATTTTTACACAAATCAAGAGATACATAAATAAAGTAAATTAAGGGGTACAGGAATTCTGTAATGCCAGATTGATGGTTGCTCAATGGTATTTTGTAGTGATAACAAAAATAAGATAATAAGCAAGTCCTATTGAAAAACACACGCAATTCCCATGTACAAGCCTTTGAAAAACATTAAGTGTAAGAAAGTTAAGATTGTTGGGGGATTCATTGTCAAAACTTAAATCTGACAAAATGGAGGTATGTTAACAGGTACAGGATCAAATCCTTTCAGCTGATTGGATTTTTTACTGGAGCACAAGATTATATTCGGAACATGTTGCTTCATTAACTAAGTGTACATTGCACAGTCTATTTGTACAATAGACTGCAGAAAATAACCCTTTTAGAAAATGTCAAACAATAATTAGCTAAGCTGAGGGTACACAACCCCAGTCCTGGAGGGCCAGTGTCTATGCTGGTTTTAACTAATTATTCTAGCTTAATTTTCTAAACAGCTGTTGCTGGCTCACTCCAACATCAGACCACAGTAAAATATTTTCACCAAGGATACATGTGTATTCTGCAGCTGTATCTGGAAATACATGGCTGGACTAATTAAATAACCAAGAGCATGTCAAGTTCGCATGAAATCCCGAAACAGATCGGCCCTCATTGTGCACCCCTGAGCTGAGCTAACAGGATAGTCAATGAGAATATAGCTCTCAGAAGGCTGCTCAGAGCAGTCGGTCGGGCCTGTGTGCTGTGTAAGATCAGCATTATCTGATGTCTCTGATCACAGAGGCCTTCCGGGCTCCAGCCTTCCGTCACGGAACTGATAAGAACGGCTTCAGTCTGGGTTTCAGCAAGAACTTCCGACAAGTCTTCGGTGATGAGAAGAAGTATTGGCCGCTGCCCATTTTCTCCAGGTAAAATGCCACTCGCTGCATTAGAGCATGTACAGAACCAGTACCGGTGGAAACAACCACTTTTATATTTCCAGTTCTGTCAGCCCTCCTTGTGTTGCCCATGGAATCTCATTTATACATGTCATGTTTTTTCTGCAAATTCTAAGAAAGATGCCCTACTGAGTATGTTTTTTCTGATTGGGAGGCATACAATGAACTAATACTGTTGTAAAATGTGGATAGCCTTGAGCTATACAGAGCAGAGCAGCTTCTGCTTCAAATTCTAAACAGAGCAGCTGGTTATTGAGGACAGTATCTTTTCTTTTTTTTTACTCATTTGAATTGCATCTTTTGGCACAAAAAAACAACAACTGACATGATGACGTGCGTCAAGGGCCACTCCACTCCCCGAAGCTGAAGCATTCCACGAATGCATCTTTATAAAGTCTTCTTGAGAAATAGACAGACGAAGGGTTATAAATGAATCCCCTTCTCTTTCTTTTGTGCTCAGTCAGGGCGACGGTTGCTCCTTTCCAACTTGTCTAGTGAACCAGGACCCTGAGCAGCCATCCTCTCCTGTCGGATACAACCCGCCAAACAAGAAGTGAGTCACCTCTCGCTTTATAGTTAGCTGTTATTCTGCATTCCCGCACAAGACTGGCTGCACTTCATTAACGGTAATGCTCAGTCAGGGCCTAGATGATTCATAGGTTGGCAGTATTACAAATAGCATTTTTAGTCCATGTAAATGGAAAATGCATTAATTAAGCAGATACGATGTACCTTGTGTGTCTTTAGATTTTAACTTTTTTGAATGTCCAGACATTTCTAAAATGGCCAAGCTTTTTCATTTTTGGAGCTGGATTTGCTTTTTTGATTGAAGAATACAACATTTGGGGTATATACTGTATATACTTTAGAGATGTAATGTACAGAATATAAATACATATGTCTGAGGTGCAATGTATATCATTTACATAGGGTGCATAACATTGTAATCTCAGATTTCTTTTAGTCTGGCAATTGGAAATTCGGTTAAAAAATAAAATAAACATCTGCGTACTACTTTGAAAGATATGGTTACATTTCAACATGCCGCTGTAGACAGAATATGAATCCATTCATGTTAGAATGGATGTGCTTCACCAAGAACTTAGTTTTTTGAATGCATTGTAGGTGTACGTGAACATGCTATTTGCCCTGGACTATCATATCTGTTGATTCAGGATAGCAAGTAGCATGTCCTTATGTGCTTGGCAGTGCTGGAGACACAAACCCATTCCCTGCCAAGCCTCTGAGAGAGTCTCAGAGCCGGCTGCTCAACAGTGGACAGTCCTGGACAGAGGTCGAGGGGGCCCATGACAAGGACAAGCAAGGTGAGAGGCAATGGGACACTGATTTCCACGCAGATGCTCCATGACTGAAATAGATGGCTGTCACAGAGCAAAACTGGCACAAACGTTAACTAGCACAGATCCCCCAGAGCTGGGACAAATAGGGTCCTTTCACACCTTACCTGGACAGCGACCAATAGCGACCAATTTACAACAAAACCTATCATTACTGGCCCCCAGCACTCCCACACAACACGTGAACATGACCATTCACAAATCCAAACACTTTTTGTTTGAAATTAATATCATATTTTTCCAACAATCCTTGTGCATTGTAATTTGTTTTAAATAATATAATTTTCCTCAGGTATATATTACAATAATAGATCCCTCTCAAATGAAAAACATGTTGCCTTGAGGCACTTTGAATATCCTGTACGGCATCGTTATTAAAAACCTACGCTGCAAATACCAGTGCAGGAAATTACCACCTAGAAAAATAGGTTATTCAAAATACAAATGAATAGTGATTTGCATCATTGCTCTTCTGTGTATTCGTTTGTTTTGTGTTTTAGGTACAAGCAACCCAGCAATGACCATAGAAAACGAGACTTAATACAAAGAAGGTTTTATACCCAGAGGTAAAGGTTGGTTGTTGCGATGTATGGATTTCATTGTCTTAGGAAAATGTTACTATGACCTCTAATATCACCATGTGTCATTTTGTTAAGTTGATGCTCATGGGAAAGTATTTCCACATTGCAGCGAAGGCAGAACAAGGCCTCATCTTCATTGGCAGGACTGCCACCTGCTGGCTGGACACAAGTAATACAGGCTAATAACCTCTCACAAAACAGTAGAAATGATGGATTATAGCTAAATATTACACATTGAACCTGTATGGTAATGGTTAGAATTAAATTGTTTTGTTTTGTTTTATCTAATGGGGATTTGGAACTGGTAATCTGAAGGAGAGTATTTGTAGGTATTTGTTTTTGATTCTTGAATATTAAAAAAGTACAAGAAACCTTCCATTGCTATATATCTTCAGTACAAAGGAATAAACAGTACCGTAGTTAGAGTTAGTGCAGGATATGAATCGTTTGATAACATCTGTGAAAGTGATACATAAAGATGACAAGCAATTACTCTACTCACCTCAATAAAGGGGCTGAAGCATAACAGAAGATTATGAAATTAGATCATTTTAGTGGAAAATGAAGAGCTCAACACTGACAGATCTGCATTTTGTAAAATTCACCTTGACGAGGGACTGCTTGATTCTGTCATTCTGATCTTTAAATTCAGATTGGATTAAGTAATATTGTAGCACCTTCATAATCATCTATTTTATCTTCAGAAGGTGTATTATAATTAGGCCTTTGGATATTTTAATAATTTTAATCAGGCACCAGATTATATATTGCGACCATACTATTTCACATTTCTGCCTCAGATATGTTTTCAATACATTATAATTGTCTCATACATATACAACGTTAATGTACAGTACCAGTCAAAAGTTTGAGTACACCTTCCATCTGGACTACGGCTAATTGGGCACTCAATTCTTCAGCAAGATAATGACCCGAAACACACCTTGAAGTTGTGCAAGAACTGCCTGGTGAAGGAGGAACGTGAAGGAAAACTCAAACTGATGACCTGGCCTGCCCAGTGTCCAGACCTCAATCCCATACAAATTGTATGGGACAGAAGAGTCAAAGCAAAGCAACCCACAAGTTTCTCTGGGAATTGCTGCAGGAGAGCTGGGAAGACATATCGGGTGATTTCCTGCTGAAACTTATTAACCGAATGGCCCGTGTTTGTGAGGCTGTTATCACGGCAAAGGGTGGCTATTTTGAGGAATCCAAGATTCAATTTTCTATATCATTTTCTTGAACATTTCTTTGATGTTCATTTTGTTCATTGTTACATGTGTTTTTTGTCATTATAAAGTATTTACAGAAACATATACGGTGTAAAGCATTGTCAATTATGAGATAAACCTAGTTTCTAGCAGGTGTACTTTTGACTGGTACTGTACTTCACACTAGGGCAGGGGTCGGCAACCTGCGGCTCTTTCACCCTCATGCTGCGGCTCTTTCATCCTTATGCTGCGGCTCCGCTTGGCTTGGGAAAATAAATTATAAGTATCCAATTGAAGTGTATTTTATTTGTAGTTCTAAATTTCCTCGCGCACGAAATTTCCAAGGGGCGCAAGAATTATTTCGCGTAGCACCCCCGTCGACATAAAATCCGACGGGCGCAAGTATTTTTTCGCATTGCACCCCCCACGCTACGCCACTGGCAGCTCCCAGTGTTTACTTTTCCGTGGAAACCGGGTCCAAATGGCTCTTTGAGTGTTACAGGTTGCCGACCCCTGCACTAGGGTTATACTGTATACTACACTATATAAGGTCAAATATATAGTGTATAAAAAAACTGCTAATATTATTTGCAGGATCTTTTCTAATTAATGCCCACACTTAATGCACTGTTATATTGACTCATATTTGATTCTTTCTCTCCATTTTAGGATTAGATGGTCCCTCTGTCCTCCCCATTTTTACAGATGTGGCCTTTGCAGTCTGATTCAGCCTACATGGTCTTTGCTTATCCACAGCCCTTGGTGTGCCTGTGTGGGTGTGCTGTCTTGGCAACATCCCATCATCTGATTAGTGCTTTTCATCTCACGGCTCAATGCCAAATCAGTGCAGTAGATTGCTCCATGAAAATAGCTACTTTTGTACATATGTTTATTTATATAAACATGGCTTCAAGTTGGAGATCTGAATAATATGTAAGTGGACATGGTCAAGTTGAAAACCAAGAAAAGTTCAGCAAGATAGAAGGACAAAGTAGCATTCCAATTATTCATACTGTTTTTAAAGTTTATATCTGAAAAAAGCACAGGAAAATATAACTGATGATTTTCCCTGATTTTATCTACTGCATTCTAGATATAAGGTGAGCTTTTAGAATGTACCGTTATTTAACTTTTTCTTGCCAAAGGACCTCTGTAGTTGACAGTTTGATCTTTGGAACATTAAATCCCATATTTTAATGAATACGCTTTTTTAAAACAATGTTTCAAGTTTTATTTACTTTTTGTGCCTTTATCTATAATTTGCCTTTGAGTATAGAATAATGTATACAAATATTACAGAACAGAACTTTTCAAATTTAAGGTATCGTTACGTGGCTTACTTGGACCAACAATTTCAAAATATACTTGTCAGAAAAATAAATATACCTTCAGATACTTGTATAGTTGAAAATACGTTAGGCATTGTGTGATTACTGAGATGTCCACAATGCATTTGGATGCTTCTAAATGGCATGCCAAAGGAAACTTTTTTTTTTTTAAATCATTTTTTATGTGTATGGGACATGAATGAATGGTAAATCTGTAGCAAACATAGCACTTTTGTATGGCACTTTGACTATGCTGTATATACTGGTATGTACAGTACAGTATGACGTACATGCTTTGTATCTTGTCACTGAGTACCTAACATGCTGAAAGCTTTGAAGGGATAATCATAAGCATATGAAGCTGAGAAGTATAAGGGCTGCATTATTATTATTTATGGATCTGAATGAAATAATGTTACAGTATGAAATTGGATGTCAGTATCACAGAGGTAAGCATCTGCCACTGCAAATCTATAGGTCATTTCAGCTTCGGAACCTTCTCTATGGAAGCTGACTTGTGTCAGAATTTGAAATTAAAATGCAATTAAATGTAAAAGAACAGATTGAAAGACCCTCCCTCAGAGTGTGAATGATGTAAAACATGCCAGGGCAAAAAAAAAAGTAGAACCAAAAAAAACTAAAACAATAATACATAAAGATAAATATAAATAAAATTGTAAATTTCCTTTTGCCTTTAACATTTTCTTGTTCAATTGTTATTTTCAATTGTGATGCAAATCACCCTCCCCACTTCTAAGAGGAATATGCTGAAGTTTAAACCTGATGTGGTATTCTTACATTTGTTCAAGTGATCGCAGGCCAAAGAAACATACTGGTGTACACTGAGGTGGAACATGCTGATCCATACAATTGCCCCTTTGTCTGCACTGCAACAAATGATTTTCTGATGCACTTTAACATGTCCTGCTTTACCAATTGAGTGGTTATAAAAGTGAATTATGCTTCTTGCTTGCCCTTCCATGGCTATGTTGCAAAGCAATTTACAATCTATAACACAGACAGTAATATGTGGAAATCAACTAAATGTGACACAAAACTTGCCGACACTGATCCTAAGAAACTTGTTAATTTCAGGTCAGAAGGCTACAGAGGCCTCTGCTTGGATGTTCCAATTTAGTCTGTAACTCGACCAATTTCCTATTGGATTTTTATTCAACCTCTGTCCCTCATGACTCTATTGATTTTTGGCTTCAAGGTCAAAGGTCAATGGTCAAATTGTTTTTATTGTATCCAAATCCCCCGCCAATTCCAATAACCTGAATAACCCTGGCTGTGTCTCTTGGCGTGCCATGCAGACAGGAACAGGTTGAGAGCCACAGCAGACCAACCTTTTTCTTCATATAGGTCAGATTGGATATATATACAGTATTTTCTGAATTTCAGTCCTAATTCCAAGTCTTTTCTTCTCATAAAACGGGGGTATCTGCCCACATCCCAAGGGCTGTTTCCAGTCTCCTGGCACATTCTGATTCACTTTTTATCTTGTTTATCTGTAGAAATCAGTATTTATTTGCCTGGAAATGTTAAATGCAGTAACTCGGATCTGGAAAAAATTTCCTGAAGAGCAGTCCATACGTAAATTGTACCTGTTTAACCAATCCATCATTGCTATTACCATATGAGAACAATATGTACTTCCAATTCAATATTTAAAATGGGTAAACTAATGTGCACGTGTTTGGAGATGCACGATTAGTGTACTCTAGACATCTCAAATAGCAGTTTCATGGATAGCAGTTTAGTGAGTTGGTAGGGTGCTGGAAATTGTCTTTGATTTGCTGCTATATTTTACTGTTATATTTTACTTCTGCGATTTAATGATTGAGATGGAGTGGCCAGCTTTCCTGCTGGTTGCAGTACATGTTGTGTACAGTGGCCAAAACCATTTATGATTAATTTTTCATCACTTCATGAGCCAATTCCAATTATATGACAGTGTATTTCTGATTTGACACTATAATACAAAAGTTCAGTCTGGGTTGGAGTTGAGAACGCTGTAATGACAGAAAAGAATAAGATAACCAGAAAGGCAAACTGGTTCTAAGCAAAAATGTGTTTTTCTCATGAGAACATTTTACTTACAATTGGGGATTCAAGGTGTCATGGCAACAACTGCTTCAATAGGATGGCATGGAACAGACAGAAAATGCAGAGGCATAAAATTACTGATTTCAGTGTTATTCCCAAAAAATTTACATAGGGGATTAGAAAAATCCCGAACGTTTATATTTGGCAGTTTACTGTATAAATGTTAATTGGTGCAAATCATGTGTTACATTGACTGGGGAATGCTGCATTATTTCTCTTAAGAAATGTATATCTAACAATGTATGCTTCTAATTTATGCAACCCATGTATTATGTAAACAGTATAGCATAATATATTTTTATATTAATTTGCTGGTGATATGGAATATGCTTATCTCTTGAATACCATGTGAAGGCAGTGCAAAATGTGAATGCCTCGTCAAGATGAGAAATAAAGTTTGGCGTTCAGAACCTACATTTTCAAAGGCGTCTTTTATAAATCAGCTGTCTGAAAATACAGAAATGTTTCCTTCCAGTGCTGTTACATCAGTTCTAGTTCTCTAAAATGGCTTTAAAGGGTAATCCTGCCCCATTTGTTGCCTGTAAACCACGTTACAATATGCGTTTTCCTTCTACATTTAACACGTGCACCACCTGTCAGTTTTCATTGGCCCTAACCCATTGTATTAGCAGTTGCAACAGTGTTTGTGAGTCGGCTGCTAGGATGATCCAACCAAAACCTCAGAATTCTAATCCACATGGATGCAGCATATTACAATGTAATGTAATGTAACATAATATAGTGGTTCAGTAGGTAGAGCCTGGCCCTGACAATGCTGAGGTTGTGGGTTCAATTCCCATTGGGACCACATATACTGAAAAAAAGCAACTACGTTACTTTGGATAAAAGTGTCGGCTAAATGGCAAATGTTATGTTACAATGTACAGTGCGGGCTGTCGTTCCTTCCAATTCGTACACAGACACTTTGTTAGGAAAGTAGACCATAAGTTGTCTTTCATGTGAAACGTTTTTTTAGGAATATTTTAACTCCAAGCTGTTTAATACCTGACACACTCACAAACTGGTGGAGCCAACAGAAAACCAGTCACAATTAAATACAAACTTTCCATCTTGTGTAAGAAAAGTCTGAAGCCTTTATTTACAAAAGCTCTAAAAACAAACACCCTTTTACATTGCATAATTTCTCATTTTCTTGAATGGGGATCTTCTACACAGCAGTAGAAAAAAAGATGAAACCAAAAATGTGAAATATTTCCTATTATCCTCCAATGGAATACACATTCAACAGCAACCTGTGTTCATGCAACTCACATCTCCATACAAGCTCAAGCTACTATGAAACTATACAGCAAGTATAAATTATTTAAACAAAATGGGTGCATGCAGTAGCTGTAGGCAACATACAGGAATTGTAAAGCAATACAATACAATCAAACAGGCACAAAAATGTGAATTCAAAATCCAGTACTACAAGTAAAAATAATTCCGCTGAAATTAGGTGCTTGAGTTGGTTAAGATTTAGGCTATGTTAAGAACCATTGTTTCTTAAACGAATAAAAGCTCTAGACTTTTTTTCTTTTACTAAAACACTACAAAACTTGAAGTCACTTTAAAAAAATGCAAATGAAAATAACTCCATACAGACATTCAGGATTACCTCATTTCAATTTAATAGTGGCAGTAAGCATTTCTTCTCTTAATTTAGCTTCATTGTAATGGTAAAATTGGTGCACATCAAACGTAAAGGGTAAAATCAGTGCAAGACCAGATGTCCTGTGTAATCCACGTATCTACCTGTGCCTGTGTCAAAGTGAGCTACATATGTTCAGTTATGGGTTGAGCAAAAAAAATCAACCATACTCAGAAGTCCCTTATCAGGAAAAACAGTACATGTAAGTGACTGGCATATTAGTTTTGAATGGGCCAAAGATTCAACCTCATATAATCAAAATGAAAAAAACAACAACAAAAAAAAAAAAAAAACAATACATAACATAAAACATAATATTAAGGCTGAGCTTTGTGGTAAAAATTAAATGAAAGCCCAAGTACATTTTTCAACTTTAAATGATACATATTTAGCGAAAAACGTTAATGTACAAAAGGCAACATAGGGGATAGTGTCTTGAATTTAAATTTCTGTACAAGGAAGAAATACCAATCTAGCTTTCCTCATAAAGGTAATAATCTGCTTAGGCCTTTAAAGTGCAATTTCCCCGGTCTGTTTCCTGAATAACTAAAAACCCACATTACCCCTACACGTAATTTTGTAAATGAACCAATCAGTCACTCTGTGTGTGTGTCTTTACAGAGGAAGATGCAGAACACCTCGAATATGTGGGGAGCTGCAGTGAATTGCCCAATTTACCACAGCCTTTTCACAGGAGACACAGAAAGAGCTTTACAATCCTTACCACCATCTTTCCACACCCCCCCACCTTTGAGCTCTGGAATTTCCCAGTCGCTGTACTTGACTTTGATACATACCGATGGAGGGAGAGAGTGCTTTAAAGTAACACGTGTGCAGTGCTACAGTGTCACGATTGCTGCTTGTTGGCTTCTTCCTCATATGCGTTGCCTGTGCCGTTCTGAACATACGATGAGCCTGAACCCAGCCCGTACAAATGACCGCAGTACTTGGCATCATCAATGTGATCCTCAAAGAACATCTGAAATAAAAAGCCACACCACATTGAGGCAGGAAATGTCAAAGCTATGTTCTGCTGAGCAAAGGAATTTTACTGTACGCACACAATTTCCGCATGCAGTAAATACGTCTACAGCAAAATCTCTTACCATAACCACATTACATACAGTACCTATAGAAAGTCATCATACCCTTTTGAAATAGTCCCTTTTTTGTGTTTTACAGCCTGAAAGGCAAGTATATAAAATCAATCTTTTTCCAGCTTTATTTACACATTTTGCCTTACAACATTAAAGTGAAAAAAAGGGCACCATTTCTGATAATTTATAAAAAATTAAACTAGAATAACAGGGTTGGAAAAGTGATCAGTCCCCTGATTTAATACTTTGTAGAGGCACCTTTTGCTTTAATTACAGCCATCAGTCTGTCTGGATATGTCTGGACAGCTTTGCGCACTTAGATTGGGCAATATTTGCCCATTCTTCTTTGCAGAACTGTTCCAGTTCAGTCAAATTCCGTGGTGAGCGGCGATGGACTGCACTCTTCAAGTCCATCCACAGATGTTCTATCGGATTTAGGTCAGGGCTCTGACTAGGCCACTCAAGGACATTCACCTTCCTGTCTTTTAGCCACTGCGTTGTTTTTTTGGCGGTGTGTTTTGGGTCGTTGTTGTGCTGGAAGGTGAACCACCTGCCCATCTTCAGCTGTCTAGCAGAGGGCCGCAGGTTTTCCTCAAGAATTTGGGTGTACTTGGCAGCATCCATTTTCCCTTCAATCCTGACCAATTGCCCAGTCCCTGCTGAAGAGAAACACCCCCACAACATAATGCTGCCACCACCATGCTTCACTGTAGGTATGGTGTGTTTTGGGTGGTGTGCTGTGTTTGGTTTCCGCCAAACATAGCGCTTGGAGTTCAGTCCAAAAAGTTCAATCTTGGTCTCATCTGACCATATAACCTTTTGCCACATGGCATCAGAATCTTCTATGTGTTTCTTCGCGTAATGTAAACGAGACTCAGTGTGACACTTTTTCAGAAGAGGCTTCTTTCTTGCCACCCTGCCATACAGGCCAGCTTTGTGTAAAGCTTGTGAGATTGTTGTCACATGCACAGATCGCCCAATCTCTGCCATTAAGACTTCAAGGTTGACATGGGCCTTTTGGTAGCTTCCCTGATCAATCTTTTCCTGGCTCGGTCATCCAGTTTGGAGGGACGGCCCGATCTTGGCAAGGTGTGGGTGATGCCATATGCCTTCCACTTCTTAATAATACTCTGAACGGTACTCAGAGGGATAGCTAAAGCCTTTGAAATCTTTTTATATCCTTCTCCTAACTTGCCTATCCACAACTTTATCCCGGAGTCCTTTTGAAAGCACCTTTCCGGCCATGGTGAATTCTTTGCCTTACCATGCACTACTAGGATTGGAATCCTCAAGGAACAGCTGATTTTATTGTGAAATAATCAAAACCACTACAATTGATGTCAGGTGGATGCCAATTAGCTTGGTGTGTAATCTGGAAGGTGATTGGTTATACCTGAGCAAGTTTATAATGGTTATTCTAAGGGGACTGATCACTTTTCCAACCCTGTTATTCTAGTTTTTCATTTTTTATTAATTATCAGAAATTGTGCCCTTTTTTTCACTTGAATGTTGTAAGGCAAAATGTGTAAATAAAGCTGGAAAAATATGGATTTGATGTACTTTCATTTCAGGCTGTAAGACAAAAAAAGTGACTATTTCAAAAGGGTATGATGACTTTCTATAGGCACTGTACATGGACAAATAATAAAAACCCTTGAGTATGTCTAACAAATATTAAACAGACTACTTCATACCCCCTAGTGGTTCATAAGAGAAATGCACGTCTTTGGTTATAATTCCAGAAAATTCCAGAACTGTGCCATTTAAACTCACTCTCAAATCAGATAAGTGTCCTTTCAGCACACACTTGTGCCATAAATGATCCTAGCTCATAACTGCCATTTATAGAGAAGAATTAAAGGCATCTCATGCAAGGTGTGGCAGGTTGTTCACACAGTACCTCTCTCATCTTAAAGAAGGCCATCCCTGTGAGCAGGGAGTCAGAACCAGCCTGGTGCTGCGGCCCTATCCTCTCCAGCTCTAGCTGTTCAGCCACTTCCTGCAAGCCGCCCTGTCCACCAAACAGCACTTTGTCATAAGTGGAGAATGGAAACGGATTCTGATCAACGATAACTGAACAAGCAAATTCATTACTTATCTATGCCTGTTTTCACGGTTTCAGTTTAAAATTAGTTATGCATCTCAAAGTACATCTCCCACAAAGTTGCAGCTTTCTGGCCAGCTGCACAAAGACCATTATCAATGCCAAAAGCAGTAGAGCTTCTTAAATGTGGATATCTGAAGTCACCTTTAGGTTTTTGCAGCTTTTCATGAGGTACTTCACATCGTATATAATGGGAAAAAATAATCGGAGGATCTCAAAGAAGTCCACTTCTTCGTCTGGCAAGGTGGAGTTGGACAAAATTTTGATTAGGTATCCAAAGTCATAGCCACTGCAATGACAGAGAATGAAACATGAACATATGGCAATGCCATGAACACATAGAAATTAGGATATTAATAATGTGGGCGAATAGGCCGAGAATCATTGAATGTACTGCAACATAATAATCTGTCCATTTGGAGTAGATCACATAATGACACAACAGGTCAAATGGACGTGTATGAACGGCATGATTCATCAAAACATGAAAGCATTTCTGAGTGAAGTAGTAGCGTGTATCTGAACTGGCCGAGATTTTGCTGAAAGTGGTCCTGATTGGACACTAAGCTAAAAAGGCAGAGGGCCGAGGTGTGAACTAACAGCACCAATTAGCACAGCCAGAAACCAGGGGCAACTGAGAGACCCTTACACACTCCTGCCTCACAGCTCTTCTGAATAAATATTACAATTTACACATTACTTTTGCACAATATTTCCAACTTCCCCCTGTGACAGGGAAATATAACTATTTCTATTAAATGTTTGTTAACAATTGGAGTTTAAGGCCATTTATATTGACCAATAGCAATGGAAACATAAATAATAATACATCTTTACTCAGGAAAGAATGCCTGGAAAATAATTGAAAAGTAAAACAGGATGAGACAAATGGGTGTTTCATTCCGGCAGGCAAGCATGCACCTTCCCTTTAAAATGACCTGAACGAACTGAAATGATGTGACCTGTGATATACCTGTGGAAAGAAAGCCACTTCACTCCTTCACAGAGCACCACCCCGGAGGTCATTAGCAGCTCGGCGAAATACAGCGTCTCTATCCCCTCCTCCTCGTGCTTTTTGAACTGGATACCTGACGTTGTCAGCAGCTCTATGGAGTCCTGTGCATACATGTCTTCTCTGTCAGAGGGAAAACAAACACAGAGCTGACATTCATACCACACTGACACTCCATACACAGTACCCCACACACACTGAGGTATTTGTGGTAACTGAATATAGGGTAGGTTATAAAGGGAGTAGTGCCTAATTATTTACGTACATATTACATTAACGTATATTCATGTTTGTATCTCAGAATCACTAAATACAACCCAAGTATTTTCTGAATGGAAAATCATGACCGTGCATCTATCTTTGATGTTTGGCTTTATTCCAATATAAAGTCTCCCATTTATTAGAATGTAAACCATTTCAACGTAATGTGCTGAGCCTATATCAAATCAAAAAACAAACAAGCTCACAATAATATATGCACAGTACCTGCCGTATGCTTGAAAAAACAAAATGCATGTGCGTTTATTGGAATCACGTTAAACATATTTGAATTTTAAGAAATATGTTAAACTAAGAGAAAGGGTTGTGAATATGCAAACTAAGAGAAAAGTCAGTTAGAATGGGTTACAGATTCTCACCACAGGATTACTCTCAAAGTGGTGGTCCTGGCAGCTCATTACATTTTTTTAAAGCTCCAAAAATACTTTTCTTTGGTCTTAGAAAATTCTCCGCTTTTTACATGCCAGATTTTAATTCAACCAAGTTTAAACAAGCAACTTCTCCAAAAGGAAGGCTTCAACAAACTCATTTACTTTACAACAAACACCATTTCATAGACATTTCATATGTCGCTATGTACCAACACGAATTCATACATTTATGTAAAAATACATAGTATAAGAAGTATACTGTTCAATCTTTAAAAATCTACAGACAATGACAATAGTGCATTTTTCTTTTTACTTCCTCTTCCCATACCACCCACTACAATAATGCTACAAATTCCACAAGCTTTTGAAAGTGTCATGTTTCAGTTCAATTAAAAATGTACTTATTGTTGATCAAAATATTCAAATGTAGCTGACTTTCAGTGTGGCATGGCCAAAATCATGACTTCCACTTCAGGTGCAAGATTCAACTTCAGCAAACATAACTGAGATCATGCACACTCGCAACGAGTGTATTCAGCAGGTTAACAAAGACAACACATGGAGCAAAGGTGCAAATGCTTTGTGCTTACGTGAGATTAAACTTAAAATTGAACTGCCATGTTGAAGTTCCCGGTGGGTATTCACCCTCTTCATTCATGAACGTTAAACCAAGCTGGATTATCTTTAACAAGTCTACATTACAGCGGAGTAATTGGTACTGGTAGTCCGCATTGCTTCTGAATTCTCCGATTGGTCTTGCAACTACACCTGGAAACTCTGTATCCTACAAACAAAATGGAAAATGAATGTCAAATTGATGACACATTTGATATTACTACACACAATAAACCACCTCCAGCATACAGTAGATCATCTGAAGGCTGGTTCAGATGAAAAAGCCATCAGCTGATGAGACCATGTCAGAACCTTTTCAGAAGGCAGTGTGAACTACCAAGTTTTAGAACGTCTGCTGATGGCTGCTGTAATCTCAAAGATACAACACAGATTCACTCGACCAACTCATAACAATTATGGAAACAGTCATTTGACTTGTTAACCGTCGTTTTGATGTAGATGGTGAAGTCCTTACTCTATTCTAACATCTTATTTTCCGAACACATGCTCAGTCTCGCTCTGAACTGCTGGGCTTTAGACTCAACGTTATACACAGCATGTCAAGAATCATTTTCACTTTTGTGATAGGCTAGGCTATATCCGACAATAAATCCCCTTTCCTTCCATCAAACTTCCAGTACAAACTCGTCAATTAGAAGACATATTTTTAACTCACCATTGCAATGTAGTTATATTTGCGAATGACATGCCGGATTCTCTTCAGTTCTTCATCAAGGTTGCATGCCCAAACGTCACATATTCTTTGGCTATGATCCACAGTTGCTGCGGGCATAATGCCACGTTCAGATGCAAGGCATCAAAAACAACGCACCTTCTGGTCTGGGCAATTGCATGGAATTATTGGTCCTGATCCTTCTTTATGACCTTGAATGGGGGGGAAACACAACATAAATGTCAGAATGTATTCAAGCTAGGTCATTAATTCCACAAATCCCAATCAAAGCTATAGCCTACACATACATTTTCACAAATCTACCATATTATCAGGTAAATCTTATAAGCAATAGACATGAAGATAGAATAATACCAAGAAACATCTATTACCCATTATTCAGCTGACCTATGTTACATTTTATCCTAAAATCTCAATAGGAACCAAGCTTCAGATTAGGCCAATATATTGTAGTTATTTCAGAGCACATACATACCAGCACTCAGGTTGTAGATAAATCAAATTGCTCAATACCTGTAGAGTAGGCCTATACATCTACTACTAGTATCATCACTCCCCACAGTAGCAGATGCACCACCTTAACTAAACTTAAATCATACCATAGGGTACATCATTAAGTAAACCATTCTGCTGAAATTACACCTGTGGGTCTTGATGTTCTTTAAAAATATTGATACACCTTTCACTGCACGTGACCGAACACACTCCCAAATAAATTCACAAAAGGATTTGTCTCACTTTAAATAGAAATATCTGTTGGTGTTGCTGATACACCTCCATGTCTTAGAATTATGCAAACCACAATGTAGAGGAAAAACTCACTTGCATTGACCTTTAACTTGGACACATCTTGTCTAACAGTGCATATGGAACGGTAGCAACCTTGTAATTTGAGAAGTTTACAAATCAATGAGAAGATTCTCTGACAGATTAGTTTTGAAGCAGTTATTTGTTGCCAGCTAGCCTACCTAATGATATGAACCGTGCAAAGGTTTTGTTACGTCGCCAGCTAACAAGCTAAGGTTATAGGTTATCAACTTACTTATCACCTTGGCAGGATAGCGAAAACTGTTTGAGCAGTTACCTGAATCTGTGCTTGGCCAAAACGGTTCCTAGCAGCTGTAACTGCCAGTTAGCTCAGTTGTTGAGCCGAATCGCTTCGCCGGGATAACGTGTGGAGTGCAAGTAACATGCACAAGTTGCATTAGTTCTCAATTCTCCCCTAAATTATGGAAAACGTAATATAGACCACCGCCAAATCACCCAACATTACAGTTATCAAGCTAGCTCAGTTAGCCAAGTGTCAGTTAATAACTAGCCAGCTATCGAACTGATGCTTATCCAATGTCACTAAATTATAAGCGAAGTTAGCTATTTAGAAATCCACCTACACAGATAGGCATAAATCTACATAGCTAACATACTAACGTGAGCGAATTCTATGTAATGGGTGGGGTCATGAATACGCGTTAGCGAAGGGTTGGGGCATTTAATATCTATATTGCATACTAGTTATTTACCCAGAAAACACTGGCAACCAGTCAACTGACGTTACTGCTTATTCAATATAGAATAATCTGTTAACGTGGCTGGTTAGTCTAGCTAATCTGACAGATCCATTCAGCAACGGATAGGGGAAATAAACGTTTAGCTATCTAAATCGAAAAACTAACGTCAGGTTAATTTTAGTTAGCGCAATCTACACAGTCGTACTATCAATATTCGACTATTGAGCTGAGAACCAAACACTGTGAACCAACTAGCTAACTAGTTAGCTTGTAATGTTGTACTTGCCATGTATATTGTCCGGACTGTTTGGCTAAGTTGGCTAGCAAGCTAGGAGCTAGCTAATGCACTCGCGTGGCTGCGACAGCGAGCTTGAGGTAGGTAGCTAACGTTAGCCAGCTCGCAAATTCGGTTATTCTTAGGTTGCTCACTGTAACTTACCTTTGCCAAACATAACAATGGCATTTTAAATAGATTTTTAGTAACAAATAATCAATTACCTTTCCTAGATATGACCGGGTCTAGTATCTAACTTTTAAATAGTTTTATTGTGTATATCACGAAATCAACATTCAGCTTCCACCACTCAACTTCCATTACAGCAAAACCACTGAAACCTGTGACGTCAGGAACTTGTAAGCGTTGACCTTTCAACTTCAGGCATGTGGTAAAATGTCTTTCGAATTTATATTTTTAACGCGGTTTCAGTTTGTTTTCAAAAAACATACGTGAGTTTACCTAAATTAATGTAATTATTTAATTATACATTAAATATAATGACGTAACCAACGTCAACATAATGTTGCATATTATGCGTACAACACAATACGTTCAGGAGCATCCTGATGGACCACACTGCGCAGATGGACACATTTACTAGCTTTACCAATTGTTTTCTGCCTTAGAATCCACATTATAACGATTTGTGGATCTGCACGTGTTGCGTTGTGCTTCCCTGTCCGTATATACACAGACATCAGCTTGACATTTTACCAGGGTTACCAGACGGGGCGGGGGTTCTCCAAATGTAGTTTTTTTTTTGTTATACTTGGAGACTTAAATTAGCTTATCTACACTACAGGTAGTGAACAAAAAATAGAAACAGAACAGTGTTTCAACAGTGAAGGGTTGTGATAGTTATGCTTTCCTGGTTTGGGTGCATTCATACCCCTAGAAGGCAAGGTTGATGTTACTTAATGGCACTGAATGATCAGCCTCACCCTGTGTTTAAGCATTTATTTCCTGCAGAGAGGGTTATCATCAGAATAACAATGCCCCCATCCATAGAGCACAAGAAGACATCCAATGTTTTCAGCAGCATGCCACTGCCATTATGCATATGTCATGATCTTCTCAGTCACCAGATTTGAACCCAATTAAGCATGTATGGGGTGATTGACTTTCTCATCGAATAGTGGTGTCATATCCCTGTTAAATTCCAGATGCTGGCAAACTCTACCTAATGGACATACTTGCCACACATGGTGACCAAACATCCTCATATGGGACTTTACATTTAAATTATACACCATCCTGTTTAAAAGGTCTTGAAATTAGAGATTTTACTCAGTTCACCTAGAAAATGTGCAAACAATGTTATACAATATAATCATTGGGCTGCCTACACTTGTACTAGTTCAATTGAATAAATCTTTATTGTCCCCTAGGGGCAATTTGTTTGCAGCAAGGTTAAACACACAGTAAAAAAATGGTATAAAATCGTAGAACAATAAACACGGGAAGGCATTATGAGAAATAGAGACATAATTGCTATGTAGCAATTCTATCAGCCTCCTATAAGCTAGAAGTCACTACTGGGTGACTTTTTCCTGCCTGATGGCTGAAGCTAAGTAGATTAACATAACATGCCATTTAGCAGATGCTTTTATCCAAAGCGACTTACAGTTGTGAATGTATACATTGTTTTGTATATGTGGTCACAATGGGAATTGAACCCACAACCTAAACATTGTTATGCTCTACCTACTAAGCCACATAGGACCATTATATAGAAAAAACAATGTCCCAATGCAATGACGGGGACACTGTGCTGTTAGAGATGCTGTTTTTTGACAATATTATTATTATTGATTTTTGTCATGTCACAAGGGTTTGTGGCCCTGTCCCAATGCCTTTTCCAATGGTTGAGTCATCTGACCCAAGCCAACTGGCCTGCATACAAGTTGTATCATTAGTAGTAATTAAACATTACATTCATTGTACTCCAAAAACAGTGGGAAATAACCACACTCAACAATTTGTCAGTAATTAAACAGCAATATCCAGTCAAGGGTAACACTCTTTTGAAGTAAGCCTCATTGTGGTTCAGACAGTAGTAAAACAGTATAGTAATGTTTTTTGTAATGATAAACCTTTTTATTGGATTTAGATTTTTATGATATTTACAAACTGGAGGATGAAAAAAAAAAAAGGGTGGGGGGGGCAAATAAAATAAGATGTGTAGAGGACAGAGGGGACAATGGAAATAACCACTTACAATAACAATAAAGGTTGAAAACGCAAATAAATACAAAGCCATTCTGAGTGATCATTCTATGGTGAAGCATTTCTGTCCTGATGATGGGAGCGGTGTCTTCCAGAATGACAATGCCCCATTCACACGGCATGAGTCATCACTGATTGGTTTTATGAGCATGAAAATGACGTAAACCATATGCCATGGCAGTTTCAGTCACCAGATCACAAACACTTATGGAAGATTTTGGAGCGGTGCCTGAAAGCGTTTTCCATCACCATGAACAAAACACCAAATGATGGAATTTCTCATGGAAGAATGGTGTTGCGTCCCTCCACTAGAGTTCCAGGCACTTGTAGAATCTATGCTAAGGCACACTGAAGCTGTTCTGGCAGCTCATGGTGGCTCAACGCC